>OY726517.1:114925251-115528255 GCA_963383655.1 Bathymodiolus septemdierum | reverse complement strand
ATCTTATGACCCATTTTCACCAAAGCCAAGTGACATAGTGGCTGGATTAGCAGGGAGAAACTTTCAATCGTCAAAACATATAAATTCCACCATTCGACATGAACTATTGGAACAACAGTATCAAGATCTAAGGAAACTAATGGTTGAAAGAAATGAACAAAGCAAACCAGGAAAGGGAACCAGTAGACAACGACAAAGTGATCCGTCATTGGCCGTTTCTTCTGGAACTCTGAAAACAAATAAGTCTGCCAAATCAACCATCTCAACACAGTCGGATTTTGTACAAAAGGAAAGTATTTCCGTCAGAGATTTTCTACAGAGTAATGAATACGGATCGGATCACTTCTCTAAACATTTATCATGTGTGAAAAAGTTAGCAAAACGATATCGACGTCATCGGATACCTCACAAATTCAAAGCCGTTATAGAAATAATTGAATAATGAATCCAATCAGATTGTGCTTTTTCTATGTGATGTAGAAAATTTGTTATGTTTTATTTTTATTGTTTTCTCAAGACATGTTGGAATTTAATAGGAATAAATATATATGTTGGAAATGTGTTCATGAATTGTCAGAAATACGGTAGGAAAATGGGTACTTGTTTCCTTTAATTGCTACCATTCTCTGTTAGCATATTCTATTTACAAATTATCTTATATTTTCTTTTTAGATTAGTTATATCAATGCTGCTATCAGATTGTATTCAAAATCTGCAAAAGTAGTCTAACGTTAAAAAGCGCGACAATCTCCAAATACGACACCCTATGGCCAGATTTCCCACATTATTACCCTGCAATATTATGGGCATATATGTAGAATGAGCCATCGAACATTCCCCAGTAACCGGTCAATGTGTTAGTATATTTTGCCGGGTTTTGAGTCTATTGACCCATCCCCTTTCTTCAGCAATCCTGGTTGAGCTATTACTCATTCAAAATAAAAACGTGATTGGCTACATCTGACCAGGTACACGTGTTATGACAAGCTTATCTTCTTCCTACTATCGCGGGGCCGTCGTGATCGTATGGTAGTTGGATTTAAAGCTACCTGTGCAATCAGTACTTATCACCTCTAAAGTTGTTAGTTCGACCCCGTTCGTGGCGAGGTGTACTCGATACAACATTATGTGATAAAGTTTGTCAGAGATTTGCGACAGGTCGGTAGTTTTCTCCGGGTATTCCGGTTTCCTCCATCAATAAACCTGACCGCCACGATATAGCTGAAATATTGTTGAAAGCGGCGTTAAACGCCATAAACCTAAAGCAAACCTACTATCGCTATCCATATCGCTCTGATGTCCGTATAAGCGTGCTTACGCTGAAGCAACGTGGACAGTGAAACCAATTTCTTTTTATCTCAGTTAATATCAATTAATTTTTATTTATTTATTAGTAATAACAATAGACACATATTCTGTATTTGGGCCCATAAAACTAATTTAACCTCTCCACTATTGAAGTGCCTTTTCCAAGCCAGGAAAGTCAGCGGTCATGTATATCTGTGCTAGGGGTATCGATATTGCCTCTTTTTCTACGATTTGTCAGGTCAATTAAATTGTGGGAATGTTCCGACAGTGTGGTATTTTGTTTGAATTTGTACAGTATACTGATTAAAATAAGCAGATATTAATGGGTCTGAAGTATGAGTGAAGGAGGTTGGTTACCGTTGTCGACTTCTCTGATCACCAGTATAATACATCAGACAAGCTGTCGTGTTCCGACATCAAGTGTTTAGAATTCCATACATCTACAAATGTTCCGAGAATGCACCAACCAGCTGAAACATTGTCCAAAGTGACAGGTAATAAACTCCCATCTCTGGATAAGATATCACAAGTGTAGCATTTCAAAAACATATTTAATAAAATGAAAATAACCAAACAAAATACCACACAGTCAGAACAGTTCCAAAATCCAAAAGAACAATTGTTGAAAGAGGCAAAATCGATACCCTGAACACACAAGTGCATGACTGTTCAGTTTACTATAAAAATAGACAGGGTTAAGCTAGTTTTATGAGACAAACCTCTCCTCAAAGTGAAATGATACATATACTTAAAAAGGTTGATATATATCGAGACTGCCTAACTCCCGTACTACATAACAGTATACTACACAACGAAAGGATTATGTTCTCTTAGAACAAGGGACATTCACTTCCGATGACGTTATATCGTTACACTGTCGTAATGGCTGCTTATTGAATATCATCTGAAATGTCATAGCAATTGTCTTGTTATTGGAGATATCAAAGTAAAAAAATTCGAGATTACATGAAAACAAATGTTAAAAGATTTTTCAATTTTAAAAAATAAGATGGACCGAAATTGAAAAAAATATATTGCATCTAAAATCAACAATTTTGAGATCTACAAACGAGTATTTTATTACAAAACATTTGATTTATTAATGTGAAGTTTTATATAAAATTGTGGGTTAAGTACACTAAGAAGTCACTTGTTGTCGTTTAATGGGAATTTGTTTACTCAATACCGGCTTTGTTTATTTATTGTGTATTGAATGTTTATATTTGTGGAAATATTACAATACACTGTTTGTGCCTAATATTTTTTTAAATTACAACACATTCATTTACTGTATAGTGTATGTCAATACCGTAAAGTTTATAAATAACAAACACAAGATTGTGTGACATCTATCGTTGAGGTAGAGGCGATGTAGGTAATTGAATTGCCTTTTAGAAAGAGAGTTTGAAGATACCAAAAGGGTAATTAGAATCCGTTTATCGAAGGACAGACAACACAATGACCAAAAAGACAAACAACGATCCACAAAACATTACACATAACACTAAAGATCGAGGAACACGAACCCCACTAAAATCCGAGAGTGAATTCAGGTGCTTCGGAAGGGAAAGCAGTGGCACCCGTCGTGCTACCTTAGGTACAAATGAGGAAAGGACCGGAAAGTGTTTACGACAAGTGGAACATATCCGTGGTCATGTGTTACACAGATGTTCCGTAACGGTTACCGAAGTCATGGTGGCGACCGTAAAACTTTCGAAGTGATGACTTCAACTTCACCAATAGGAATCATTGGTTCAGTAGCTTCCTTGTTAGCAGCAACCCTATATCAAGGAAATCCTGATAGGAACCACAAGCTTTGGAATATCGGATCACCTAAGAGATATATGCTCCATATGCAGGCGCTGAAGGAATGTTGCTACATATAAATGGAGTCGACAATTTTCACAAAAATTAATTTACACCTTTAGTAAAATGTGTGTATATTTCTATTTTATTGATGACCTTAAGTTTGTTATTTGTTCTGATTAGCAGTAAGTATTATAAAAATAAGACTGTCCTGACTGTATGGTGTAATTTACTGCACGATCTCCATCGATCTGACACAGATTTGTTACCAAACAATAATATCAATAACCTATAACGTATGTCACTTGTGGGGACAAGGAACTGATTTTCCTGTCGGAACACACGATGTCAACCCACCCACCTCTGATTTTCTGTAGGTTTATGTTGCCTAATCTGAAGTTTTCTGTGTAGTATTTTGTCGACCATTTCTGCCTTCTCCTATCCATTGTATTGTCTGTACTACTACGATGTACGACTTCTGATTACCTCCCTTTGACATCTTCAAACTTGTCTTACCCGGTCCAGAGTAAGATCAGGATAAGTGAATAACAAAAAAATGAAGGTTGCTACTTTTATTAGGTTCAGTATCAATAAATCATAATATCTAGTGATAGTTATCACCATCGATTGATTAGAAAAGTATATAGTTTGTAGATTGAAAGTTCCACTTGCCTAAAGTCTGAGTAATTGAGGGAAATAAATATGTAGACGTTCGTTAATATTATCACTACAGTAGAAATTAGAAATTAGTCAGAATCCACTTTAAAGTTTCTGTGCTGTTTGTTATCAATTTTCAAAGACATATTTTCATGCAGTGTTCTCCTTTTTGACCCTCGTGTGGTACCGGTACGTCTTTCGGTGCTGCCGGAGTCCTAAATGAAAAATAATGAAATGATATTAAAAACTACATGTACACGCAATACGTGGATTTACAATATCGATTTTCAATTTCGGAGCTAGAACGAGGGATTGGCAAGACTTTATTTATGTACTGCTTACCCTTCGTGCACACCTGGGTTCACCCTCCCCCCTCCCCCCCCCCTCCAAGCTTTTGTTGGAGGTCCGTGTTGATCATCATTTTAGTTTTCTATTTTGTGTTTTTTGTTTTGTTTGTCTTCGTCCTGTGTCTTGTGTACCCAATGTTGCCAGTGTCTCTGGATTGTCCATACTTGATTGTCCCTTCGGGTTTTTCTAACGTTTATTTCAACACGATGCAAAGTAATTTAAGTTTTTACCATTAAAAACCTTCGTGACCTAAACATGTATTAGAAATCGACGAGTTGAATGTGTTTCTGTTTTGGAATTTTTGGATCTTTTGTTTGATTATCCTCAATCAACAAGTAATATTTATGCCACGGTTTTCCGAGTTAAGCGGTTATGCAATTGAACGCGAAACGTAAGGTTGTTTTTCCATTTATCTCGGAAAACTGTGGTATAAATGATTTGTAACATATGAAGCCATGCCATATCACATCTAGGTCGTTGATTATTGCACGGCTCTCTGATAGTAATAAAACTACAGGCACAATTTAAAGTGTACAGTATCTCGTATGTGCGTGTATTATTTCATAGTTCTTAGCTGTTGCTTACATTCTGATATATAAACCATAAAAAGATCAAAGGAAAAGAATGCATTCATGTTAAAACAGTCTATAAAACATACGACGGTATGAAGTGAAAACAAGGAGTATGGTTGAATTAAAATGTCGACTTCTCACAGAAAAAGGGTTAAACAGCATCCAACCAATCAATCCAATGTTGACCGTTAATATATACTTACTGATCTGACGCACATGCGCTCGTGGCACGAAATCACCCCCACCCCCTTTTTCTTACTTTCTGTTTACAAATTTATTTTCAATAAAATTTCTTTATTTCTTTATCATTTCATCTCTTTTTTCCTTATCTTAACTTGTTCGTATCAATATTCATTAAATCTTATGTTAACAACAACTTGCATGTGTCGACCCTATATAGATACTGATTTGAAAGGGGAAAAAAGGGGGGGCAAGTCCGTGCTACGAGCGCCTGTGATCTAACTTATCTGAAATGCACTGTTCATCTGTATTTCATCACTTAATGCGTCATGGGGGTATCCGTGATTCAATTTTCACACCGTTTTACTTGTATTGTAATGGAATTCACACATTACTAAATAAATAAACAAGAAAGGAAATACACTGTGGCATCAAGTAATATTTTAAAGTTGTCATAGAAACAAACCATATGAAATAACTTACTTTTCACAAATAGAATGGTATTGCTTATGGCAAGGATCGTCTGCCCATTTATATCCAACTGACGATTTCCAGTATGCCAGACAATTAGCACCGCGACCACCGTTTGGTTGTGGACCATTACTGGACCAATAGGTAAAGCTCATTGGTGTTTCTGGATTATACCATTTCCAATCGCCCTCTTGGTGTATGTCAGCTGCACCAAGCCAAACGAAACTCTTTTCTGATAAATCAATAAACATATCATTTGAAAGGTGACTGCAACTTACAGAAAGGCCATCTTTCAAGCTGTCAGATTTGAACTTGCTTGACAAATGGTTTCAGTCCGTAAAACTGTATACATCGATTTTGCTAATCAATAAATGGGTATCATTCTCCCAGTAATCAGTACATCCGCACTGACATGGTATATTAGATATATCCACGTTTGAAATTAGTTCTTAAATACTGTAATTTATTAAAATTAAGGTCAATCTCCCTCATGTATAGGTGGACTTAGCTAGGCTCTTCGCTTTACTTACTCCCAAATTCATTTATATTATTTGGCTTTCCATTTTATTTACTATGAGCATAACTGACGCAAAGTTATTCTAGAAAGCATCATTCGTACCAAATTAGATACTGTTTACGTTATTTTGACAAGGAGTCGATGTTTCCATAGTTACGTGTCGGATTTAGGACAAATGAGGCCCTGTACTAGTTAAGTTATGAGGCCCATTACTCTTAGCCCTGAAGGAGGTATACCCGGTAGACCTACACAGGCAGTCAGGCATACATGCTCTGGAAATTTAACATTTAAAATTGCACCACATAAGCAAAAATCCATCGTAAAAAAGTAAAAAATGTTTTTTGGCAGGAAGATGGGCCCCCTGGCCAACGGGACCCTGTGCTTAAGTACACCTAAGCACAATGGTAAATCCGGCACTGTTCATAGCTACGTGGGGAACATGCCCGCCAATATGCGAGACATTGATATCTCGTACTGGTTTAACTAAAACACTTTAGTTTTGGTATTTCTTGATATCCCTGAAAAAATGTAATTTATTTACCATGTGCCGTTTCCTAAAAGTCATTGTATATTACATGTTATACGATACTGTATCAACCACGAAATTTAAATGACCCCTGTTTGTGGGAGGAATACAAGGGATATTACTACATGATATACTTATAAATTGGACTAAAATCATCAAGTTTGTCATATATTTTGAGAAACATTTTCATGTATTAAGCGGATCTACCTGTCTTCGTTAACGTTATGCCTTTAATTTCAAGTTCACTGTGATATACAACACACTATTTTTACGTCCAAACGTACAATTAATAATTGTCTTATTGTTCTTTTAGGAGTAGTTGGATATATTTCACTTCATTAGTTCCGAGGGTAGCTTCATTCGTCCAGAGAGTTGCTCCATTAGTACCGCGGGTAACACACGCTAGGTAGTCATTGTTTCGACACTCTATGTTATAAGATATTTATGATTGATGTTTACATTTCCTTAACATTTTAATAATTAACAAAACATAAAATCATTTCCCTCAGGATAAAATAATTTTAGCTAATTTTGGATATTCTATTTCAGCCTTATCCCCCCAAAAAACTTTTAAATTATTTTGCTTTCCAATTCTTTGGCTTTGAGCATACAGGTCTGCTGAAGGTTATTACAAAAAAGCGTCGACGGCAATAACTTAGATATCTATGTCATATTTATTTAAGGTATTGCTTGATTATTATTTTTAGGGTTTCGTGTCGTTGATTGATGTATAGTTGTGTACATTGTAGTAATGTCATCTTTTAGGCTTATGTCTACATTACGATCTGTTTAGTTTCAGACAGACACTATTATATGTATCATATTGTTGGAGAAAATGTTATTCGCAATAGCAATGACTTGCCAATAATATACAAGAAAAGCTTGAAGATAGAAAAGGCGTAATCGATCAGAAGCCATAAAATGATGAATGACATACTATACCATGATCAAACGAAAAAGGACAAATAAACAAACTATGGTCCTCAAAGGGCTACACAGAAAAGAAGAGATCGAACAACACGAACCCCTCTAAAACAAAGGTTATTCTAATACTCTAATACTACACCCTTCCAACACACTACAACGGATGATATATAGTATTTGGGTTGGTATATTCGAGACAGTAATTAAACAATCTACATAAACATGGCGTACAAACTTACCAGAGTTTATCTGGGGAAACAAATTATATTTACAACCTACTCTCTATATGATGTCAACATTTCATTGAAGTTCTCAAATTTTAAGTTTACAGAACAGTATAAAAATATACATCTAGTTAGAACTTACTGTCCGTCATAGAAATCAAGAATTGATTCTCCGCATTACTGTTGACATGAGCGAGTCTCCCGCCTAGTGACTGACAGACCGTCTGTGCCTCAAACCACTTTAGTTTGTCTCCAACATATGTGAACTCCTTTTCACCATATTTCCGCCAGTATATGCTGGAGCCAACCTCTGATAAAAAATAACATATTGCATCTTAATGATTTTATTACTAGAGTATCTGTTTTGAATATTACAGGGTCGGCGCTTTCTCCGGGTACTACGGTTTCAACCAATAAAACTGACCACCACGATATAACTGAAATATTTTTAAAAGTGGCGTTAAACACCATTATCCTAACCCTGAAGATTACAGCAGTTGGGAAATTCCAAATATCTCATAGTTTAGTCTATATACTCAACCAAAATGCTATAAAGATCCTGTTTTAACAGATATATTAAAAGGTTCTAGTTTATTTTTGGAAGTTGTATTATCACTATTGTGGTACTCCAGGTATCGATGGTCAATGTTATGGAGTTCACATTGTTTGTATTTTCATTGAAGACTTGACATTGGAGTTAAAACTGTACTGTTTTTAATTTTATGCAATTTCAAAAATGGTCTACGGAATGAGATTTTGCCAGACAGTTGTACAGTAAATTTATTGCAGGGAAAATTTTCCATATAAAGTTACAAAAACAAGATTATTCTATGAATGCCGTAATGAATTTGTATCTGGATTATCGTGTCTTAACTGACAATTATATATACAAGTGTCAAATAACAAATCGTTTCACACAAGTGGTTCAACGAGTTTAGATGTTAGGACGGGTAGAATATAAAGGACATGAAATAAGAAACAATTTCGAATAACCTTGTAATTTGTCTTTGCTGCGCTCAATCACACACACACACATACATATACATATATACACATACACACGTGCATCGTATCAGTCAAGTTGTTGAATCTGGTAAATGCATATCTGCATAAAATATTGTTTTTGAAAGAAAAAACTAACCATATCGCCATTGTTGCAGGAACTGAAATTGTTTTGTTCAGTGTATATTTACAACATAGAGTAACACTACTACATCACCCTCTTCTTACTTACGAATCTGCACAGCGACAAAAACAACAAATACTATGAATTTTACTGTAAATTCCATTTTTCTAGCCGGAAAACAGTATTACACACAAGGGGTGTTTAGATATACTCAAATGCAATATGTACGTATCAAGTAGAATGTGTATATGTTACATATAATTTTTAAACGCGATACTGTAATTATGTTATTTGATAGTGCAATGTTGGTAACAGATGCAAATGATGACTTTTCAGGAAAAAATGTTTTCCCCTTATTCGTAATTCGAACTTCCACATGTTTAAGTCTTCACAAATATAATAACCATCGGCACTGTCCATGTTCAATATCAAATTGATAATTACTCTACACTGTTTTAATCCACATTCTGACTGCCTGTTATAACACTGTCTTAAGAATACTGATCTTATGTCAACCTCGGAAACTTCTTCAGAAAACTGTCTGATATATTTATTCTCAATATACACAAAACAATATTTAGAATACTGATCTTCATTCTAACCCCAATCTTCTTTAAGGCATTGTTATAGGGAAAGTGGATATTAGGATCATGAAACCACGGATACATGTACCTGTCTGTATGGTACCGGAAATGAACTCGGGTAAAGAGTATAGCTTATCCGGGGAGTGTGTGCGCTAGGTTGTTTAGTCGCGCGACGAGGTTAAGGACGTCTTGAATGATGTTACAGTTTTGCAATGTACAGCACTGTCAGATATGTTGTTCCAATCTTTGATTGTTTTAGGAAAATAAGAGTTTTTATATATATCAGTGTTTGTCTTTTATCTGTCTGTTATTCGAATTTCTGCTTGGTCTGTTGTTAATGTGATATCGGTTGGGATGGCCACCAGGTCGTTGACAATTTTGAAGAGCAGTATAAGAAGCTGTTCCCGTCTTCGTTCGGCAAGTTGTGTCCACTTGAGGCTTTCCATCATAGCTGTCACGCTACTGCTACGCATATAGTCATTAAAAATGAAGCGAGCAGCTCGCCGTTGTACTCCTTCTATGCGGTCTCTGTCTTTTTGAAGGTAAGGATCCCATACTGTGGCTGAGTAGTCCATAACTGATCTTACAAACGATATGTAGGCTGTTTCTTTAAATTTCTTGTTGCAGTGTTTTAGGTTCCGACGAATAAACTCCAGTGTTGAATTTGCTTTGTTGCATATTTTGTTGATATGAGTTGACCATTTAAGATCTCTACTGATTAGTACTCCTAAATATGGATTATTTTCTACCTCTTCCAAAATATGATTATCTAAAGAATAATGATGAGTATATGGATATTTACTTCGGTGTATAGACATGTTGTAGCATTTGGTGGCATTAAATCACATTCCCCATGTTCTTGCCCACTGTTGTAGAGAGTCCAGATCTTTTTGTAGTTCGAGGTGGTCTTGCATTGATGTAATTGTTCGATACAATAGGCAGTCATCTGCAAATAGACGGACTTGGGATGTGACACATTTTGGAAGGTCATTTATGTGGCACAGGAAGAGCAAGGGTCCAAGAACAGTCCCTTGTGGCACTCCAGAATCGACTGTGCACGCTGACGAAAATTCTCCTTCCACCACAACTCTTTGGTGACGTTGTGTTGGGAATGCTTTTATCAACTGGTTTATCTTGCCATCTATCCCATATGATGTTAATTTGTGTAATAATTTGTGATGGGGTACTGTATCAAATGCCAAGATTACTAGATCTACTTGTTTCTTTATATCAAATGATTTCATGATGTCATGCATGGTTACTATGAGCTGACTTTCGCAGGAATGTTCACTGTGGAATCCATGTTGTAATGGGGTTATTATCTTGTTTCTTTTTAGATGTTTAAGTACATGGCGACAAGTGATGTGTTCTAGCAATTTACAGCACACACAAGTTAGTGAGACAGGGCGATAGTTGGCCGCAGTGTGTTGTCTCCTTTTTTAAAGATCGGGCTGATATTTGCATTTCTCCAGTCTGTTGGTAATGACCCAGTTTCTAAGCTTAGTTGAAATATGTGAGATATCACTGGTGCTAGTTCTTTGTTCGAGATGTTATCAGAGCCGCTGGCTTTGTCCGTATTGATGTTTTTCAGTAGTTTCTCAACTCCTTTACATTCTATTTTGATGTTTTCGATACTACTGTATTTTAAATCTCCCATGTTTGGTAGTGGTTCTTATGTATCTTCTCTTGTAAAGACGGATTTAAATTTGTCATTTAGTAAATTTGCCTTAGTTTTGCTATGCTGATGCAAGATGCCGTTTTTCTTTATTCCTGATACTCCTACATTGTTCCGTGCGTTTTGACTTTACATACTTCCAGAAAGGCTTGTGGTTCCCCTTTTCTAAGGCTGTGTCAAGTATGTCGTTTACATATTTCCAATGTGATTGTCTTACAGCTTTCTGTGTAACTCTTTTATGTTTTCTATATTTTGTAGTTTGTATGTATTGGATACAAATCCTTGATGAAACCAAAACGATTCATTCGTGTTTCATGAGGATGTGAATATTGCCTGAGAATATAAATATTACTAACATAAATTTGTAAATTGCAGATCTCGCCTGAAAGACACACTATATCAATAAAAAAAATCCGATCGGTCAATTACAGATTGAGATTTTTTTTACCATTGACTGTATGGAATTTTATTTATTGATATATAGTGTTTAGTGCTTGTGCGTGGGGTAAGATACGATATAGCCAAAAGTTATATACTGTGTTTCATCATAGCTTAGTAAAGAGACAAGAACCAATACCGTGAATTTGAGTCATTATTTATGAATTTATTTTACGACAATGTTCAACTTATTTACGGCAGTATGTTTAGAAGCGGACGAATAATATTACAAGCTGACTGGAGTCATGTTTTAAAGTATACATTTATTCTATTTACTGTAGATTTCATAGAAATTGAAGCAAGTTGTTAATACCATCTTTTAATGATGTAAAGATTGTTGCAATGTTGCACATATGGTTCACTTTAAGAGCAGGTGCGACCACAGGAACAGGGGCTCGTTACTACTGTCCACGAATCCTAGACATCTCGGTACCTGGACAACTCAGTACCTGGACATTTCGGTACTGACTTGGATATCTCGGTACTCGGTACTGGACATTTCGGTACTGGACAGTTCGGGACTTGGATGAGACAATATTCGGTACTGACCACAATTGTTTGGTACTTATTAATTGTCAATATTTTTGTACTAGTAGTTCTTTAATATATGATTCAAAAGTGGATCGATATGTGTTTTTGATAATTCCAGTGTAGATCGATCCCGGAGATCGTTGTTTTTGTATATTGATTTTTATTTATATTTTCATTATTTTGACCTCCATTTATTATTTACAAAAGTAATTATGGAAATTATGAAATTCAATGCTGAACGTGTTTGTTAAGAAAGACCCGATACTTTCATTTCAATAAAACGGACTGATTTATTGCTTTTCCCCACAAAAATTCTTCATACTTTGTAGTGGCGTTACCAATTATGCTATGTGTGTTCGTGTGAGTAACTGAGGAAATTGACAGTGCTTTCAATATACGACATTTCTTGATTTTCTGTTTATAATTTGGGGGGTTAAATAATATACAAAAGCGATACAATTAGATAAAAAGGTCTTACCAGTGTTGCATAATCTGTGCTGCCACTGTGAACACTGGTCACATTGTAAAGCCTCCTGTCTGGGACGGACATTGCTGCCACAATTTATACACGGATACTCGTTCATTTTGCAGTTTGAATCTCAAATTAGGGTAACCCTCCATCATATATCGGCTTGGCAAATATTTCTCAAATGAAATTCAGCTTGTATCGTCTTTTGAAGTCAAACAAAAGATTAAAGCATTGGTCTATGATTAAAGAAATTAAATTTGGTAATTAAAGCTATCTAATTAACACATTTATGTAATCAAAACAAATGAAAATAATCATCCCGTTAAGTTTATCTGTGATTTATTGATAAAGGGACTTAGTTATCAAAACAAAAGTTATTTACAAATATTAATGAATTGCCTCTTTGATGTCCATTTAAATAAAGATGATTAAAAAAAAAACACATAACAATTTGTATAAACAACGTCTACATGTAAAAAAAAAATTTTAATTTTAAATTCAATCAAATTATTTGTATGATTCAGTACCGAAATAAACAACGTTTACATGTAAAAAAAAATTAAAAAAGTTTTTAAATTCAATCAAATTATTTTTATTATTCAGTACCGAAATTTCCAGTACCGAGATGTCCAGTACCGAGTACCGAGATGTCTCATATGTTCAGTACCGAGATGTCCAGGTCCCGAGATGTCCTGATACCCGATTTTTCACCTTTTTCATTTCATTAGAAACCACCTAAAAATTATTATTTCGTGGGAAAAAAATATCAGATAAAAGTTTAAAATTAGAATTTTATAAATTTGGTAGTTAATGCAATAAAAATATAACTTGGTACCACTACTGAGTGTCCGAAGTGAAGCGGTTTAGAGAAAATCGGACGCCATGTTCAAGATGTTGATTTATGTGACCAACGAGAGACCCATTTTCAAAAATAAATCCATGAGCTATTCTTGGACCAATAATTCATGTATTAATTAAAATACGAGTCTGGGTGATCATTATTAAAAAAAAGGTCAAAATCATAACGTAAAATATAAAAGTTTACAAAACAGTGTTTAATTATCTTTATCTAATAAGGACACGGTTTCTCATTTCACAAAAAAGATCACCACGGCAGTATTGATCAGAAGCTTGAATGAACGATGGTATCTGAAGATCATACACACTCTCTTCTTATCCTTTTGTGTCTTTACAGAGGTGTTCTCTTCGCGATCTGCATCCTAAAAAAGTTGTGTATGCCGTGGTCCATAGCGGATGTTTCACTAAATGTTAGGTGCGCGCGCACAATTTAATAAATAACGACTAAATATATACTAAAGGGGATTTCCAAATAGGATTTAATCTGTTAGAACGCTGATTAATCCACCGTCAAAATCCATAATCAATTAATTATACGATGTAATAATTTATATAATATTGGAATATGGATTTTTCTGTCACATTATTTTTGTATTCATTGAAAAATAGCCGGCAAGGAAAGGACAATAACCGGCGAAAATCGCCGGCTGCCGGCTTTTAACGACATCACTGTTAATAATTACCTGCATCTAGGGACATACTGGTGGTAGAACTCAAAGAGGATAATGTCTGATTATGGCCAGATCAACTCTATTAATGTTTTAGGGGAATGAATGAATGAATGATTTACATGGAATAGTACTCCTACAGCTACCTTCATTCCATCAAGTACGGTAGATTGTGGGTTCGACCCCCTGTCGGGTCAAACAAGAACTATAAAATTGGTATTTGTTGCTTCTCCGCTAAGCACGCAGTATTAAGGAGAAAGAGCAAAGACTGGTCGGCTCGGAATCAGAATAATGTGCCCGAGTGGAACGACATGTCTACCCGTCGACTGTTGTTTCAGTGAGCTAGCACTTTAAAAATCCAACTTGGCGTGTTGGTCTAAAACAAAGTGAACCTCATCATCATCTCATTGAAAATTAACTTGTTCTCGCCATGATATAGCTGAAAAATTGCTGAATTGGCGTTAAACAACAATCACTCCCTCATTCCATCAAATATCTTCAAAATCTGTACCAATAAAATTTAACAGTAAATTTTAAATCTTTGTGTTTGTTGTTGCAGGGACCAAGATAAAGCATAGTAGTATATAGGGGGGCTGGAATTTATTGTTAAAGGTTTAGATTACATTTTAATTATTTTGTTTTCAGAGAGATTTGATTGGACATGTTTGTGATGTTTATACATGTAAATTTTTCCCGTCGTGTATGGTTGTATTGTTATGTTATGTGTTCTGTGTAGTATTTTGTCGACCATTTCTGCCTTCTTCTATCCATTGTATTGTCTGTACTACTACGATGTACGACTTCTGATTACCCCCCTTTGGCATCTTCAAGCTTGACATACATGTACCAGGTCCAGAGCAAGATCAGGATAAGTGAATAACAAAAAAATAAAGGTTGTTACTTTTATTAGGTTCAGCATCAATAAATCATAATATCCAGTGATAGTCAACACTATGGATTGATTAGAAAAGTATATAGTTTATAGATTGAAAGTTTCACTTGCCTAAAGTCTGAGTAATTGAGGAAAATAAATATGTAGATCTTCGTTAATATTATTATACAGTAGCAATTAGAGATTAGTCAGAACCCACTTTAAAGCTTCTGTGCTGTTTGTTATCAATTTTCAAAGACATATTTTCATGCAGTGTTCTCCTTTTTGACTCTCGTATGGTACCGGTACGTCTTTCGGTGCTGGCGAAGTCCTGAATGAAAAACAATGACATGATATTAAAAACTAACGCATTTTTGTACATTCCTAACTATCAAATTACATAAACAAGTCAAGTACATGAAATACATGGTCCTACAATATCGATTTTTAATTTCGGAACTATAACGAGGGATTGACAAGACCTTATTTATGTACTGCTTACCCTTCACGATCACCTGGGTTCACCCCCGGCTTTTGTTGGAGGTCAGTGTAACTCATCATTTTAGTTTTCTGTGTTGTGTTTTTGTTTTTGTTGTGTTTGTCTTCGTCGTGTGTCTTTTGTACCCAATGCTGCTGATCTCTCTGGATTGTCCATTCTTGATTGCTCCTTTGGTTTTTCTAACGTTTATTTCCACACGAGGCAAAGTAATTCAAGTTTTTAACATTAAAGAACTTCATTACAAAAACATGTACATGTAATCGAAATCGACGTGTCGAATGTGTCTTAGTTTGGGAATTAAGATCTTTCGTTTGGTTATTCTCATTAGATAACAGCTAATAAACATACGACGGTATGACATTAAAACAACGAGTATGGGTGATATAAATGTCAATGGGGTTAATAATAAACATGGACGATTTCTCAGAGGAAAAGAGGTTAAACAGCCACCAACCAATCAATCAAATTGTGAGCGTTAATATATATTTACTGATCTAACGTATCTGAAATGCACTCTTCATCTGTATTCCATCACTTAATGCATCTTGGCTGTACGGTTGCTTATTATGAAATCCACACATTGTAAAATAAATAAGCAAGAAAGGAAAGTACACTGTAACTTCACAAAACATTAAGTTGTCATAGAAACAAACCAAATGAAAACACTTACTTTTCACAAATAAAATGGTATTGGCTATTGCAAGGTTCGTCTGCCCATTTATATCCAGCTGATGATTTCCAGAATGTCAGACAATTAGAAGCGCGGCCATTGTTTGGTTGTGGACCATTACTGGACCAATAGGTAAAGCTCATTGGTGTTTCTGGATTATACCATTTCCAGTCGCCTTCTTGATGGATGTCAGCTGCACCAAGCCAAGCAAAACTCTTTTCTGGTAAATCAATAAACATACAATTTGAAAGGTGACTGAACACAACGGACATCATTAAAGCTGCCAGATTTGGACTTGCTTGCCAAATGATTACAGTCCGTAAAACTGAATCGGTATACATCGATTTTGCTAATGAATAAATGTGTATCATTATCCCAGTAATCAGTAATTCAGCACTGACATGGTATATTAAATATATTTACGTTTAAAATTGCAGTTCCTAAATAATGTCATTTATTAAAATCAAGGTCATATAAAATATATGTGGCCTTAGCTAGGCCCTTCGGTTTCCTTGCTCCCAAAACATTTATATTGTTTAGCTTTCTAATATGTTGTCTATGAGCGTACCTGCGCAAAGTTATTCCAGAACGCATCTATCGTACTAAATTAGATATGGTCTAACCCGGCTTAAGTTACAAAGAATGCGCGCTGTTCTAATTTTGTTAAGGAGTCGAGGTTTTCATAGTTACGTGGAAACATGCCCGCCCGTATTTGAGACACTAATATCTCGTACTGGTTTAGCTAAAACATTTTTGTTTTGGTATTTCCTGATATCCCTGAAAACAAAATAATAATTTATTTACCATGTACAGCTTTCTAAAAGTGTTGTATATATATTACATGTTCTACGATACTGTATCAATCGCGAAATTTAAATGACCCCTGTTTGTGGGAGGAATACAAGGGATATTAAAGGACGAAGTCTTTATAACGGTAGGCTGTCCAATTTTTCCTTCTATATTGATAGCCAAATATCTGTTCAGGAATGGGAGCTCAAATCGGAAACCTGAGAGTGGTGTCACCAACATGCGCAGATGACATTGCGATATTAGCCTGCTCTAAACATGAAGCCCAAACTCTACTAGAAATTGCACTGATCTTAGCTGACAAAGATCTTGTAATAATAAATCCAACAAAAACAGAGCTAGTGCCACTCACTAGAAAAGCGACAAACTTTGAACTCAATATGGGTGCCAACTCCATAGAACAAACAAATGAAACAAAACATCTTGGCCTGATGAGAAATAGTGACAATAAGATCAAAGATGATGAGAGAATACGAGTAGGAAGAAAAAACGATATATGCTCTACTAGGCCCTGGGTTACATGCTCGACAAGGATCATGTCCATCCATCTCATACAAGATCTGGAAAACTTATGTGATCCCTCGTATTTTGTATGGTGTCGAAGTCCTGAATCACACACTTACTGACATTAAAAAGCTAGAAAGACTACAAGTTCAAATCTGCAAGCAAATACAAGGATTACCAGAAAGAACAGCTAATCTGGCAGCTTACAGTCTCCTAGGAGTGGAGCCGATAGAGCTGGTAGTGGGTAGACTCACTCTGACTTTTCTAGGGAATATACTCCAAGACAAAACGACCATCGAATTTCAAATTGTAGAGTGACAACATGCCATGATGAAAACAAATACTCAGAATTATGCTAATGTTATTACTAATATCCTCAGAAAGTATAGATTACCTGAACTTTATAACATACTACAAGATATTCCCACAAAAGCAAATTGGAAAAAAGAGATTAAAGACAAAATACAGGAATATTGGGAAAAACAATGGATAGAAGAAGCTAAGAAAAGAACATCGCTCAAATTTCTTGCCATTCCTTAAAATGGAGAAAACTCATTATGTGTGGAAAACGGTGCCAAATGATTGCATATAAATAAAAAAGGCAGAAGTGAAGGTCAGATTATTAACAGGAACATACAAAGCAAAAAGGCGAAATTCAGCAATAATAAAGAAACTGACATCTGTAAACTTTGTTATCTTGAAACTGAGGATATAGAACACTTTCTGATCAAATGTATATGCCTAGTAGACATTAGGAACAAATATTTTAGAACTTTAAAATGCTATCTGGACAGGATAGAGCGGAATCTATACAACAAAATAGTGAGTGACGGTCTTCTACTACAACTTATACTGGATCCTACCATGGACAGTATTACAGGCGTGATCAAAATCAAGTATAAGAACTATATGGACATTGAGCAAATCACCAGAACTTTCTGTTACTACATCCATATGGAGAGAAGTAAGGAACTCAGCTGGACTGTACATATCATAAAATCTGGTTTTATTTAATATTTAAATTGATGATGGACATATAACTAAACAGTGAAAAAGAGTGTAAATAAGTTTTTAGGTGAAGGGCGTCTGTACAGTTTGCGAAAATAGTTTTAGCATTCATTTTATTTTTAAATGAGACTTTGAATGAGATTTTAAAGTTGAATCCCAAAGGGAGTGCTCCTAAGAGAGGAGGAAGAAACCAGTAACCAGTAACCAGTTCACCGGAAGCTTAATAAAAAGATCAAATGATAATTTAGAAACGCGAAAGAAATATATTTCAATGAAAAATTCCCAATTCTTTGATTATTTACTCTATGCAAAATCGAAATAAACTTGAAATAAAATTCTAATGAAAACATCTTTTTCTACGAAACTCCCGACGGAAGAGCGGCGTACAGTAGGTAAAATGAACGGAACGGAACACCCATAACAAATCGGCTACAAAATTCATTCAAAATAAAAGATAATAACGTGTACGGATCATCGTATTATTGAAATTTCATTGAAGGATTTGCATTTGACCAGTTGATCGTTATTTCCTGTATTTTCGTGTTGTTTTAGTGTGGTTGTAATACAAAAAATGGCGTAGTTACACTGTAAATAAAAAGGGGGTTCTTGAATGGAATATCTTTGTTAGCAGACGAATATCTTCTAACTCGCCGAAGTATTTCTTCGCACACAACTTTTTTGAATTTGCAAGTGGTTTTTTGTCAACCTAAATTTTATATTTTGATCATGAGTAAACTGGAGACCAAAAAACATTCCTATGCTGATATTTTAAAGGGTTCCATGACACAAACTCAAAATAAAAATCAAAAGAACCCTCCCCATGAAAAACCTGTGCCTGCAACAGTCTTACCCAACAATTTAGACACTGAGATTAAAGCCTCCAACTGTACCCCTAAGGAAATTTACGTTGAAATTATTAAGATGAGCTCTCCTCAAAATAATATTTTAAATGGTTCCATGGCACAAACTCAAAATAAAAATCAAAAGAACCCTACCCATGAATAACCTGTGCCTGCAACAGTCCTACCCAACAATTTAGACACCGAGACTAAAACCTCCGACTGTACCCCTAAGGAAATTTATGTTGAAATTATTAAGATGAGCTCTCCTCAAAATATAACCCCATACCCATCACATTTTCAAGGTACACCTGCTATGCCTATGCCTATGGGCTATGAACAATTTCAACCACCATCAAGTAATTTAAATGCCAATAACTCTTAAGAAAATAATGACAGAGAATGACCATTCACAAAATATAACCCCACAACAACCAAATTTACAACATGTACAGGGTTCACCTATGCATATGGGCTATGAACAATTTAAACCCCCACAAAATAATTTAAATGCCCCAAACTCTGGAAGAAATAAACCAGAAAGTGAAGATTTTCTTATCTATGATGTTCCAGGAGATGGCCACTGCTTCTTTCATGTCCTTAGTTTAGCCATCATTGGCAATTTATCACAAAGCTTGGTTTATTGGTCATTGATCTGCTCAGAAATTTACAAGTTTGTCATATATTTTGAGAAACATTTTCATATATTAAGCGGACCTACCTGTCTTCGTTAACGTTATGCCTTTAATTTCAAGTTCACTGTGATATACAACACACTATTTTTACGTCCAAGCGTACAATTAATAATTGTCTTATTGTCGTTTAGGAGTAGTTGGATATATTTCACTTCATTAGTTCCGAGGGTAGCTTCATTCGTCCAGAGGGTTGCTCCATTAGTACCGCGGGTAACACACGCTCGGACAGCAAAAAGGGAGGTGGGAGAAAAGGGGGCGAGAGGTGGCAGAAGGAGGGGAGGGAGGTGGGAGGAAGGGGCGCGGGAGGTGGAAGACAGAGGGACGGGAAGGGGGAGAGGAGAAATTTGTAAAATGGGAGTAAACTTATGCCCCCCCCCCCCAAAAAGTGAATAAATAACTTAAGAGATTCAATTTTCCTTGTCAGGGGAAATGGACAAATGATGAAAATGATCTTTTAAGAAACAAGAATTTTAGGAAAGTCGATCACAGATAATAAAAATACAGAAATACGGATTTTTGTCCGGATTTGTTTTTCAATTAAAAAAGCAAACTTCGGAAGCAAGAGATGGGAGGTGGGAGAAAAGGGGGCGGGAGGTGGGAGAGAGTAACCAGAGGCGATTTAGAGTGGGCGTGCGGGGCGTGCGCCACCCCCTAAAATTCGCAAAGCATATGTTATACAACGTTAATTAAGCAGTTCACCAAACAACTTTTTCATGAATGGTTAACTCGTGACCTGTAGTAAAATATTCCTACACATTGTAAATACACGTTGGGTGTGTTCGCTGATTCATATATGGATTCGCCGTCAGTAGTTCAAAGATTATTCCATTCTGATTGGTTCCGAGGTACCAGACATCAACTATTTTTTCACGCTAATTAAACTATAAGAAAAACAAATCTTTACAGATCAAAGCATTTAGTAAACTTAAATCCTGATACTGATGTTCTTTCAACATCAGTATCATTCATAACCAGATACAAATTGATGAATTACACGCAGAAGCTCCATTCGGACGGGCAGTATTAGCTAGAACCACCCGAAAGGACAAGCACCGAAAGTACAGACCAATTAGTGAAATGAGGAATGCGTTAAAACTAAACCAATAGTTCTTTGAAGGGTTAACATATCGTGATTGATCAGTCATGAGTTGAACAATTCGCATCACAGTTGTTCAAATCTAGTTTTACTTTAGATTCTTATAATCTGACAAAAAACATTCTGTTAACAATTATCCGACAAAATTAAGACTCAAAGTCAAGTTTTTTTGGTCTGATAAAAATGGTGTGGTTGGTTCAAAATTGTCGTTCAAATAAATGTCTGTAATTCCTCAAACCCCCAGACCCCTCGCCTACTCACGCCCCCCTAACCACAAATCCTGGATCCGCCCCTGGTACCCCCCCTTGTCCACCCCCTCAGTCATTGTTTCGACACTCTTATGTTATAAGATATTTATTATTGAAGTTTACAGTTCCTTAACATTTTAATAATTATCAAAACATAAAATCATTTTCCTCAGGATAAAATAATTTTAGCTAATTTTGGATATTCTCTTTCAGCCTTTTCCCCAAAAAATACTTTTAAATTATTTTGCTTTCCAATTCTTTGGCTTTGAGCGTACAGGTTTGCTGAAGGTTATTACAAAAAAACGTCGACGGCAATAACCTATATATCTATGTCTATTTATTTTAGGCATTGCTTGATTATTATTTTTAGGGTTTCGTGTCGTTGATTGCTGTATAGTTGTGTACATTATAGTAATGTCATCTTTTAGGCTTAATAATACCTGTATGTCTCCTTTACGACCTGTTTAGTTTCAGACAGACACTATTATATGTATCATATTGTTGGGGAAAATGTTATTCGCAATAGCAATAACTTGCAAATAATATACAATAAAAGTTTGAAGTTTGTAACAAAGGCGTAATCGATCAGAAGCCATAAAATGATGAATGATATACTATACAATGATCAAACGAAAAAGGACAAAGAAACAAACTATGGTCCTCAAAACGCTACATAGAAAAGAAAAGATCGAACAACACGAACCCCTCTAAAACACGAGCCCCTCTAAAACAAAGGTTATTCTAATACTATAAAACGCTACATAGAAAAGAAAAGATCGAGCAACACGAGGCCCTCTAAAACACGAGCCCCTCTAAAACACGAACCCCTCTAAAACACGAGCCCCTCTAAAACAAAGGTTATTCTAATACTATAAAACGCTACATAGAAAAGAAAAGATCGAGCAACACGAGGCCCTCTAAAACACGAGCCCCTCTAAAACACGAACCCCTCTAAAACACGAGCCCCTCTAAAACAAAGGTTATTCTAATACTATAAAACGCTACATAGAAAAGAAAAGATCGAGCAACACGAGGCCCTCTAAAACAAAGGTTATTCTAATACTATAAAACGCTACATAGAAAAGAAAAGATCGAACAACACGAGCCCCTCTAAAACACGAACCCCTCTAAAACACGAGCCCCTCTAAAACACGAGCCCCTCTAAAACACGAGCCCCTCTAAAACACGAGCCCTTCTAAAACACGAGCCCCTCTAAAACACGAGCCCCTCTAAAACACGAGCCCCTCTAAAACACGAACCCCTCTAAAACACGAGCCCCTCTAAAACACGAGCCCCTCTAAAACAAAGGTTATTCTAATACTATAAAACGCTAATACTACCCTTCCAACACACTACAACGCATGAAATATAGTATTTGGATTGGTATTTTCGAGACAGTAATTAAACAATCTACATAAACATGGCGTACAAACTTACCAGAGTTTATCTGGGGAAACAAATTATATTTACAACCTACTCTCTATATGATATCAACATTTCATTGAAGTTCTTAAGTTTTATGTTACAGTATAAAATTATACATCTAGTTAGAACTTACTGTCTGTCATAGAAATCAAGAATTGATTCTCCGCAACACTGTTGACATGAGCGAGTCTCCCGCCTAGTGACTGACAGACCGTCTGTGCCTCAAACCACTTTAGTTTGTCTCCAACATATGTGAACTCCTTTTCACCATATTTCCGCCAGTATATGCTGGAGCCAACCTCTGATAATAAATAACATTGCATTTTAATGATTTTATTACTATAGTATCTGTTTTGAATATTACAGTGTCGGCGCTTTCTCCGGGTACTACGGTTTCAGCCAATAAAACTGACCACCACGATATACCTGAAATATTGTTAAAAGTGGCGTTAAACACCATTATCCTAACCCTGAATATTACAGCAGTTGGGAAATTCCAAATATCTAATAGTTTAGTCTATATACTCAACCAAAATGCTAAAGATCCTGTTTTTACAGATATATTAAAAGGTTCTAGTTTATTTTTGGAAGTTGTATTATCACTATTGTCGTACTCCAGGTATCGATAGTCAATGTTATGGAGTTCACATTGTTTGTATTTTCATTGAAGACTTGACATTGGAGTTAAAACTGTACTGTTTTTAATTTTATGCAATTTCAAAAATGGTCTACGGAATGAGATTTTGCCAGACAGCTGTACAGTAAATTTATTGCAGGGAAAATTTTACATATAAAGTTACTATGAATGCCGTAATGAATTTGTATCTGGATTATCGTGTCTTAACTGACAATTATATATACAAGTGTCAAACAACAAATCGTTTCACACAAGTGGTTCAACGACTTTAGATGTTAGGACGGGTAGAATATAAAGGACATGAAATAAGAAACAATTTCGAATAACCTTGTAATTTGTCTTTGCTGCGCTCAATCACACACACACACACACATATATATATATACACATACACACGTGCATCGTATCAGTCAAGTTGTTGAATCTGGTAAATGCATATCTGCACAAAATATTGTTTTTGAAAGAAAAAAACTAACCATATCGCCATTGTTGCAGGAACTGAAATTGTTTTGTTCAGTGTATATTTACAACATAGAGTAACACTACTACATCACCCTCTTCTTACTTACGAATCTGCACAGTGACAAAAACAACAAATACTATGAATTTTACTGTAAATTCCATTTTTCTAGCCGGAAAACAGTATTACACACAGGGGGTGTTTAGATATACTCAAATGCAATATGTACGTATCAAGTAGAATGTGTATATGTTACATATAATTTTAAACGTGATACTGTAATTATGTTATTTGATAGTGCAATGTTGGTAACAGATGCAAATGATGACTTTTCAGGAAAAAATGTTTTCCCCTTATTCGTAATTCGAACTTCCACATGTCTAAGTCTTCATAAATATAATAACCATCGGCACTGTCCATGTTCAATATCAAATTGATAATTACTCTACACTGTTTTAATCCACATTCTGACTGCCTGTTATAACACTGTCTTAAGAATACTGATCTTATGTCAACCTCGGAAACTTCTTCAGAACACTGTCTGATATATTTATTCTCAATATACACAAAACAATATTTAGAATACTGATCCTCATTCTAACCCCAATCTTCTTTAAGGCATTGTTATAGGGAAAGTGGATATTAGGATCATGAAACCACGGATACATGTACCTCTCTGTATGGTACCGGAAATGAACTCGGGTAAAGAGTATAGCTTATCCGGGGAGTGTGTGCGCTAGGTTGTTTAGTCGCGCGACGAGGTTAAGGACGTCTTGAATGATGTTACAGTTTTGCAATGTACAGCACTGTCAGATATGTTGTTCCAATCTTTGATTGTTTTAGGAAAATAAGAGTTTTTATATATATCAGTGTTTGTCTTTTATCTGTCTGTTATTCGAATTTCTGCTTGGTCTGTTGTTAATGTGATATCGGTTGGGATGGCCACCAGGTCGTTGACAATTTTGAAGAGCAGTATAAGAAGCTGTTCCCGTCTGCGTTCGGCAAGTGGTGTCCACTTGAGGCTTTCCATCATAGCTGTCACGCTACTGCTACGCATATAGTCATTAAAAATGAAGCGAGCATCTCGCCGTTGTACTCCTTCTATGCGGTCTCTGTCTTTTTGAAGGTAAGGATCCCATACTGTGGCTGAGTAGTCCATAACTGATCTTACAAACGATATGTAGGCTGTTTCTTTAAATTTCTTGTTGCAGTGTTTTAGGTTCCGACGAATAAACTCCAGTGTTGAATTTGCTTTGTTGCATATTTTGTTGATAAGAGTTGACCATTTAAGATCTCTACTGATTAGTACTCCTAAATATGGAGTATTTTCTACCTGTTCCAAAATATGATTATCTAAAGAATAATGATGAGTATATGGATCCTTACTTCGGTGTATGGACATGTTGTAGCATTTGGTGGCATTAAATCACATTCCCCATGTTCTTGCCCACTGTTGTAGAGAGTCCAGATCTTTTTGTAGTTCGAGGTGGTCTTGCATTGATGTAATTGTTCGATACAATAGGCAGTCATCTGCAAATAGACGGACTTGGGATGTGACACATTTTGGAAGGTCATTTATGTGGCACAGGAAGAGCAAGGGTCCAAGAACAGTCCCTTGTGGCACTCCAGAATCAACTGTGCACGCTGACGAAAATTCTCCTTCCACCACAACTCTTTGGTGACGTTGTGTTGGGAATGCTTTTATCCACTGGTTTATCTTGCCATCTATCCCATATGATGTTAATTTGTGTAATAATTTGTGATGGGGTACTGTATCAAATGCCTTGCTGAAGTCCAAGATTACTAGATCTACTTGTTTCTTTATATCAAATGATTTCATGATGTCATGCATGGTTATTATGAGCTGACTTTCGCAGGAATGTCCACTGCGGAATCCATGTTGTAATGGAGTTATTATCTTGTTTCTTTCTAGATGTTTAAGTACATGGCGACAAGTGATGTGTTCTAGCAATTTACAGCACACACAAGTTAGTGAGACAGGGCGATAGTTGGCCGCAGTGTGTTGTCTCCTTTTTTAAAGATCGGGCTGATATTTGCATTTCTCCAGTCTGTTGGTAATGACCCAGTTTCTAAGCTTAGTTGAAATATGTGAGATATCACTGGTGCTAGTTCTTTGTTCGAGATGTTATCAGGGCCGCTGGCTTTGTCCGTATTGATGTTTTTCAGTAGTTTCTCAACTCCTTTACATTCTATTTTGATGTTTTCGATACTACTGTGTTTTAAATCTCCCATGTTTGGTAGTGGTTCTTATGTATCTTCTCTTGTAAAGACGGATTTAAATTTGTCATTTAGCAAATATGCCTTAGTTTTGCTATCCTGATGCAAGATGCCGTTTTTCTTTATTCCTGATACTCCTACATTGTTCAGTGCGTTTTGACTTTACATACTTCCAGAAAGGCTTGTTGTTCCCCTTTTCTAAGGCTGTGTCAAGTATGTCGTTTACATATTTCCAATGTGATTGTCTTACAGCTTTCTGTGTAACTCTTTTATGTTTTCTATATTTTGTATTTTGTATGTATTGGATACAAATCCTTGATGAAACCAAAACGATTCATTCGTGTTTCATGAGGATGTGAATATTGCCTGAGAATATAAATATATTATGTTACTCACATAAATTTGTAAATTGCAGATCTCGCATGGAAGACAGACACTATATCAATAAAAAAAATCCGATCGGTCAATTACAGATTGAGATTTTTTTTACCATTGACTGTATGGAATTTTATTTATTGATATATAGTGTCTAGTGCTTGTGCGTGGGATAAGATACGATATAGCCAAAAGTTATATACTGTGTTTCATTTTAGTAAAGAGACAAGAACCAATACCGTGATTTTGAGTCATTATTTATGAATTTATTTTACGACAATGTTCAACTTATTTACGGCAGTATGTTTAGAAGCGGACGAATAATATTACAAGCTGACTGGAGTCATGTTTTAAAGTATACATTTATTCTATTTACTGTAGACTTCATAGAAATTGAAGCAAGTTGTTAATACCATCTTTTAATGATGTAAAGATGGTTGCAATGTTGCACATATGGTTCACTTTAAGAGCATGTGCGACCACAGGAACAGGGGCTCGTTACTACTGTCCACGAATCCTAGACATCTCGGTACCTGGACATTTCGGTACTGACTTGGACATCTCGGTACTCGGTACTGGACATTTCGGTACTGATCTGGACAGTTCGGGACTTGGATGAGACAATATTCGGTACTGACGGCACAAGGCACAATTGTTTGATACTTATTAATTGTCAATATTTTTGTACTAGTAGTTCTTTAATATATGATTCAAAAGTGGATCGATATGTGTTTTTGATAATTCCAGTGTAGATCGATCCCGGAGATCGTTGTTTTTGTATATTGATTTTTATTTATATTTTCATTATTTTGACCTCCATTTATTATTTACAAAAGTAATTATGGAAATTATGAAATTCAACGCTGAACGTGTTTGTTAAGAAAGCCCCGGTACTTTCATTTCAATA
This sequence comes from Bathymodiolus septemdierum, assembly GCA_963383655.1. Lineage (NCBI taxonomy): Eukaryota > Metazoa > Mollusca > Bivalvia > Mytilida > Modiolidae > Bathymodiolus > Bathymodiolus septemdierum. Next base: position 115,501,094 of record OY726517.1, on the reverse strand, counting down.
AAACGGACTGATTTATTGCTTTTCCCCACAAAAATTCTTCATACTTTGTAGTGGCGTTACCAATTATGCTATGTGTGTTCGTGTGAGTAACTGAGGAAATTGACAGTGCTTTCAATATACGACATTTCTTGATTTTCTGTTTATAATTTGGGGGGTTAAATAATATACAAAAGCGATACAATTAGATAAAAAGGTCTTACCAGTGTTGCATAATCTGTGCTGCCACTGTGAACACTGGTCACATTGTAAAGCCTCCTGTCTGGGACGGACATTGCTGCCACAAAAAGCCCACAATTTATACACGGATACTCGTTCATTTTGCAGTTTGAATCTCAAATTAGGGTAACCCTCCATTATATATTGGCTTGGCAAATATTTCTCAAATAAAATTCAGCTTGTATCGTCTTTTGAAGTCAAACAAAAGATTAAAGCATTGATCTATGATTAAAGAAATTAAATTTGGTAATTAAAGCTATCTAATTAACACATTTATGTAATCAAAACAAATGAAAATAATCATCCCGTTAAGTTTATCTGTGATTTATTGATCAAATTATTTTTATTATTCAGTACCGAAACAAACTGTCTACATGTAAAAAAAAATTTAAAAAGTTTTTAAATTCAATCAAATTATTTTTATTATTCAGTACCGAAATTTCCAGTACCGAGATTTAGTCCAGTACAGAGTACCGATATGTCCTGATACCCTGTCCACAGGGCCACCTATCAATAGGAATTACGTTGATAGGTGATCTTCCCATGGATAGGTGGCCTTCTTAGACAGTGGTGCGACCTGGGGAATGCCTGACAAGTCGCCCAAAGCTGAAAAAGGGAGGTGGAAATGAAGCTCCCATAAATTTGAATTTATGTCACTTCGGCACTTGGTCATATCTGCACTTAGTCAAATCAGCACCTGAGATAGTCATTTCGGCCACTAGTTCAATCGGCACATTTCTATGATTAATGTTTTTTTTTTATTAATACATTTGAAAATCATCATTTTATTGATATTTTAGTCTTTAATATTTGAATGTATGTGAATGAATGCTTGCGATAATCAAACATAATTAACAAGAAGAGTTTGAAGATACCAAAGGGGTAATCAGAATCCGTAAAGAGAAGAAAGTCTGAAAGCCAACTTCAACTAGTTTTAATCATCAACCATGACACCCTTTCTTGTTCTCGAAACTGTCCAGTCAAAATCCAAAGGTCAGACTGCAGCCGATGCTTCATCATATATCACGTACGCTGTTACTCAAATTCGATTTTTTGACACAGATATTCCATAACTGTCAACCAAGTCATAGTGGCGACCGCAAACTTTCGAAGTGATGACTTCAACTTAATTATACCACGATTATGACACTTTTATAATCACAAATCACACCTATCATTAGTTCGTTATTTAGATAAACAATAATTGAAACCATGAAATTAAGCAAATTACGTTAGTTTGCTTGGTTTAATTTAATTGTTTGTTCGAAAATAAATTGTCCTTAAAAGTACATTTGTTTCCAATTACAAAATCATTTGAAAATAAAATATTTATATTTTGGTATAAAATAATAGTAATAAAAAAACTCTTACCAAGTTACCAGTATTGCATACGATGCTGCCATCATTGACACTGCTCACATTGGAGTGCCTCAAGGTTGTCAAGGACGGACCTAGTTTGCACACTGTATGCAACTGTCATCTGACATTTTGCAAGTTTATCTAACCCAACTTTCTTTTTTTTATATTTATATAAATATTTTTATCACATATTTTGTTGCAATATGTTCGTTTTTGCATGTCCAATAATAGCTAAAGGTCAGTGTTGGTTATTTGCCCTCAGTGCAAATACGGGGCAAATATCCATATTTGCCCTCTAATATTCGTATTTGCCCTCATATATCCGTATTTTCCCCCGAATTCAACTTCTGGTATCCAGTGGTCTCAAATATTATATGTCAAAGTACATTTTGTACAAGGAAAGATGATACATAAAGACATGCATAAAATCATATTTCAATCAAATTAACACACTGGAATAAAGTTTAAATAACTTGAAACGGAATAATTAGCTCAAATGTATATGTCGTGTTAAATAGGAATTTCCATTCAAATGTCTTGAGTAGATTTTACAAACAGTTTCTAACGTCATTGTACAGATCGACATTGCTTGGTATATTTTTTAAACCAGACTCTAAACAAAACTATTTGCAATTTGAACAAAGGTAACTCTCTTTAGGATTTATTTTCGCAATTTGTCGGTTCAAAAATCTTTTTTGCAATATAAAAGTCAATGCTTGGAAAAGGTCAATGTAAAATATGTGATAAAAAGATTATGACATGAAATTTTCCATATCGTCTTTAGTATCAACCCCTCGACCCATATCAGCCCTCCAGCTTCACTGTCGGGCTTGATATGGGAGTCTCTGGCTAATACCAGGGCCGATATGGAAAATGTCTGATAATCTCTTATTATTACTACTATATTTTTTAATACTGATGCCGAATTGACCAACCGTAAGGTGCCAATATGACTCGGTCCCGATTTTAGTAAGTGCTGATTTGACTATTAATAGATAGGTGCCGATTTGATCTGATACCCTTAAATTTTAAGGGAGGTTCATTCCCTGTTTAATTATCGACCATTTGACTTTAATTTATGAATTTTAAAATGTAACCATAGTTATGTTTTGTTATCGACATGATTAATATACTGTACAAACTAGAACATACAATTTCACTGATATGAAGTCGAAGACAAATACATGTATCCCATATGTATGAAACCCTAACGATTCGTCTATAATTTCTCATATTTTTGGCAATAAAATTAAAAGAGAATAAAAAGTGTCTGAAAAGGGGAGTTAGTAAAAAGTTGTGAAATTTTGCATAGACTAAGAATGTGAATGAGTACTAACTTGGTTGAAGCGCATCTTGACTTAAATCACTGCCAGTCGTGAAAATTGACGTCTGCGTATGTGCGGATACTGACGCAAGACTAAACGTGAAAAATGCAAAGGTGACAAAGTTTTATGCATGACGAAGTTAGATGTATTGAGGATACTTATATTCAATAATTTAATTAATTAATTACATTTGTAGGGAAAATGGTGAAAAAGTTTGGATTTCGTTCAAGTCTTTGAGTAAGTACATCTATATTAATATAAGATTATTCCAAAATGCCTATTACATGTATTAGATAATCAGATTTATTTTGAAATTCTGAGGCGTACCGGTAATTCTTTTTAGCTGACCTGGAACAGTATAATATTATCTACTGGGGTATTGTCACCACTTTACATCTGTCTTTTTCTTGGAAACCCTATAACCAATTTAGGCTAAACTTGGGTGATATGGTCCTTCAGGTTTGGCAGGTCTACTTTCCTGTTTTAAAACCCTACCTTCTAATAAAGAATGGAGGGGCTGTCATGGTCGTGTTCGTATGGTAGTTGGATTTACAATTACCTGTGCAATCAGTGCCTATCACCACTAAAATTAAAGTTGTGAGGTCGAGATCCTGCTCATTGCAAGGTGTACTTGATACAACATTATGTGATGAAGTTTGTCCGTGACTTGCAACAGGTCTGTAGTTTTTATCAGGTACTGCGGTTTCCTCCACCAATAAAACTGACAGCCACAATATAACTGAAATATTGTTGAAAGTGGTGTTAAGCGCCATAACCCTTACCCCTGTATACAAATGACAAAAGGATTTGTTTCATTGATACATTTTGTATATAATTTAGAGCAAGATGCCAAACACATAATGATGCATGTTTGGAAAAATCTTACCATATCTAAATACTAAAATAGAATCTAGTCAGTATTTATATCGTGATAGTTAAATTTTAGAAAAAGACAGCGTAAATTGGATGAAATAGCACATGAATACACAGTATTATAGAACCTGTGGTACCATAGGATTGGACTATACTAAGTAATCTGATGATGTGTCGTTTTTTCCTCCGATCCTTTTATGAGATAATATCTATTATCAAACAACTAGCGTAATAGTAACATAACATAATGACGTCGCTGATGTCACATTGCAAAATACTAGATAAGCATACTATTGTTGATATGTTTTGATCGAAATGGACTTCTCATCAAATCTCGAACTTTGCATTTGATACGATATTGCTCTGAGAAATCCATTCCTGCAAAACAAATCAATTATATAGATAGTATACACGTTCCACCGACTTTTATCATATCTATTTGAATTAAAATTTATTTGATAATTATATTTTGACTGTTATTAATTTGATATTAATTTTCAGATAATCCAAGCATACATGGAAATTTGCAGTCTCGGGGACTATCTACAGAAGGTATACCCTATGTTAGTGGATCAGAGGGTTTTACTGTAGAGAATGTTACCAAGGTAATGTTGGAAACTTGCTTTAATTATCTTGTTTAGCATTTTTAGTTTGTATGGATGTTGTACATATAATGTGTATTTAAAAAGAATAAAATTAGTATATGCCCCTGATTCTTACAGGAATTATTGAGCTTGTCACATTGATTGTTGCACAATAGCTGAAGCAATTACATGTACATTTCGTCATTTGTGGTACATGTATGTAGAATGACAGCAGTTTTGAAGGTCGAGACAGACATTATCACTAGTATCACAGCAAGTCTGACAGGATGACCTGTGATACTAATAATAATGTATATCAAGATCTTCAGCAAGTGTGACAGGACGAGCTGTGGTACTAGTGGTAATGTATGTCGAGATCTTCAGCAACTGTGACAGGACAAGCTGTGATACTAGTGATAATGTATGTCAAGATCTTCAGCAACTGTGACAGGACAAGCTGTGATACTAGTGATAATGTATGTCAAGATCTTCAGCAACTGTGACAGGACAAGCTGTGATACTAGTGATAATGTATGTCAAGATCTTCAGCAAGTCTGACAGGACAAGCTGTGATACTAGTGATAATGTATGTCGATATCTTCAGCAAGTCTGACAGAAAGAGCTGTGATACTAGTGATAATGTATGTCAAGATCTTCAGCAAATCTGACAGGAAGAGCTGTGATACTAGTGATAATGTATATCAAGATCTTCAGCAAGTCTGACATGACAAGCTGTGATACTAGTGATAATGTATGTCGAGATCTTCAGCAAGTGTGACAGGACAAGCTGTGATACTAGTGATAATGTATGTCGAGATCTTCAGCAAGTGTGACAGGACAAGCTGTGATACTAGTGATAATGTATGTCGAGATCTTCAGCAAGTGTGACAGGACAAGCTGTGATACTAGTGATAATGTATGTCGAGATCTTCAGCAAGTCTGACAGGACAAGCTGTGATACTAGTGATAATGTATGTCGAGATCTTCAGCAAGTCTGATAGGAAGAGCTGTGATACTAGTGATAATGTATGTCGAGATCTTCAGCAAGTCTGACAGGATGAGCTGTGATACTAGTGATAATGTATGTCAAGATCTTCAGCAAGTCTGACAGGACAAGCTGTGATACTAGTGATAATGTATGTCGAGATCTTCAGCAAGTGTGACAGGACAAGCTGTGATACTAGTGATAATGTATGTCAAGATCTTCAGCAAATCTGACAGGACAAGCTGTGGTACTAGTGGTAATGTATGTCGAGATCTTCAGCAACTGTGACAGGACAAGCTGTGATACTAGTGATAATGTATGTCAAGATCTTCAGCAACTGTGACAGGACAAGCTGTGATACTAGTGATAATGTATGTCAAGATCTTCAGCAACTGTGACAGGACAAGCTGTGATACTAGTGATAATGTATGTCAAGATCTTCAGCAAGTCTGACAGGACAAGCTGTGATACTAGTGATAATGTATGTCAAGATCTTCAGCAAATCTGACAGGAAGAGCTGTGATACTAGTGATAATGTATATCAAGATCTTCAGCAAGTCTGACATGACAAGCTGTGATACTAGTGATAATGTATGTCGAGATCTTCAGCAAGTGTTACAGGACAAGCTGTGATACTAGTGATAATGTATGTCGAGATCTTCAGCAAGTGTGACAGGACAAGCTGTGATACTAGTGATAATGTATGTCGAGATCTTCAGCAAGTGTGACAGGACAAGCTGTGATACTAGTGATAATGTATGTCGAGATCTTCAGCAAGTGTGACAGGACAAGCTGTGATACTAGTGATAATGTATGTCGAGATCTTCAGCAAGTCTGACAGGACAAGCTGTGATACTAGTGATAATGTATGTCGAGATCTTCAGCAAGTCTGATAGGAAGAGCTGTGATACTAGTGATAATGTATGTCGAGATCTTCAGCAAGTCTGACAGGATGAGCTGTGATACTAGTGATAATGTATGTCAAGATCTTCAGCAAGTCTGACAGGACAAGCTGTGATACTAGTGATAATGTATGTTAAGATCTTCAGCAAGTGTGACAGGACAAGCTGTGATACTAGTGATAATGTATGTCAAGATCTTCAGCAAATCTGACAGGACAAGCTGTGATACTAGTGATAATGTATGTCGAGATCTTCAGCAAGTCTGACAGGACAAGCTGTGATACTAGTGATAATGTATGTCAAGATCTTCAGCAAGTCTGACAGGACAAGCTGTGATACTAGTGATAATGTATGTCAAGATCTTCAGCAAGTCTGACAGGACAAGCTGTGATACTAGTGATAATGTATGTCAAGATCTTCAGCAAATCTGACAGGACAAGCTGTGATACTAGTGATAATGTATGTCGAGATCTTCAGCAAGTCTGACAGGACAAGCTGTGATACTAGTGATAATGTATGTCGAGATCTTCAGCAAATCTGACAGGACAAGCTGTGATACTAGTGATAATGTATGTCGAGATCTTCAGCAAGTCTGACAGGACAAGCTGTGATACTAGTGATAATGTATGTCAAGATCTTCAGCAAATCTGACAGGACAAGCTGTGGTACTAGTGATAATGTATGTCGAGATCTTCAGCAAGTCTGACAGGACAAGCTGTGATACTAGTGATAATGTATGTCAAGATCTTCAGCAAGTCTGACAGGATGAGCTGTGATACTAGTGATAATGTATGTCGAGATCTTCAGCAAGTCTGACAGGATGAGCTGTGATACTAGTGATAATGTATGTCGAGATCTTCAGCAAGTCTGATAGGAAGAGCTGTGATACTAGTGATAATGTATGTCGAGATCTTCAGCAAGTCTGACAGGATGAGCTGTGATACTAGTGATAATGTATGTCGAGATCTTCAGCAAATCTGACAGGAAGAGCTGTGATACTAGTGATAATGTATGTCAAGATCTTCAGCAAGTGTGACAGGAAGAGCTGTGATACTAGTGATAATGTATGTGGAGATCTTCAGCAAGTCTGACAGGATGAGCTGTGATACTAGTGATAATGTATGTCGATATCTTCAGCAAATCTGACAGGAAGAGCTGTGATACTAGTGATAATGTATGTCAAGATCTTCAGCAAGTCTGACAGGATGAGCTGTGATACTAGTGATAATGTATGTCGAGATCTTCAGCAAGTCTGACAGGACAAGCTGTGATACTAGTGATAATGTATGTCGAGATCTTCAGCAAGTCTGACAGGACAAGCTGTGATACTAGTGATAATGTATGTCGAGATCTTCAGCAAGTCTGACAGGATGAGCTGTGATACTAGTGATAATGTATGTCGAGATCTTCAGCAAATCTGACAGGAAGAGCTGTGATACTAGTGATAATGTATGTCGAGATCTTCAGCAAGTCTGACAGGATGAGCTGTGATACTAGTGATAATGTATGTCGAGATCTTCAGCAAATCTGACAGGAAGAGCTGTGATACTAGTGATAATGTATGTCAAGATCTTCAGCAAGTGTGACAGGAAGAGCTGTGATACTAGTGATAATGTATGTCGAGATCTTCAGCAAGTCTGACAGGACAAGCTGTGATACTAGTGATAATGTATGTCAAGATCTTCAGCAAATCTGACAGGACAAGCTGTGATACTAGTGATAATGTATGTCGAGATCTTCAGCAAATCTGACAGGACAAGCTGTGATACTAGTGATAATGTATGTCGAGATCTTCAGCAAGTCTGATAGGACAAGCTGTGATACTAGTGATAATGTATGTCGAGATCTTCAGCAAGTCTGACAGGACAAGCTGTGATACTAGTGATAATGTATGTCGAGATCTTCAGCAAGTCTGATAGGACAAGCTGTGATACTAGTGATAATGTATTTCAAGATCTTCAGCAAGTCTGACAGGACAAGCTGTGATACTAGTGATAATGTATGTGGAGATCTTCAGCAAGTCTGACAGGACAAGCTGTGATACTAGTGATAATGTATGTCAAGATCTTCAGCAAGTGTGACAGGACAAGCTGTGATACTAGTGATAATGTATGTGGAGATCTTCAGCAAGTCTGACAGGATGAGCTGTGATATTAGTGATAATGTATGTCGATATCTTCAGCAAATCTGACAGGAAGAGCTGTGATACTAGTGATAATGTATGTCAAGATCTTCAGCAAGTCTGACAGGATGAGCTGTGATACTAGTGATAATGTATGTCGAGATCTTCAGCAAGTCTGACAGGACAAGCTGTGATACTAGTGATAATGTATGTCGAGATCTTCAGCAAGTCTGACAGGACAAGCTGTGATACTAGTGATAATGTATGTCGAGATCTTCAGCAAGTCTGACAGGAAGAGCTGTGATACTAGTGATAATGTATGTCGAGATCTTCAGCAAGTCTGACAGGACAAGCTGTGATACTAGTGATAATGTATGTCAAGATCTTCAGCAAATCTGACAGGACAAGCTGTGATACTAGTGATAATGTATGTCGAGATCTTCAGCAAATCTGACAGGACAAGCTGTGATACTAGTGATAATGTATGTCGAGATCTTCAGCAAGTCTGATAGGACAAGCTGTGATACTAGTGATAATGTATGTCGAGATCTTCAGCAAGTCTGACAGGACAAGCTGTGATACTAGTGATAATGTATGTCGAGATCTTCAGCAAGTCTGACAGGACAAGCTGTGATACTAGTGATAATGTATGTCAAGATCTTCAGCAAGTCTGACAGGACAAGCTGTGATACTAGTGATAATGTATGTCGAGATCTTCAGCAAGTCTGACAGGACAAGCTGTGATACTAGTGATAATGTATGTCGAGATCTTCAGCAAGTCTGACAGGACAAGCTGTGATACTAGTGATAATGTATATCAAGATCTTCAGCAAGTCTGACAGGACAAGCTGTGATACTAGTGATAATGTATGTCAAGATCTTCAAAACTGACGTTATTGTTTTTATCGGTGACATCAAAATGTGTTTGACGTCACACTGACTGATAATTTTCAATATCAGAGTAAGTTCTTATACATGCGAGTTACGAACTGACCTAATATTTTTGTGGATCAAGGTCAGTTCAGGGATCCAGACTTTATCAGCTGCACACATCAAAGTGAAAATGTCCGATAATTCAATATCTCTTCCATGATCATAACCACACTATATAATACAGGTTTCTAAATACACATATTTGATAGAAATTGATTGTTAATGTGTTCCATGATCTGTCCATACCAATGTCATCATGGATTATTATTTTCTGTTTAACCTGTATTATTATACTTTACTATAGAAACCAAGCAAGAAATAATTAAGATATTTTAAAGTTTTTTTCCATGGAACAAGAAATGACTCATTATTCCAGCAGCAAACTGCACGTAGGTCAAATAACTGTGAGGGAATCTGCACGTAGCACAAAATAACTGTTTGAAATTTGCGCGCTTTTGCACGTCGAACCAATAACTAGGTATTTCCCTCAGCATGTCGAACCAATAACTAGTTATTTCCCTCATATTAGTTCAGTATAATAATACAGTTATGTCCTTCATGAGAAGTTAATATTCATAATTATTAAATGTCAAAAGGGTTATTTTCCCTCGGGCCTTCGGGCCTCGGGGAAAACAACCCTTTCTCAATTTAATAATTATGGATATTAACTTCTCATGAAGGCCATAATTGTATATTATTAACCTTCCACTCTGTCTTTTAAGACAGAATAATCGTGGAAATACTTAATTACCGTGCTGGCAAAGTGTATTTTGTTAAAATCTTGATGTGACATCGCTGATCTGTATTGCTGCCTACTTGTAAGGCAGAAATTGAGTTAAGATTGTTATCATGTGGTAATGTTTAACTACTGTCAAATTTTTCATGCATGTAGGTTTAAAGAAAAATAGACAAAAATTAATAATGATCATGATAATAATATGATCTTAGGACATGCTCATGTCATGATCAAACTAAATGACATAAAATAACTTATCAGGAGAACTTTTGAATAAACTATTTAATGCACAGTAAATCTTTTGATTTTCATATATGTATATATCGGGTCTAGGACAAAAGCCCCCTGGACATAAGCCCCCCCCCCCCACAAAAAGCCCCCCAATAATGAAAAGTATAAGTTAATGGGTTTTTTTGTGTCATATGTTGGGTTTTTTTTCTGTTTCTTTGTTTAGCTGTTCGGATATGTAAATTTTCTTTGTATTTTATAACATGATTCAAGACTTATTTTTACCTCAAACCATATTTATATATTTGTATCTTTGCACACATTTTGAACTTATTGTACTACTATTTATGGATAACATTATTTTTGAATACCATTTTTCATAATAAGTTATTTTTTGAACTTGAAGATATCATAAACAATTGAAGCATTTGTTTAAGAATTACAATAACCCTCATCAAGAAAATAAGTCACTGATTACTGTTAATAACTTCAAAGGTTAAAAAGGTAATTATCTATTGTTTATCAATAAAAACAATTTCTGATTAACTTTACATGATTAATTTCAATTTAAACATTTAAGCAGTGCTTTTTTTAACTTACACTTTATAAATGAACATAACAATGAACAATATGTGGAAAAAAATGTTTTTAAAGTATTTTATTTTTTGTATTAATTCTTTATGATATCTTTTATTATCACCATCAATATAAAACAAATGTAATAAGATTGTATGATTATTTTATCGTACTGTAATATTTGTGTTATTGGGAGGCTTTTTGTCAGGGTACTTTTGACTGGGGGGCTTATGTCCGGGGGGCTTTTGCCCCGTTCCCGTATATATTATGTCCATCTGCATCATGCATGTTTATATATCAAGGTCATATCAATCCCCCCCCCCCTCCCCCCCCCCCCCCCCCCATTTGTTTGTTGTATGATATAAAGTAATATTTCTTTGTTTCATTTCAAAAATCAATCACAGTGATTTGTTATGTAATATAAAGTAATATTTCTTTGTTTCATTTCAGAATTCAATCACAGTGATTTGTTATATAATATAAAGTAATATTTCTTTGTTTCATTTCAGAATTCAATCACAGTGATTTGTTATATAATATAAAGTAATATTTCTTTGTTTCATTTCAGAATTCAATCACAGTGATTTGTTTTGTAATATAAAGTAATATTTCTTTGTTTCATTTCAGAATTCAATCACAGTGATTTGTTATATAATATAAAGTAATATTTCTTTGTTTCATTTCAGAATTCAATCACAGTGATTTGTTATATAATATAAAGTAATATTTCTTTGTTTCATTTCAGAATTCAATCACAGTGATTTGTTATGTAATATAAAGTAATATTTCTTTGTTTCATTTCAGAATTCAATCACAGTGATTTGTTATATAATATAAAGTAATATTTCTTTGTTTCATTTCAGAATTCAATCACAGTGATTTGTTATATAATATAAAGTAATATTTCTTTGTTTCATTTCAGAATTCAATCACAGTGATTTGTTATGTAATATAAAGTAATATTTCTTTGTTTCATTTCAGAATTCAATCACAGTGATTTGTTATATAATATAAAGTAATATTTCTTTGTTTCATTTCAGAATTCAATCACAGTGATTTGTTATATAATATAAAGTAATATTTCTTTGTTTCATTTCAGAATTCAATCACAGTGATTTGTTATATAATATAAAGTAATATTTCTTTGTTTCATTTCAGAATTCAATCACAGTGAGTTATAAAGATGGCCCAGAAGAGTACACCAGAAAGTTTGTTGCACCCAAAGTTGAATTTTCATCCATTCACAACAACAGGAAGAGTGTAGGTTTTAACATAATACATAAGCAGACATATTTTTGTTTCTACTGATTTTCTGATTTTGGTTGGTTTGTGGTGTTTAATGCCACTTTCAACAATATTTCAGTTATATTGTGGCGGACAGTTTTATTGGAGGAAAGCAGAGTACCTGGAGAAAACCACTGACCTGTCGCAAGTAACTGACAAACTTTATCACATAATGTTGTATCGAGTACACCTCGTCTGAGCGGGATTCGAACTCACAACATTAGTGGTGATAAGCACTGATTGCACACAGATAGTTGAAAGTCCAACAACCATACGATCATGACCACAACTGTTCCTTTCTGATTTTGGAAGACTGTTATATTTTACTTTTCACTTTTACATTTGCATCTATTAATGTTGAAATCCACTAAACTGTTTACCAGTTTTTCAATTGCTGTAACTTTTATTTAATTATTGAAAGAAAATATTGTTAAGTATGATGATTATAATATAAAGAAATGAAAAACTAAATAAACCACACTGTCAGAAAAATTCCAAAATCTAATTGAAAAATTGGAGAAACATACAAAATCAATACCCCTAACACACATATACATTACAGCTCACTCTCCTGACTTGATACAGGCACTTCAATATAAAGTGGCAGGGTTAAAATAGTTTTATGGGTCAGAACCTTCTCTCTTAGTGAAATGATGTGGCCTTTCTACAAGTATTTTCCACTTGTGAGTAAAATGTCAAACCTTAAACTATTTACTACATATAACTCATGAAAAGTACTCAACAAATACATGTTGTTATGACAACAAGGAAATAGTACGTTACAAATGTCTTAGAAACATTGTACATGTAGTGATGTAATGTGTTTAATACATGCAGTACATGTATATTGTACCAGACCTCATTGGTGATGTAATTGTTAGCGTGCTCTTTTCGGGTGTGGTACAAATGTAGATTGTGGGTTCCAGTCCTGGTATGGTGTGTGGTACAAATGTAGATTGTGGGTTCCAGCCCTGGTATGGTGTGTGGTACAAATGTAGATTGTGGGTTCCAGCCCTGGTATGGTGTGTGGTACAAATGTAGATTGTGGGTTCCAGTCCTGGTATGGTGTGTGGTACAAATGTAGATTGTGGGTTGCAGCCCTGGTATGGTGTGTGGTACAAATGTAGATTGTGGGTTGCAGCCCTGGTATGGTGTGTGGTACAAATGTAGACTGTGGGTTGCAGCCCTGGTATGGTGTGTGGTACAAATGTAGACTGTGGGTTCCAGCCCTGGTATGGTGTGTGGTACAAATGTAGATTGTGGGTTGCAGCCCTGGTATGGTGTGTGGTACAAATGTAGATTGTGGGTTCCAGCCCTGGTATGGTGTGTGGTACAAATGTAGATTGTGGGTTCCAGCCCTGGTATGGTGTGTGGTACAAATGTAGATTGTGGGTTCCAGTCCTGGTATGGTGTGTGGTACAAATGTAGATTGTGGGTTGCAGCCCTGGTATGGTGTGTGGTACAAATGTAGATTGTGGGTTGCAGCCCTGGTATGGTGTGTGGTACAAATGTAGACTGTGGGTTGCAGCCCTGGTATGGTGTGTGGTACAAATGTAGACTGGGTTGCAGCCCTGGTATGGTGTGTGGTACAAATGTAGATTGTGGGTTGCAGCCCTGGTATGGTGTGTGGTACAAATGTAGATTGTGGGTTGCAGCCCTGGTATGGTGTGTGGTACAAATGTAGATTGTGGGTTGCAGCCCTGGTATGGTGTGTGGTACAAATGTAGACTGTGGGTTGCAGCCCTGGTATGATGTGTGGTACAAATGTAGATTGTGGGTTGCAGCCCTGGTATGGTCAAACCAGACTAAACAATGGGTATTTGTTGCTTCTATGCTAAGCAAGCAGCTTTAAGGAATAAGAGCAAAGAATGGTCGACTTTGAATCAGGATAATGTGTCTGAGTGGAGCAACATGTCTACCTGCAACTGTTGTTTCAGTGAGCTAGCACTATAAAAATCCAATTAATTGTGTTTGTCTAGTACAAAGCAGACATCACCATCATAATAGCATTGACTACAACGTGATCTCATCATGATATAGCTGATCAATTGCTCACTTGGCATTAAACTACAATAATCTGTTCACTCACTGTACATTGTACCTTTATTCAGGGAGGGGTTTGGTGGAGAAAGAATTTGTGCCATATAATTATCCATGTAATCCGACATTATGTTTTTATAGCTTAAAATAGGGGAGAGAGGAGAAGGAAAAAAGTACATACAAAGATAGATAAGATAAATGGCTTTGGTGATACATGCCTTTTTTGTTTGTTTTTTTTCTGTAAATTTATTATCAAAAATCATTTCTAAACATTTAAAAAAATTAATGAAAATAAATTACCAATTTCAAAAACTGCAATTGGGTTTAAAATGAACTGTTAACTGCATGTAGCATCTATGTCAGTCGTTGCCTTTATTTTTTTCACCTACTTGCCTGAAAGTCAAATTTAGAAAAAAAAATTATATTTATTCAAACAGGCTTCGTGCAAGTAGGTTAGTGCAAAGACTGCTGTGTGTTTACAATCTTGTGGAAAGGTATAAGGGACGTAACTCATGCTAACAAAAAAGTAGTTCCAGTGAAGTAAAATTTGCTGGATAAATTAACACACTGCAATAATTCATCAATTTTTTATTTCATTGAGAATTCTCAGTATTTTACACCTATCTATATAATAAATATACTTAAACAGTGTCTTCGTTAAGAACTGACCACTGGTCAAAATGTCCGCCTCAACAAGAATTTAGGCGGGTTCAAATTGCCTTTGAAATTTTTTTCCTACGACACAAACTGTAAAATTAAGAAATAATTTATGGAAGGGGTAAGTTTGTTGGAGATTTTAATATGGGTAACATTATCTGCGTAAAAGGGGTAAGCAAATTTATGCAGATAATGTTACCCATATTAAAATCTCCAACAAACTTACCCCTTCCATAAATTATTCCTATTCTAATAGGACATATACGGTAAATTTTTAATCCACATTCCTTTATAGTGTACCCATATTTAAATCTCCAACAAACTTACCCCTTCCCATATTAAAATCTTCAACAAACTTACCCCTTCCATAAATTATTTCTATGACGTGCCGTTTTGGCTTTGTAAACAAAAGGGTATAATAGAACAGCCAAATACATCATGATCATCAGCACGTGTAAGTCATAATAAATCGGGGATTTTTATACCCTTTTGTTTACAAAGCCAAAACAGCATGTCATATTAGAATATATAATTTTTCATTTTCATTTCTTCACATCAGTAAAACAGTCATCATGCATGATGACTTGTTCAAAACATGTTTGATATCTTGTTCTAAATAATCCTTAAAAAAAATAGTAACCGTCTATATATGTGAGAATTATGGGTAATATATAAAAACCTCTTATATAATGATGAATTCTGATTTATTTTTCACCTGAAAAAGAGAGAAAAACATCATTTTCATGACACAATTTTGACTATGGATTGAACCGCAGAAATGTGTCAGAATGCAGGATTTAGCATACGTTCAAAACGTTTTGGGGCCTGTTCAATTTGAATAATGTCCTGTTCAAATAAAATGAAGTGAAAACCCTGCTTAAATGAACCTTTTGGATGTAAGTTTTATAATTGTCTCACATTGTCTGTTATATTTTGTTATTTTAGGTGACATCATTGGATGTAACACCAGGTGGATTAGGTGTGTCAGCTGACAGCGAAGGAAAGTTAAAAATATGGCAGACAGATAATGGAGAAGTTAGGGTATGTTATTGTAGATTACGAGAAATTGTTCTTCAGATTTTAGAGCAGATCTGGCTATTATTAGACATTTAGGGACATTAACTATGTTTGTACTGTAACTGAGTGTCTTGCGGCAAACACAATGTTTGTGTTACATACCTCTGGGAACAGTCAATAATCGCTACATGTGGGCATCTTTGTTGTCCCGGTGTAATTTGGTGTATAAAATATTATTACCTGATGCAGGAAGTATTATGTATTTGTATGATATTTATAGACCATTCTTGCTGTGAACAAGCAATGTTGATTATATTTAGAGCTTGTATCAAGTGTATAAAATATGTTCTATAAATAGTGACAAATCCTACCCAAGTGGTGAAATAACAGGAAAAAATGGGATTAAAGGGAAGATGGAAAACAGTGTAGTATTTTGATTATTAGCAGTATCCTTGAAAACAAAATGGCAAATATTGATTTTTAAAACAACTTATTGAATTTATATGCAAAAAAAATTAATATTCACAAAACAAATATGATTAAGCTGGAGAAATTGAATGGTGAATTGATGCAGATGAGTTTTTCTGGAAAAAAGTATCATTACACTAATTCACTGTTATATAACGTCCATGTAAATTGTGCCATGATTAGATTGTCTATGAAAATAGCTTGACAGGCACGAAAGGAAAAGTTTCATTCTATTAATAATTACCTGCATCTAGAGACATACTGGTGGTAGAACTCAAAGAGGATGGAACACATTTTGAAAACTCTGAAATGTCTGATAATGGCCAGATCAACTCTATTAATGTTTTAGAGGAATGAATGAATGAATGATTTACATGAAATAGTACTCCTACAGCTACCTTCATTCCATCAAGTACGGTAGATTGTGGGTTCGACCCCCAGTCGGGTCAAACCAAGAACTATAAAATTGGTATTTGTTGCTTCTCCGCTAAGCAGACAACATTAAGGAGAAAGAGCAAAGACTGGTCGACTCGGAATCAGAATAATGTGTCCGAGTGGAACGACATGTCTACCCGTCGACTGTTGTTTCAGTGAGCTAGAACTTTAAAAATCCATCTCGGCGTGTTGGCCTAAAACAAAGTGGACCGCATCATCATCTCATTGAAAATTAACTTGTTCTCGCCATGATATAGCTGAAAAATTGCTGAATTGGCATTTAACAACAATCACTCACTCATTCTATCAAATATCTTCAAAATCTGTACCAATAAAATTTAACAGTAAATTTTAAATCTTTGGGTTTGTTGTTGCAGGGACCAAGATAAAGTATACTAGTATATAGGGGAGCTGGAATTTATTGTTAAAGGTTTAGATTACATTTTAATTATTTTGTTTTCAGAGAGATTTGATTGGACATGTTTGTGATGTTTATACATGTAAATTTTTTCCCTCGGGTATGGTTGTATTGTCAGGGGGAGCAGATATGCAGCTTAAAGTTTGGTCAGCTGAGACGGGCCAGTGTGCAGCTAATATGATTGGACATAAGGCAGGTATGAACAAATTCTACACTTGATAAGCCATGCAGCTCTGATTTGTTTTATCATATGGTTTGTTTGTTTGTTGTTTATAGTGTTTAACGCCACTTTCAACAATATTTCAGTTATATCGTGGCGGTCAGTTTTATTGGTAGAGGAAACTGCAGTACCTGGAGAAAACCACTGACCTGTTGCAAGTCACTGACAAACTTTATCACATAATGTTTTATCGAGTACACCTCACCATGCACGGGGTTCGAACTAACAACTTTAGTGGTGATATGCACTGATTGCACAGGTGGTTGTAAATCCAACTACCATATGATCATGACCACTACGGCCCCCACTAAATTAGCTAGGTTAATAACTAAATTACTGAATTAACTAACCTAAATCAAATGTCTATGTGAGGTGTTGACATCACTTTGCATCTGTGTCAATTTAGTCATCTTTGTCTGTTAGCTTGCCCAAGATAAAAATCGTGTGATAAGTCATGAATGAGTAAAGCTTAAGAACATGATTGTAACCACAATATTTTTTACTCATATCTGCTGTGTGTGATATTTAATATTTTTTTGAGCATGAGGTATTATTTTTGCAGCAATTTTAGATACCACCATTATAGAAAGGGGGCGTAATGTGTTGTCATGCAGTAAAGATGGTACAGTCAAGCTCTGGGATGTTGGGCAGAAATCATGTCTGTTTACGTTTGAAGAATGTGGTGGAAATGTCAACTGTTGTTCGATTGGGGTACCCAACAGATGTGTGGACCTTGGTCAATCTACAGCCATACCTAGTTAGTTCATTTTTCTCTACAACCTGATCAAAATATGTAAAATGAGCCCATACTACAGCTAAAAAAATCAATCATTGATAGTAAGAAGTACAGTCACTTTTATTAAAAGGTCACCTTTTTCTTGTCTTGTGATAGAAAATATCATATGAATTGAACCTCTTTTAAGAGGTCACCTGTCTTATAAGGCCTTTTTTTTCCTGTGTCCCAAAGGGGACCTCTTAATGCAGGTTTGACTGTATGCAAAAACTTGAGAATGTTCAGAATGTAATTATTTTAAAAAGAAAAGTTTAAACAATGATGGTCAACATATCAGCCAACAAAACAAATAACTAAATCTAACCTCAAATCATTGAAAAAAAGAGGCCACCACATATTCTTATGAATATCGAGGTCCTTGGTTGGGACAGGCACAAAAATATGCCTGGGTTAAACTGATTACTAGGATCGCAACCCTCCTACTTTTGATAATTGAATGTAATGGCAATACAGATATAAGGAAACAGTAAATAAATGAATTATTCCCTTCTACTCAAAAAGACCACACACTATCACATGAATGAATGACAACATAAACATTGACAATACAAAAACAGGGTCAGTTGTTTCTAAACATAAACTGACCATCAGATTTATTTATATATAAACTGTTCTCCTGATCAATTTATAAATAAGATCAACAATTACAGTATACTTATATGAATTATCTCCCTTTGCTCAAGTTTTTTTAGTGCATTTTTATAAAATGTTGCATTTTATAGGAATTAGTCATTACAGAACCTAGATGTATTCATGATATTGTCTATACTTTGTATCAGTTGTAGAGTCTGTCATCCAAAAGATAAATACAGGCAATATTCAGTTAATTGCAATCCTACATACTACTTCTATAGAGCCTCTCTGTGAGATAATGTGATGGTTAACACTTTTTAAAAAAATAGTTTCCATATATCTGATTCTGATTACTTGGGTGCTATGTATTGATCATTTATTTATGCTATGAAATAATTATTTTATTTAATAAAAAAATATTGTTATTTTCCATAGTAATTTACTGATAATACATGTACAGTTTTGTGTAAAAATTAATCATTTTGACCTTTCACACATACTTTTTAAGATTAAAAAGCAAATATATAAATACAGTCAAACCTGCCTTAAAGGGCACCTCTATATAACAAATCACTGTCTATAAAGGGCACCTCTATATAACAAATCACTGTCTGTAAAAGACAATCTCATTTTTCCCATTAATGAATAGTGCATATAATTTTAACCTGTATATAAAGGACAACTGCTCATAAAGACCACATTTTCAGGTTCCCTAGAGTGGCCTTTATATACAGGTTTTACTATATATATATATTATCATAGTCCTAGTAGTACACACTGTATATATATACTTATTTCATTTAAGGTGAAAGAGAAGTACAAACAGATGGTAAATTATTATTAATAGGAACAGAATCTGGAAGTATTCAAGGCTATGGTTTACATAGCAGACAGAAGGTAAATAGTACACACCTATTGACTGTCTATGAGGACAATAACAAGTTTATTTTCCCCCTGAGACACCAACTAATTCCTGACATTCCCAACATTTCAAGCTAGTTTGTTTATTTTGTAGAGATCATGAGTCAAATGTTTAGGTAGTTTTTAGGTTTGCTGATATTGTTGAAATTATTGACCATCACTGTTCAAATATTCTTTTCATAACTTCATCTTGGTGTAGTTCAATTATAATTCTTAAGAAAAGTGATTCAGTTGAACAACAATAACTCGGGTTCTGATTTCCATCCAAGTACTAATCCAGATTCAGTTTAAGTGAAAAGCTTCAGTATGATTGATCAAGCATAATATGAATGTCGCTAGAGTCTGACTGCTCCTTCCAAAGTACCTTCCAAATTGTAAGTTAAACATAAGTATGACTGTACCAAGTAAACAAGTAATAAATATGAGTTCTAGGTATTAAAATATCTATGACATTTAGTACTACTGTGAATAGATATACACCACCATTGGTGGTGTTATGATTATTATGCTTGCCTCAAGTGCGGTAGATCATGGGTTTGATACCCATTCCATTCAAACAAAAGACTATAAAATTGGTATTTGCTGCTTGTCCGCTAAGCATGCAGCATTAAGTAGAAAGAGCAAAGACTGGTTGGCTCAAAATCATGATAATGTGCCCGAGTGCAGAGACCTGCAGTCTGTTGTTTCAGTGATCTAGCACTATAGAAATTTAACTTACCATGTTGGTATAGTAGAATATAGAGCAGATAAAGCTGACAAATTGCTTTTTGGCACTAAACAACAATAATTCACTGAATAGATATACAGATTGTTCAGAAGTTTGTTATTAACAGTTTAATGTACACGTATAATACATCTACATGTGTAGACTGTTAGAAGTGATAAAATAAATATTAATATATAATTTCATTATAGATTTTTGACTTACCATGCCATGGTGCTGTAAATTGTTGTAGTTTGTTGTCGGAGACATCAGCTGTGTGTGGTACACAAGATGGTCATATAACAGTAATAGATTTGAGAAATTATAGGTAATGTGTATATGTTGACACAACAAGTCACTTTAAGTGTTGCAGGTGGCCATCATTGTCGTGATCGTATGGTACTTGGATTTACAACTACCTGTGCAATTAGTGCCTATCACCACTAAAGTTGTGTGTTCGAACCCCGTTTATGGCAAGATGTACTCGAAACAACATTATGTGATTAATTTTGTCAGTGACTTGTGTCAGATCAGTGGTTTTCTTCGGGTACACCGGTTTCCTCCACCAATAAAGCTGACTGCCACAATATAGCTGAAATATTGTTGAAAGTGGCGTTAAACACCATAACCCCATACTAAAAGTGTTACCAAATTATTGTATTTGTAAATTATCCTGCATTGGTCTATTTGAGCAGTCAAATTGCATTAACAGGATAAATTTTTGTTGTCGAAATCGTCAAGAATCTTTTTTTTTAAGAATGTTCATTATCTGGGTATGGCCATCAACCATCTTCTTGGCCACTGTCCGGTAACTTTTCCCACCATCAGTAAGATTTATTGCTTTCAATTTTTTGTCTATTATCATAGCTTTCATAGTTATGGATGTTGATGATTTTGACATGATGCACTAGATACAGAATACGATGTTTTCCATATTTTTGGCAAGTTAATTTTTACTCTCATTGTAATGGATAAAAATCTCAAATAACCCCCGGGTATAAACTGTCCTTTAAGTAATTTTCTACTAAAATGCATAGGGTTTGTTTATTTAGTTTATTAAATTTAATCAATTTATTTTGTTACACTTGTAACACCTCGGCATTTTTAGTACCTTTGAGAAAAATACTGATCTTCCGAAATCACTTCCGGTGTTATTTTAAGAATAAATTTACCGTTGTACAAAGGTTTTAGGCTGAAAATTACTAATAAATGATGGCCGTTGACCACATTGAACAGGTGACTGCTATATCAAATTAAAATATATAGTAAATTGCAACGGGAGAGCACGAAAATGACCGTTATGAGCAGATGACCCACAGGCGCTTGTGTAGAGTCAAAAATATGCTCGCTATGTACCTAAAATACCACAAGGCCGGACTCACTCCTACTACCCTGTCACTTCAACTGCTATTTCCCCTGTCAAAATGTTGATAGGACGCAAATCGCTTACTAATTTGCGTAGTGAAATGATTTTTCTTCAAGGAAAACCCGTTTTTTATATCTTCCTACCATCTATACCCCCATACTGACAGATAATTTTCCGATTTTGTAGTCAAATCTTTAACGAGAACATGTTAACGGACAAATGCATTAGAATTTTTAATTATGCTTCTTTTCAGAGTACCTCTTAAGGAGTGGAAAGAGTCGAGATATGCCATCCTGTCATTTAGTATATATAATAATGGTTTTTTCGTAGGTACAGGTATGTATTAGAAAATGCATAGAAATATTTGGTTTGGGAAAAAGTGAAATGAAAATATGATTAGCTAATAAGTTTAAAGTATTTAAAGTTTCAAATATATATTTTTATCCTGCACTTGTTCTAGTTCAGTTCCTGTTGAACTCATCTTTATCCCAGTTTTTAAGCCTCCTACACATAAACTTTAGATTTTTATCCTGCACTTGTTCTAGTTCAGTTCCTGTTGAACTCATCCTTATCTCAGTTTTCAAGTCTCCTATACATAAACTTTATATTTTTATCCTGCACTTGTTCTAGTTCAGTTCCTGCTGAACTCACCTTTATCTCAGTTTTTAAGTCTCCTATACATAAACTTTATATTTTTATCCTGCACTTGTTCTAGTTCAGTTCCTGCTGAACTCATCCTTATCTCAGTTTTTAAGTCTCCTATACATAAACTTTAGATTTTTATCCTGCACTTGTTCTAGTTCAGTTCCTGTTGAACTCACCCTTATCTCAGTTTTTAAGCCTCCTACACATAAACTTTATATTTTTATCCTGCACTTGTTCTAGTTCAGTTCCTGTTGAACTCATCTTTATCTCAGTTTTTAAGTCTCCTATACATAAACTTTATATTTTTATCCTGCACTTGTTCTAGTTCAGTTCCTGCTGAACTCATCTTTATCTCAGTTTTTAAGCCTCCTACACATAAACTTTATATTTTTATCCTGCACTTGTTCTAGTTCAGTTCCTCTTGAACTCACCTTTATCTCAGTTTTTAAGTCTCCTATACATAAACTTTATATTTTTATCCTGCACTTGTTCTAGTTCAGTTCTTGCTGAACTCACCTTTATCTCAGTTTTCAAGTCTCCTACACATAAACTTTATATTTTTATCCTGCACTTGGTCTAGTTCAGTTCCTGCTGAACTCACCTTTATCCCAGTTTTTAAGTCTCCTATACATAAACTTTAGATTTTTATCCTGCACTTGTTCTAGTTCAGTTCCTGTTGAACTCACCTTTATCCCAGTTTTCAAGTCTCCTATACATAAACTTTATATTTTTATCCTGCACTTGTTCTAGTTCAGTTCCTGTTGAACTCACCTTTATCCCAGTTTTTAAGTCTCCTATACATAAACTTTATATTTTTATCCTGCACTTGTTCTTGTTCAGTTCCTGTTGAACTCACCTTTATCCCAGTTTTTAAGCCTCCTACACATAAACTTTAGATTTTTATCCTGCACTTGTTCTAGTTCAGTTCCTGTTGAACTCACCCTTATCTCAGTTTTCAAGTCTCCTATACATAAACTTTATATTTTTATCCTGCACTTGTTCTAGTTCAGTTCCTCTTGAACTCACCTTTATCCCAGTTTTTAAGTCTCCTATACATAAACTTTATATTTTTATCCTGCACTTGTTCTAGTTCAGTTCCTGTTGAACTCATCCTTATCTCAGTTTTCAAGTCTCCTATACATAAACTTTATATTTTTATCCTGCACTTGTTCTAGTTCAGTTCCTGTTGAACTCACCTTTATCCCAGTTTTTAAGCCTCCTACACATAAACTTTAGATTTTTATCCTGCACTTGTTCTAGTTCAGTTCCTCTTGAACTCACCTTTATCCCAGTTTTTAAGCCTCCTACACATAAACTTTAGATTTTTATCCTGCACTTGTTCTAGTTCAGTTCCTGTTGAACTCACCCTTATCTCAGTTTTCAAGTCTCCTATACATAAACTTTATATTTTTATCCTGCACTTGTTCTAGTTCAGTTCCTCTTGAACTCACCTTTATCCCAGTTTTTAAGCCCCCTACACATAAACTTTAGATTTTTATCCTGCACTTGTTCTAGTTCAGTTCCTGTTGAACTCACCCTTATCTCAGTTTTCAAGTCTCCTATACATAAACTTTATATTTTTATCCTGCACTTGTTCTAGTTCAGTTCCTCTTGAACTCACCTTTATCCCAGTTTTTAAGTCTCCTATACATAAACTTTATATTTTTATCCTGCACTTGTTCTAGTTCAGTTCCTGTTGAACTCACCTTTATCCCAGTTTTTAAGTCTCCTATACATAAACTTTATATTTTTATCCTGCACTTGTTCTAGTTCAGTTCCCGTTGAACTCACCCTTATCTCAGTTTTTAAGCCTCCTACACATAAACTTTATATTTTTATCCTGCACTTGTTCTAGTTCAGTTCCTGTTGAACTCATCTTTATCTCAGTTTTTAAGTCTCCTATACATAAACTTTATATTTTTATCCTGCACTTGTTCTAGTTCAGTTCCTCTTGAACTCACCTTTATCCCAGTTTTTAAGTCTCCTATACATAAACTTTATATTTTTATCCTGCACTTGTTCTAGTTCAGTTCCTGTTGAACTCACCTTTATCCCAGTTTTTAAGCCTCCTACACATAAACTTTAGATTTTTATCCTGCACTTGTTCTAGTTCAGTTCCTGTTGAACTCATCTTTATCTCAGTTTTTAAGCCTCCTACACATAAACTTTATATTTTTATCCTGCACTTGTTCTAGTTCAGTTCCTGTTGAACTCACCCTTATCTCAGTTTTCAAGTCTCCTATACATAAACTTTATATTTTTATCCTGCACTTGTTCTAGTTCAGTTCCTGTTGAACTCACCTTTATCTCAGTTTTTAAGCCTCCTACACATAAACTTTATATTTTTATCCTGCACTTGTTCTAGTTCAGTTCCTGTTGAACTCACCTTTATCTCAGTTTTCAAGTCTCCTATACATAAACTTTATATTTTTATCCTGCACTTGTTCTAGTTCAGTTCCTGCTGAACTCACCTTTATCTCAGTTTTTAAGCCTCCTACACATAAACTTTATATTTTTATCCTGCACTTGTTCTAGTTCAGTTCCTGTTGAACTCATCTTTATCTCAGTTTTTAAGTCTCCTATACATAAACTTTATATTTTTATCCTGCACTTGTTCTAGTTCAGTTCCTGTTGAACTCACCTTTATCTCAGTATTTAAGCCTCCTACACATAAACTTTATATTTTTATCCTGCACTTGTTCTAGTTCAGTTCCTGTTGAACTCACCTTTATCTCAGTTTTCAAGTCTCCTATACATAAACTTTATATTTTTATCCTGCACTTGTTCTAGTTCAGTTCCTGTTGAACTCACCTTTATCTCAGTTTTTAAGCCTCCTACACATAAACTTTATATTTTTATCCTGCACTTGTTCTAGTTCAGTTCCTGTTGAACTCATCTTTATCCCAGTTTTCAAGTCTCCTATACATAAACTTTATATTTTTATCCTGCACTTGTTCTAGTTCAGTTCCTGTTGAACTCACCTTTATCCCAGTTTTTAAGCCTCCTACACATAAACTTTAGATTTTTATCCTGCACTTGTTCTAGTTCAGTTCCTGTTGAACTCGCCTTTATCCCAGTTTTTAAGCCTCCTACACATAAACTTTAGATTTTTATCCTGCACTTGTTCTAGTTCAGTTCCTGTTGAACTCATCTTTATCTCAGTTTTTAAGCCTCCTACACATAAACTTTAGATTTTTATCCTGCACTTGTTCTAGTTCAGTTCCTGCTGAACTCACCTTTATCTCAGTTTTTAAGCCTCCTACACATAAACTTTAGATTTTTATCCTGCACTTGTTCTAGTTCAGTTCCTGTTGAACTCGCCTTTATCCCAGTTTTTAAGCCTCCTACACATAAACTTTAGATTTTTATCCTGCACTTGTTCTAGTTCAGTTCCTGTTGAACTCGCCTTTATCCCAGTTTTTAAGCCTCCTACACATAAACTTTAGATTTTTATCCTGCACTTGTTCTAGTTCAGTTCCTGCTGAACTCACCTTTATCTCAGTTTTTAAGCCTCCTACACATAAACTTTAGATTTTTATCCTGCACTTGTTCTAGTTCAGTTCCTGTTGAACTCATCTTTATCTCAGTTTTTAAGCCTCCTATACATAAACTTTATATTTTTATCCTGCACTTGTTCTAGTTCAGTTCCTGTTGAACTCACCTTTATCTCAGTTTTTAAGCCTCCTACACATAAACTTTATATTTTTATCCTGCACTTGTTCTAGTTCAGTTCCTGTTGAACTCACCCTTATCTCAGTTTTTAAGCCTCCTACACATAAACTTTAGATTTTTATCCTGCACTTGTTCTAGTTCAGTTCCTGTTGAACTCACCCTTATCTCAGTTTTTAAGTCTCCTATACATAAACTTTATATTTTTATCCTGCACTTGTTCTAGTTCAGTTCCTGTTGAACTCACCTTTATCTCAGTTTTTAAGCCTCCTATACATAAACTTTAGATTTTTATCCTGCACTTGTTCTAGTTCAGTTCCTGTTGAACTCATCTTTATCTCAGTTTTTAAGCCTCCTATACATAAACTTTATATTTTTATCCTGCACTTGTTCTAGTTCAGTTCCTGTTGAACTCACCTTTATCTCAGTTTTTAAGCCTCCTACACATAAACTTTATATTTTTATCCTGCACTTGTTCTAGTTCAGTTCCTGTTGAACTCACCCTTATCTCAGTTTTTAAGCCTCCTACACATAAACTTTAGATTTTTATCCTGCACTTGTTCTAGTTCAGTTCCTGTTGAACTCACCCTTATCTCAGTTTTTAAGTCTCCTATACATAAACTTTATATTTTTATCCTGCACTTGTTCTAGTTCAGTTCCTGTTGAACTCACCTTTATCTCAGTTTTTAAGCCTCCTATACATAAACTTTATATTTTTATCCTGCACTTGTTCTAGTTCAGTTCCTGTTGAACTCACCTTTATCTCAGTTTTTAAGCCTCCTACACATAAACTTTATATTTTTATCCTGCACTTGTTCTAGTTCAGTTCCTGTTGAACTCACCCTTATCTCAGTTTTTAAGCCTCCTACACATAAACTTTAGATTTTTATCCTGCACTTGTTCTAGTTCAGTTCCTGTTGAACTCACCCTTATCTCAGTTTTTAAGTCTCCTATACATAAACTTTATATTTTTATCCTGCACTTGTTCTAGTTCAGTTCCTGTTGAACTCACCCTTATCTCAGTTTTTAAGTCTCCTATACATAAACTTTATATTTTTATCCTGCACTTGTTCTAGTTCAGTTCCTGTTGAACTCACCTTTATCTCAGTTTTTAAGCCTCCTATACATAAACTTTATATTTTTATCCTGCACTTGTTCTAGTTCAGTTCCTGTTGAACTCATCTTTATCTCAGTTTTTAAGCCTCCTACACATAAACTTTATATTTTTATCCTGCACTTGTTCTAGTTCAGTTCCTGTTGAACTCACCCTTATCTCAGTTTTCAAGTCTCCTATACATAAACTTTATATTTTTATCCTGCACTTGTTCTAGTTCAGTTCCTGTTGAACTCACCTTTATCTCAGTTTTTAAGCCTCCTACACATAAACTTTATATTTTTATCATGCACTTGTTCTAGTTCAGTTCCTGTTGAACTCACCTTTATCTCAGTTTTCAAGTCTCCTATACATAAACTTTATATTTTTATCCTGCACTTGTTCTAGTTCAGTTCCTGCTGAACTCACCTTTATCTCAGTTTTTAAGCCTCCTACACATAAACTTTATATTTTTATCCTGCACTTGTTCTAGTTCAGTTCCTGTTGAACTCATCTTTATCTCAGTTTTTAAGTCTCCTATACATAAACTTTATATTTTTATCCTGCACTTGTTCTAGTTCAGTTCCTGTTGAACTCACCTTTATCTCAGTATTTAAGCCTCCTACACATAAACTTTATATTTTTATCCTGCACTTGTTCTAGTTCAGTTCCTGTTGAACTCACCTTTATCTCAGTTTTCAAGTCTCCTATACATAAACTTTATATTTTTATCCTGCACTTGTTCTAGTTCAGTTCCTGTTGAACTCACCTTTATCTCAGTTTTTAAGCCTCCTACACATAAACTTTATATTTTTATCCTGCACTTGTTCTAGTTCAGTTCCTGTTGAACTCATCTTTATCCCAGTTTTCAAGTCTCCTATACATAAACTTTATATTTTTATCCTGCACTTGTTCTAGTTCAGTTCCTGTTGAACTCACCTTTATCCCAGTTTTTAAGCCTCCTACACATAAACTTTAGATTTTTATCCTGCACTTGTTCTAGTTCAGTTCCTGTTGAACTCGCCTTTATCCCAGTTTTTAAGCCTCCTACACATAAACTTTAGATTTTTATCCTGCACTTGTTCTAGTTCAGTTCCTGTTGAACTCATCTTTATCTCAGTTTTTAAGCCTCCTACACATAAACTTTAGATTTTTATCCTGCACTTGTTCTAGTTCAGTTCCTGCTGAACTCACCTTTATCTCAGTTTTTAAGCCTCCTACACATAAACTTTAGATTTTTATCCTGCACTTGTTCTAGTTCAGTTCCTGTTGAACTCGCCTTTATCCCAGTTTTTAAGCCTCCTACACATAAACTTTAGATTTTTATCCTGCACTTGTTCTAGTTCAGTTCCTGTTGAACTCGCCTTTATCCCAGTTTTTAAGCCTCCTACACATAAACTTTAGATTTTTATCCTGCACTTGTTCTAGTTCAGTTCCTGCTGAACTCACCTTTATCTCAGTTTTTAAGCCTCCTACACATAAACTTTAGATTTTTATCCTGCACTTGTTCTAGTTCAGTTCCTGTTGAACTCATCTTTATCTCAGTTTTTAAGCCTCCTATACATAAACTTTATATTTTTATCCTGCACTTGTTCTAGTTCAGTTCCTGTTGAACTCACCTTTATCTCAGTTTTTAAGCCTCCTACACATAAACTTTATATTTTTATCCTGCACTTGTTCTAGTTCAGTTCCTGTTGAACTCACCCTTATCTCAGTTTTTAAGCCTCCTACACATAAACTTTAGATTTTTATCCTGCACTTGTTCTAGTTCAGTTCCTGTTGAACTCACCCTTATCTCAGTTTTTAAGTCTCCTATACATAAACTTTATATTTTTATCCTGCACTTGTTCTAGTTCAGTTCCTGTTGAACTCACCTTTATCTCAGTTTTTAAGCCTCCTATACATAAACTTTAGATTTTTATCCTGCACTTGTTCTAGTTCAGTTCCTGTTGAACTCATCTTTATCTCAGTTTTTAAGCCTCCTATACATAAACTTTATATTTTTATCCTGCACTTGTTCTAGTTCAGTTCCTGTTGAACTCACCTTTATCTCAGTTTTTAAGCCTCCTACACATAAACTTTATATTTTTATCCTGCACTTGTTCTAGTTCAGTTCCTGTTGAACTCACCCTTATCTCAGTTTTTAAGCCTCCTACACATAAACTTTAGATTTTTATCCTGCACTTGTTCTAGTTCAGTTCCTGTTGAACTCACCCTTATCTCAGTTTTTAAGTCTCCTATACATAAACTTTATATTTTTATCCTGCACTTGTTCTAGTTCAGTTCCTGTTGAACTCACCTTTATCTCAGTTTTTAAGCCTCCTATACATAAACTTTATATTTTTATCCTGCACTTGTTCTAGTTCAGTTCCTGTTGAACTCACCTTTATCTCAGTTTTTAAGCCTCCTACACATAAACTTTATATTTTTATCCTGCACTTGTTCTAGTTCAGTTCCTGTTGAACTCACCCTTATCTCAGTTTTTAAGCCTCCTACACATAAACTTTAGATTTTTATCCTGCACTTGTTCTAGTTCAGTTCCTGTTGAACTCACCCTTATCTCAGTTTTTAAGTCTCCTATACATAAACTTTATATTTTTATCCTGCACTTGTTCTAGTTCAGTTCCTGTTGAACTCACCCTTATCTCAGTTTTTAAGTCTCCTATACATAAACTTTATATTTTTATCCTGCACTTGTTCTAGTTCAGTTCCTGTTGAACTCACCTTTATCTCAGTTTTTAAGCCTCCTATACATAAACTTTATATTTTTATCCTGCACTTGTTCTAGTTCAGTTCCTGTTGAACTCACCTTTATCTCAGTTTTTAAGCCTCCTACACATAAACTTTATATTTTTATCCTGCACTTGTTCTAGTTCAGTTCCTGTTGAACTCACCTTTATCCCAGTTTTTAAGTCTCCTATACATAAACTTTATATTTTTATCCTGCACTTGTTCTAGTTCAGTTCCTGTTGAACTCACCCTTATCTCAGTTTTTAAGTCTCCTATACATAAACTTTATATTTTTATCCTGCACTTGTTCTAGTTCAGTTCCTGTTGAACTCATCTTTATCTCAGTTTTTAAGTCTCCTATACATAAACTTTATATTTTTATCCTGCACTTGTTCTAGTTCAGTTCCTGTTGAACTCATCTTTATCTCAGTTTTTAAGCCTCCTACACATAAACTTTATATTTTTATCCTGCACTTGTTCTAGTTCAGTTCCTGCTGAACTCACCTTTATCTCAGTTTTTAAGCCTCCTACACATAAACTTTATATTTTTATCCTGCACTTGTTCTAGTTCAGTTCCTGTTGAACTCATCTTTATCTCAGTTTTTAAGCCTCCTACACATAAACTTTATATTTTTATCCTGCACTTGTTCTAGTTCAGTTCCTGTTGAACTCATCTTTATCTCAGTTTTTAAGTCTCCTACACATAAACTTTATATTTTTATCCTGCACTTGTTCTAGTTCAGTTCCTGCTGAACTCATCTTTATCTCAGTTTTTAAGTCTCCTATACATAAACTTTATATTTTTATCCTGCACTTGTTCTAGTTCAGTTCCTGTTGAACTCACCTTTATCTCAGTTTTTAAGTCTCCTACACATAAACTTTAGATTTTTATCCTGCACTTGTTCTAGTTCAGTTCCTGCTGAACTCATCTTTATCTCAGTTTTTAAGCCTCCTACACATAAACTTTATATTTTTATCCTGCACTTGTTCTAGTTCAGTTCCTGTTGAACTCATCTTTATCTCAGTTTTTAAGTCTCCTACACATAAACTTTATATTTTTATCCTGCACTTGTTCTAGTTCAGTTCCTGCTGAACTCATCTTTATCTCAGTTTTTAAGTCTCCTATACATAAACTTTATATTTTTATCCTGCACTTGTTCTAGTTCAGTTCCTGTTGAACTCACCTTTATCTCAGTTTTTAAGTCTCCTACACATAAACTTTAGATTTTTATCCTGCACTTGTTCTAGTTCAGTTCCTGCTGAACTCATCTTTATCTCAGTTTTTAAGCCTCCTACACATAAACTTTATATTTTTATCCTGCACTTGTTCTAGTTCAGTTCCTCTTGAACTCATCTTTATCTCAGTTTTTAAGTCTCCTACACATAAACTTTATATTTTTATCCTGCACTTGTTCTAGTTCAGTTCCTGCTGAACTCATCTTTATCTCAGTTTTTAAGTCTCCTACACATAAACTATATATTTTTATCCTGCACTTGTTCTAGTTCAGTTCCTGCTGAACTCACCTTTATCTCAGTTTTTAAACCTCCTACACATAAACTTTATATTTTTATCCTGCACTTGTTCTAGTTCAGTTCCTGTTGAACTCATCTTTATCTCAGTTTTTAAGCCTCCTACACATAAACTTTATATTTTTATCCTGCACTTGTTCTAGTTCAGTTCCTGTTGAACTCATCTTTATCTCAGTTTTTAAGTCTCCTACACATAAACTTTATATTTTTATCCTGCACTTGTTCTAGTTCAGTTCCTGCTGAACTCATCTTTATCTCAGTTTTTAAGCCTGCTACACATAAACTTTATATTTTTATCTTGCACTTGTTCTAGTTCAGTTCCTGTTGAACTCATCTTTATCTCAGTTTTTAAGCCTCCTACACATAAACTTTATATTTTTATCTTGCACTTGTTCTAGTTCAGTTCCTGTTGAACTCATCTTTATCTCAGTTTTTAAACCTCCTACACATAAACTTTATATTTTTATCCTGCACTTGTTCTAGTTCAGTTCCTGTTGAACTCATCTTTATCTCAGTTTTTAAGCCTCCTACACATAAACTTTATATTTTTATCCTGCACTTGTTCTAGTTCAGTTCCTGTTGAACTCATCTTTATCTCAGTTTTTAAGCCTCCTACACATAAACTTTATATTTTTATCCTGCACTTGTTCTAGTTCAGTTCCTGTTGAACTCATCTTTATCTCAGTTTTTAAGCCTCCTACACATAAACTTTATATTTTTATCTTGCACTTGTTCTAGTTCAGTTCCTGTTGAACTCATCTTTATCTCAGTTTTTAAACCTCCTACACATAAACTTTATATTTTTATCCTGCACTTGTTCTAGTTCAGTTCCTGTTGAACTCATCTTTATCTCAGTTTTTAAGCCTCCTACACATAAACTTTATATTTTTATCCTGCACTTGTTCTAGTTCAGTTCCTGTTGAACTCATCTTTATCTCAGTTTTTAAGCCTCCTACACATAAACTTTATATTTTTATCCTGCACTTGTTCTAGTTCAGTTCCTGTTGAACTCATCTTTATCTCAGTTTTTAAGCCTCCTACACATAAACTTTATATTTTTATCCTGCACTTGTTCTAGTTCAGTTCCTGTTGAACTCATCTTTATCTCAGTTTTTAAGCCTCCTACACATAAACTTTATATTTTTATCCTGCACTTGTTCTAGTTCAGTTCCTGTTGAACTCATCTTTATCTCAGTTTTTAAGTCTCCTACACATAAACTTTAGATTTTTATCCTGCACTTGTTCTAGTTCAGTTCCTGCTGAACTCATCTTTATCTCAGTTTTTAAGCCTGCTACACATAAACTTTATATTTTTATCCTGCACTTGTTCTAGTTCAGTTCCTGTTGAACTCATCTTTATCTCAGTTTTTAAGTCTCCTACACATAAACTTTATATTTTTATCCTGCACTTGTTCTAGTTCAGTTCCTGCTGAACTCACCTTTATCCCAGTTTTTAAGCCTCCTACACATAAACTTTATATTTTTATCCTGCACTTGTTCTAGTTCAGTTCCTGTTGAACTCACCTTTATCTCAGTTTTTAAGTCTCCTATACATAAACTTTATATTTTTATCCTGCACTTGTTCTAGTTCAGTTCCTGTTGAACTCACCTTTATCTCAGTTTTTAAGTCTCCTATACATAAACTTTATATTTTTATCCTGCACTTGTTCTAGTTCAGTTCCTGTTGAACTCACCTTTATCTCAGTTTTTAAGTCTCCTATACATAAACTTTATATTTTTATCCTGCACTTGTTCTAGTTCAGTTCCTGTTGAACTCACCTTTATCTCAGTTTTTAAGTCTCCTATACATAAACTTTAGATTTTTATCCTGCACTTGTTCTAGTTCAGTTCCTGTCAAACTCATCTTTATCTCAGTTTTTAAGTCTCCTATACATAAACTTTATATTTTTATCCTGCACTTGTTCTAGTTCAGTTCCTGTTGAACTCACCTTTATCCCAGTTTTTTAGCCTCCTATACATAAACTTTATATTTTTATCCTGCACTTGTTCTAGTTCAGTTCCTGTTGAACTCACCTTTATCTCAGTTTTTAAGCCTCCTATACATAAACTTTATATTTTTATCCTGCACTTGTTCTAGTTCAGTTCCTGTTGAACTCATCTTTATCTCAGTTTTTAAGTCTCCTATACATAAACTTTATATTTTTATCCTGCACTTGTTCTAGTTCAGTTCCTGTTGAACTCACCTTTATCTCAGTTTTTAAGCCTCCTATACATAAACTTTATATTTTTATCCTGCACTTGTTCTAGTTCAGTTCCTGTTGAACTCATCTTTATCTCAGTTTTTAAGTCTCCTATACATAAACTTTATATTTTTATCCTGCACTTGTTCTAGTTCAGTTCCTGTTGAACTCATCTTTATCTCAGTTTTTAAGTCTCCTATACATAAACTTTATATTTTTATCCTGCACTTGTTCTAGTTCAGTTCCTGTTGAACTCATCTTTATCTCAGTTTTTAAGTCTCCTATACATAAACTTTATATTTTTATCCTGCACTTGTTCTAGTTCAGTTCCTGTTGAACTCACCTTTATCTCAGTTTTTAAGCCTCCTATACATAAACTTTATATTTTTATCCTGCACTTGTTCTAGTTCAGTTCCTGTTGAACTCATCTTTATCTCAGTTTTTAAGCCTCCTACACATAAACTTTATATTTTTATCCTGCACTTGTTCTAGTTCAGTTCCTGTTGAACTCATCTTTATCTCAGTTTTTAAGCCTCCTACACATAAACTTTATATTTTTATCTTGCACTTGTTCTAGTTCAGTTCCTGTTGAACTCATCTTTATCTCAGTTTTTAAACCTCCTACACATAAACTTTATATTTTTATCCTGCACTTGTTCTAGTTCAGTTCCTGTTGAACTCATCTTTATCTCAGTTTTTAAGCCTCCTACACATAAACTTTATATTTTTATCCTGCACTTGTTCTAGTTCAGTTCCTGTTGAACTCATCTTTATCTCAGTTTTTAAGCCTCCTACACATAAACTTTATATTTTTATCCTGCACTTGTTCTAGTTCAGTTCCTGTTGAACTCATCTTTATCTCAGTTTTTAAGTCTCCTACACATAAACTTTAGATTTTTATCCTGCACTTGTTCTAGTTCAGTTCCTGCTGAACTCATCTTTATCTCAGTTTTTAAGCCTGCTACACATAAACTTTATATTTTTATCCTGCACTTGTTCTAGTTCAGTTCCTGTTGAACTCATCTTTATCTCAGTTTTTAAGTCTCCTACACATAAACTTTATATTTTTATCCTGCACTTGTTCTAGTTCAGTTCCTGCTGAACTCACCTTTATCCCAGTTTTTAAGCCTCCTACACATAAACTTTATATTTTTATCCTGCACTTGTTCTAGTTCAGTTCCTGTTGAACTCACCTTTATCTCAGTTTTTAAGTCTCCTATACATAAACTTTATATTTTTATCCTGCACTTGTTCTAGTTCAGTTCCTGTTGAACTCACCTTTATCTCAGTTTTTAAGTCTCCTATACATAAACTTTATATTTTTATCCTGCACTTGTTCTAGTTCAGTTCCTGTTGAACTCACCTTTATCTCAGTTTTTAAGTCTCCTATACATAAACTTTATATTTTTATCCTGCACTTGTTCTAGTTCAGTTCCTGTTGAACTCACCTTTATCTCAGTTTTTAAGTCTCCTATACATAAACTTTAGATTTTTATCCTGCACTTGTTCTAGTTCAGTTCCTGTCAAACTCATCTTTATCTCAGTTTTTAAGTCTCCTATACATAAACTTTATATTTTTATCCTGCACTTGTTCTAGTTCAGTTCCTGTTGAACTCACCTTTATCCCAGTTTTTTAGCCTCCTATACATAAACTTTATATTTTTATCCTGCACTTGTTCTAGTTCAGTTCCTGTTGAACTCACCTTTATCTCAGTTTTTAAGCCTCCTATACATAAACTTTATATTTTTATCCTGCACTTGTTCTAGTTCAGTTCCTGTTGAACTCATCTTTATCTCAGTTTTTAAGTCTCCTATACATAAACTTTATATTTTTATCCTGCACTTGTTCTAGTTCAGTTCCTGTTGAACTCACCTTTATCTCAGTTTTTAAGCCTCCTATACATAAACTTTATATTTTTATCCTGCACTTGTTCTAGTTCAGTTCCTGTTGAACTCATCTTTATCTCAGTTTTTAAGTCTCCTATACATAAACTTTATATTTTTATCCTGCACTTGTTCTAGTTCAGTTCCTGTTGAACTCATCTTTATCTCAGTTTTTAAGTCTCCTATACATAAACTTTATATTTTTATCCTGCACTTGTTCTAGTTCAGTTCCTGTTGAACTCACCTTTATCTCAGTTTTTAAGTCTCCTATACATAAACTTTATATTTTTATCCTGCACTTGTTCTAGTTCAGTTCCTGTTGAACTCACCTTTATCTCAGTTTTTAAGTCTCCTATACATAAACTTTATATTTTTATCCTGCACTTGTTCTAGTTCAGTTCCTGTTGAACTCACCTTTATCTCAGTTTTTAAGCCTCCTATACATAAACTTTATATTTTTATCCTGCACTTGTTCTAGTTCAGTTCCTGTTGAACTCATCCTTATCTCAGTTTTCAAGTCTCCTATACATAAACTTTATATTTTTATCCTGCACTTGTTCTAGTTCAGTTCCTGTTGAACTCACCTTTATCCCAGTTTTTAAGTCTCCTATACATAAACTTTATATTTTTATCCTGCACTTGTTCTAGTTCAGTTCCTGTTGAACTCACCTTTATCTCAGTTTTTAAGTCTCCTACACATAAACTTTATATTTTTATCCTGCACTTGTTCTAGTTCAGTTCCTGTTGAACTCACCTTTATCCCAGTTTTTAAGTCTCCTATACATAAACTTTATATTTTTATCCTGCACTTGTTCTAGTTCAGTTCCTGCTGAACCTCACCTTTATCCCAGTTTTTAAGCCTCCTACACATAAACTTTATATTTTTATCCTGCACTTGTTCTAGTTCAGTTCCTGCTGAACTCATCTTTATCCCAGTGTTTAAGCCTCCTACACATAAACTTTATATTTTTATCCTGCACTTGTTCTAGTTCAGTTCCTGCTGAACTCACCTTTATCTCAGTTTTTAAGCCTCCTACACATAAACTTTATATTTTTATCCTGCACTTGTTCTAGTTCAGTTCCTGCTGAACTCACCTTTATCTCAGTTTTTAAGCCTGCTACACATAAACTTTATATTTTAAGACATTGCACTAATATTGTCTATATATTGTATATCAGAATGGAATGTAGTGACTAATTTCACATAATAATATTCAAGATAAACAACTGTTACATCTTTGTGTCAATTTGATTGATTGATTGATTGGTGTTAAATGCCAACGTGAGCAGTATTTCAGCTACATTGTAGTGTTCAGTGTGTCAGACAGTAGAGTTTCTACTTTACACCTATATTTATATTTAAATGCCTATAAATGATGTGGATTATAATTTAAAGTGCATGATCAATTGCAAATCATCTCTGATCGTAGAACCGCATCGGTGGAGTAATGGTTAGCGTGCTCGCCTCCAGTGCAGTAGATCATGGGTATGAACCCAGATCGGGTCAAACCAAAGACTATAAAATTGGTATTTGCTGCTTTCCCGCTAAGTACACAGCATTGAGCAGTAAGAGCAAAGATCTGGAATCAGGATAATGTGTCCGAGTGGGGCGACATGTCTATTTCAGTGAGCTAGCCCTATAAAAATCCAACTAAGCGTGTTGGTCTAGTACAAAGTGGACATCATCATCATCTCGATGAAGATTAACTTGTTATCGCCATGATATTGCTGAAACATTGCTGAGTTGGCGTTGATCAACAATCACTCACTCTCTGATCATCGTACACATTCTATAATATCATTCTGGGATATTACATTGCATAGACTTGACTGTAAATTTATTCAATTTACTTGCATTGAATTCAAAAAGTGTATTTTTGTCAATTTCAGGTGATGGATCATGTTTCTTTATAAATGAACTGTGTAATACTACAACAGAATTAACAGGCTCGGACTGTGATCATATATACAAGGTTGTATGTGACAATAGCCATGTGTACACTGCTTGTAGAGACGGTCTGATTAGGAAATATAGCTTTGCTAATGCAGGATTGTGACTAGAATTGCTGGAGGCTTGAAGAAATTGTTTCACTTGCTTAATGAGAGATGAGAGTACCTACACAATATTGAATGGATTTAAATTATTACATTTTAGGAAAAAGATGTTTTAATTGGTTAAATATTTTGCTTACAATATGTGTTCCATACTCATGTGGGTATGGAATAAGTTATGTTTTATACTAAAAGTGAAAGTGGTTTATATTCTATGAATAAGATAATTGTTGATCCTTAGTTTTATTATTATTTTTTAGTTTTAGTTTTTTTTTTTTTTCAGATGATGATCAAAACAAATATACATATTCATTTTTTTACCTTCTTACCTCACCAGGCCAAAGGTTACCTTGTCAGTACAAGGAAGCTAATTGTGTCAGTACAAATAAAGCTTACTTTGTCAGTAAAAAAAAATGCTAATTTTGTCAGTACAAATAATGCCAGCTTTGTCAGTGCAAAAAAATGCTAACTTTGTCGGTGCAAAAAATG
Organism: Bathymodiolus septemdierum; assembly: GCA_963383655.1. Lineage (NCBI taxonomy): Eukaryota > Metazoa > Mollusca > Bivalvia > Mytilida > Modiolidae > Bathymodiolus > Bathymodiolus septemdierum. The sequence continues at coordinate 115,463,067 of OY726517.1, read as the reverse complement.
CTATTTTTGTCAGTGCAAAAAATGCTATTTTTGTCAGTGCAAAAAATGCTAACTTTGTTGGTGCAAAAGATGATAGCTTTATCAGTACAAATAATGCTAATTTTGTCAGTACAAATAATGCAAACTTTGTCAGTACAAAAAAATGCTAACTTTTTTGGTACAACTAATGCTAAACTTTGTCAGTACAAATAATGCTAACTTTGTCAGTACAAATAATGCTAACTTTGTCAGTACAAATAATGCTAACTTTGTCAGTACAAACAAATGCTATGACTTTGTCAGTACAAATAATGCTAACTTTGTCAGTACAGGCAAATGCTATGACTTTGTCAGTACAAAAAATGCTTTGTCAGTTCAAATAATACTAAACTTTGTCAGTACAAATAATGCTAACTTTGTCAGTACAAATAATTCTGACTTTGTCAGTACAAATAATGCTAACTTTGTCCATACAAAAAAATGCTATGACTTTGTCAGTACAAATAATGCCAACTTTGTCAGTACAAAAAATGCTTTGTCAGTTCAAATAATGCTAAACTTTGTCAGTACAAATAATGCCAACTTTGTCAGTACAAAAAATGCTTTGTCAGTTCAAATAATGCTAACTTTGTCGGTACAAATAATGCTAACTTTGTCAGTACAAATAATGCTAACTTTGTCAGTACAAATAATGCTAACTCAGAGCTCCAGATAAGCTGCATATTTGCGTTTTTTACGCTATGAAAACGAGTAAAAACGCATGTATTATCAGATCAGAGTGTACATTTACGCATACATATTGCTGTGTAAGCAAACTTTCCAAATTCGGAGTGTACTTGTACGCTGTTGACGATAATACATCGTGTACATAAACAATACATTTTTGACTTTGAGAAATTCCCCGTAATTACTTCTCTTTATACTTTTCGAAAGAGAAAGTGTATACATCCGAGGGGTACCGAATGTTTGCCTTTCTTTAAAGCATCGATGTCAAAAGAGATCTGATTGGATGTTTAGGATAAATCATCCAATCGCGGTCAATATTACAAATAAATGCGGTTTAGTTAAGAACTAAAACGAAAGTGAATTTGGGAACACGTTGTTCGTTGAAAATGAGCAAGAACGTGAATAAGCGTGCTACGGAAAATTATATACTTTTTTAAAAGTTCCTGACAGTTTCATCTGTGTCTAGTGACAGTATAGTTAAAGGAATCATTGATGACATTATCAACACGGCTGTTAAAACTGCCGAAGTCGACGAGCAAAAAACAAAATATTTACAACATTTTATTAATAAACATGACACAATCGTGTCAAATTAAACAGAGATATACATTTCACTTGCATCCTGTGTTTATTGAATAACACTTGTGTCCAACATAATTTTAAAAGTGTACATGTAAGCAATCTTTTCTGAAGTAGAGAGTACAACAGTGCAAAGGAAATATGCAAATATGCATCATTTTCAAAAGTAGGGGGTAATTACCCTTTGGACTTGAAAATTATCTGGAGCTCTGCTAACTGTGTCAGTACAAATATTGCTAATTTTGAGGGCTCATGTATTATTTCTGTTTTTTGTGTTTGTTTCCATATAGTGGTGTCAAGCATGTCTTGACTATATGAGTAACATTATGGGTGTCTTATAAGAGCCAGGAACTGCTTACCCATCTGAAGTACCTGGGTTCAGTACAAGTGTTTGGTAGTGTCAGTGTTGCTCATCTTTTTAGTTTTCTGTGTTGTGTTGTGCTTTTTAGTTTTGTATGTCTTCGTCCTGTGTCTTATGTGCCCAATGTTGTCAGTATCTCTGGCATGTCTGTTCTTGATTGTCCCTTCAGTTTTCTCTAATGTTTATTTTGTCCCTACAAATAATGCTAACTTTATGAGTACAATTAGGAAGCTCTATTGTTGTAAGTGATTTATTAGGCCAGATTATACTTATTTTTTCTAAGCTGAAAATTTTGATTGTTTGAATGATGCATATAGAGAGAGGGGAAGGAATTTTGTGACTGATTGTAGTTTAATGCCAACTTTTCAGCAATTTGTCAGCTATATCATTGCAAGAACAAGTTAATTTTCAATAAGATGATGATGAGGTCCGCTTTGTACTAGACCAACATGCCTAGTTTGATTTATAGGGTTCTAGCTCACTGAAACAACAGTCTGCGGATAGACATGTCCCCCATTGGGACACATTATACTGATTCCAAGACAACCAGTGTTTGCTCTTTCTCCTTAATGCTGCGTACCTAGTGGAGAAATGTTATAGTCTGTGGGTTGACCTGATCAGGGATTGAACCTATCATCTACCACACTCGAAGCGAGCATGCTAACCATTACACCACTGATGTGGTTAACAGAAGAAAGGAAAAATCTGCGTAATCATTTATAGAATTATGCAATATGGATATTTAACACATTGAAATCAACAATCGTTTACAGACTATTGAAGTTGTTAAGTTTGTTCTTAGATAAACCTTTGGTTTATATGTGCTGACACTACTCCATGTGTATATTTAGCTTAAATAATAAAGACAAATCATGATATCTTTCAATCTGTCTCTTAATGCATTCTTGCTCATTTGCATCTATATCCCTTCTTACTAATTGAATAAAGTGTGACGATTACTGTATCATATGGAAAGCTATGTTCCGACAGTGTGGTATTTGTTATAAATACTGTTATAGTGACAGCCGGAACCTTTGAGCCGTAATGAAAGCGGGAGGTTTGGCTCTTTAAAATCTGATTCAACCCACCATTTCTTTAGAAATGCCTGTACCAAGTCGGGGTCATTACGGTTTTCACAGTTTTCCGGTTGTTGACTGATTTTGTCTGTTTATATACCTATGAGTTTTGACTTGCCCTTTGTAAGATTGTTCGGAGTTCGGTAATTTTGTTATTACCCTTATTTTTTGTTTTTCATTTTATTACCAAAATCCATGTTAATAGTTTGTTTTCTTAAGAATGCGTCTAGTTACAAGCTTTTTGTGGTTTTTCAACCATTCTGCATGGACCATATTTGCAAGTTTAAAGACGTAAATTGATAACAGTAGCTTGCATGGACCTTCTGACAAGTTGGTTAAAAAAATTTATCTGATCACCAGTATGCAGCCAGTATTCACCATGGTCTTTATGACACATTAATGATGAGGCAGTAATCAAGAATGGTAAGAAAACACAATTTGCAATTTGGAGAACATACTAAAAGAATAAGAAAAAACAACATTATGAGTTTATGTCAACCATTTTAGAAGATTTTGAAGATACCAAAGGAGTAACCAGAAACCCTAAATCGAAGAACGAGGAACAACACAGGGGCCACAAGGACAAGCAATGATCTACAAAGCATTACATAGAAATATGATCAGCATACCTATGATTTGATGCTTTAGACATGAATATTATAATATAAAAAGAACCTTTGTAGGTTTCATTAGCTTTTAATTTCTAATTGTGCAACAATTATTCCTGCTTAATCTGCAAAAATAAAACCAAAATTACAAAGACTACGAATACTGAAAATATGAATTTTAATCAAGCAAGTCATCAATGGGTATTTAGTTTATTAAATAATAAGGATTTGTTTTACCTTTGCCCAGTTGATTTAAAAATAAAATGGTATTATTCTCATATCTACTAATTCTCTTCAATAATTGCCTCCCATTATCTTTATTTTAGATTACAGATTAAGGCAGTTTAACAAAACATGTCCTGTTAACATTAAGCAAAAGTTATCAACTAAATCTCCATATTGTGAAATACAAAAGGAATGACCACCAGGTATATAATTTAAAAAATAACATGATAGATAAACCTGAATTGTCCTGTATTAAAAACCATAGGGAACCAATCATTTGACCTTTAATTACTTATAAGTATCCTCCACACTGGTTTTTGTATAAACGAGTAGGATTTATAACTACCTATGCAATCAGTGGCTATAACCACTAACGTTGTGAGGTCGGTGGTTTTCTCTGGGTACCCCGGTTTCATCCATCAATAAAACTGACCGTCATGATATAGCTGAAATATTGTTAAGTGGTGTTAAACACCATAACCCTAAGCCTAATCCTATATACGAGTACATGACAGTCTGGAAGTGGAGAAAAATGTTACCAGATTGAGCGTTATATTTTAAGATAATTGAAAACCATATTTGTGTATAATGATTATGTACAACACTTCATAACAGGGACAATCCCGATAAAACATGATTCGTAGTTGCTACTAGATAATGTATATTTCACTTTACTCTCAAAGAGAGGTGCTGTGGTCGTCATTATACGATAGTTTAATTTACCTTTGTCTATATATGCAGTCAGGACCTATCGTTGCTAATGTTTGCAATTTTATAAAAATGATTTAATGAATTTAAAGACGAATTATCCACAATATAACCACCGTTAAAAGCAAGAGATACCTAACTTTCATAAACAGAGAATTGATGACAAAAGCTGACGGTAATTTGTTTATTCTTAAAATTACAATACCTAAATAATGTAGTTAATATTAAAGCTAAAATATAGTATAAACTATATTACTATATAAATCCTTGGGTAACCTTAGCGGAATTTGATTATCCTGTTTAGTACCAAAGTCTTAATTTATTTAGCTTTTCAATCTTTAACTCGAATAATTCAGCGCCCTCTATCCGCTATCGCTACTCGAATGGAGCAAAGCGTAATATAACAACTGGATTATTCGGGTTATCTAATCTTTTGACTTTGAAGCGTACCTGACGCAGGTTATTTCAAAAATATGCCTTGCGCATGTCTTTATTTACGTTATTTGTGTTTGTTTGCGTATAGCACATATTGTGTTGTGATTTTGTTTTGTTTTTCTTCGTCTTGTGTGCCTTATGTTGCTAGTTTCTCTGGATTGTACATTTTGGATTACCCCTTCGGTATTCTCTAACATTTGCTTAGATATCTAGGTTTTTATTAGATCATAACATTTTAGCAAGCAAAAACTATTCAAAATATTAAACCAAGGTGTACATGAATGATTAATGATTGTTCACTTAGAAAGTTGTGTTTATCAGAAATTCTACACTGCTTATTGAACTCTACAGGGAGTCTCCTCAGAACTAACAGAAATAATTAAACCCCAAATGTATAGGAATGGTCATTAAAAATATCAAATCGTCCGATCCTTTTAAATCGATCGAAAATCTGAGATTTTTGTCAATACAGAATGTTAACTTTGAGTTAAAAAAATATCGTTTTCGCAGCAAATAACCCGTGGAAAAATAGCACAATTTTAAGACGCTACTGACTTAATTGAATCCATACTATATAAGAATGAGTTTTTGATGATCATTATTTATGGGGTTGACTTGGAATTGGATATGGTTGTTAGTGTTTAATATATTTGAAGAAGGAGTCTGGGGGAATATAACCCAATTATATATTAAAAAAACCACTGAGCTGTACTGTTATTATTGGATGTCTTTCATATATCCATTAGATGACAAACATTGTGGGACAGAGCTTAACGGGGGTATCTATGTGGAAAGTGTTCATTTTCATTACATAGATTCTCAGATCTTTTGATATTATATGGAAAAACTGTTGAAGATTATGCAAATTGAGTATATTTTCGCCAGTACATGATTTTAGACAACCTTGCTTACAGGTTATTACATAAATATGTAATCCAGTGTTGGCTGAATATAAAAAAAACAATATCAAAATCACATAGGATGCCATCCTCATTGATTAGAAATATAAAACAAAAACATACCAAAATGTCCAAACAGTTCCAAAATCTAGTCGAAAAATTATAGAAAAATCGATACCCTAACACACATATACATGATCGTTCATTTTCCTGGCTTGATATTGGAACTTCAATAAAAACTGGTGGGGTAAAACTGGTTTTATAGGCCCAAACACCCTCTTAATAAAATGCTGCCGTCGCTTATAAATATCGATATGATGTAAAGAGATGCTTGCTGACAAAGATTCTGTCTGCAGTAAAAGAGGGACAACAGAAATATTGTGAAACTGTTTACTCGCGTAGTGGCATAAATCACATGTGGATTTTGAAAAACTCTAAAGATCTTTTGGATAACCTGAAATCAAGATCTTTCTCTCAGGTATCCTCCATCAAAACTTTTGATTTTTCAACTCTATATACCACCCTACCGCATGACAAATTAAAAACCCGCTTAAAAGAAACAATTCATAAAGCTTTTAGTCATAGAAACTATGGCTCAAAATTTGTTGTGTTAGGCTACAATTCCACATATTTTTCAAACAAAATTCATAAAGGTAAAACATGCTACTCCGAGGAACAAGTGATCAGTATGCTGGAGTTCCTCATCGATAACATATTTGTCTCCTTTGGAGGGACACTGTTTCAGCAGGTCGTCGGCATACCAATGGGTACGAATTGTGCCCCTCTTCTAGCCGATTTATTTTTATACTCATATGAGTCGGAGTTTCTTCAAAAGCTTGTAAAAGATAAGAAGATTCATGAGGCTAGAGCCTTTAATTTCACATACAGGTATATTGATGACGTTTTATCTATCAATAATTCTAGATTTGCAGAATTTCTTCCATTGATATACCCTCCAGAGCTGGAAGTTAAAGAGACCACCGATACAGCTTCGTCCGCATCATTTTTGGACTTATACCTCGAATTTGACGACAGTGGTCAACTCAGTACTAAAATTTATGATAAGCGGGACGACTTCAATTTTAAAATCATAAATTTTCCAAACATGTGCAGCAATATACCAGCTTCTCCTGCATATGGTGTTTACATCTCGCAATTGATTCGCTATGCAAGGGCCAGTAGCAATTATTCTGATTTCCTGAAACGTCATCTTCATCTGAGAAACAGGCTACTGGACCAGGGCTATAAAAAGATTCGCCTTATTCGATCTCTTAAAAAGTTTATATTCCGATACCAATATCTTGTCGAAATATATTCCGTCTCTGCAGAAAAAATTATAAGCGATGCATTTTCATATAGTGAAAATGTATAAAGATAAAGAAGTCAAAAATGTCAAGAAATTTTTTTTTGTCAATGTGTGACGTAAAAATATTTTTGACATTTACGTCACCGAATATGGTACTGCTTTGACTACTATTTTACCTATTTTGTTCCTGTATTTAAATACTGTTACAGTGACAGCCGGAACCTTTGAACCGTAATGAGAGCGGGAGGTTTGGCGCCTTAAAATCTGATTCAACCCACCATTTCTTTAGAAATGCCTGTACCAAGTCAGGGTCATTACGGTTTTCACAGTTTTCCGGTTGTTGACTGATTTTGTCTGTTTATATAATTATGAGTTTTGACTTTCCCTTTGTAAGATTGTTCGGAGTTCGGTAATTTTGTTATTACCTTTATTAATTATTAGATTGATTGAACTCTCGCTATTAAAAATGATAGAACATTTTTGTCTGAAATACCAAGGAGTATTATTCCATATCATTTTCCTTTATGTCAAATAATATACATTGTAAAAATGTCAACGTGCAATACGCTCAATTAGTATAATGACAGACATCACATTGCAAGAAAACGTGCCAAATGTTCTAAGAACACCAGACATATTACAGTAAAGTCACACGATGTATCATGTGCTATCATGTCTATAGAGTTTATTATGTAATATCTTCTGTATCTATTGATTGAAACTTCGCTATTGCTTCAGCTCAGCTGTTAATGGTGAGATATTTTTCGTCTATCGGTTATATGAAATACCATGCGTTGTCCTTGTATATACTATGGAAGCCGAATGCGGCCATTTCAACTTTGTGTGTTTCGATTTTTTGTCTTTCATGCTTATTTGAGCGGAAATTGGAAAGTCGAAATATTGACGCGAAAAACCTTAAAAGGGAAAAGGTGTGAGCACGAAAATATCGAAATATGTATATTTACAAGAAAGTCGAAATTATATTTGGTTTTCTCGTGTTGATATTTCCCGTCTTTGTGTGAATATTTCTAATTTTTGCTTCCATAATATGTTGATATATGTGCTCTATTACTGTAACATACACCAACGATACACGAATACTGCTGAGGTACCCAGACCTAGAACTTCAAACTATGGTAAAAGATCTTTCAGATATGAGGCAGCACAGGTATGGAACTCACTACCAAATGAGGCCAGAATTATGACCTCATTTGACCAGTTCAAAAAGTACATAAATAGCTGGTGTGGAGGACAAAAATGTACATGCAGTGCATGCCGTATCCAACCAGTGCTGCCTCACACCTGAAATGTTTGCTACCGCTTTTTATTTCTGCTTATATATGCATGTGCTGTTTTTATTTAGTGCTGCTTATGTCTTAATGTGCTTCAATTTTATTTATGTACTTTTGTGTTTTGTGTTCTGCTTTTATATATGATTATTCTTAACATATTTTTGCTTTTTATTCTACTGAGTTGCTGTTGGTGATTGTAAACAGCTGTCTAGAGAGGCACTTGCCACATGGATTGCTGTTTGTGATTGCCAACAGTACATCTATTTTGCATGCTTGTATAGAATGATTCCTTGTATATGAGCTTTGCTTTATTTTATTATTTTGTGTTCTGATATTTTTTAGCATATCATTTTGATTTATTTTAATGTTTTTCCATCATTGATTATTCTTAACATATTTTTGCTTTTTTATTGCTACTGAGTTGCTGTTGGTGATTGTAAACAGCTGTCTAGAGAGGCACTTGCCACATGGATTGCTGTTGGTGATTGTAGACAGCTGTCTAGAGAGGCACTTACCACATGGATTGCTGTTTGTGATTGCCAATAGTACATCTATTTTGCATGTTTGTTTAAATGTACTGTAATTGCTATTATTTTATGTAGTGCTTGACATAAGTTGTTATGTTTATATCTGTATAGTCGGTTTAAGAGCACTTTAGGGCTCGTGTTGATTTGTTGTCTATGTATATATATACCGACTCTAAATAAAATTTACTTACTTACTTACTATACTAAAATTAACTTAATACATATGAATCTTCTTCAGTGTCACTCAACTCCATAAAGTTGTAAAGCCAAATTTTAATGTCAAATACTGACGAACAGGAACAACCAGCATGCCCAAATATTCATATACACCCAGCTATAAAGTTATCTATGCTTATGGGAATAAATATTAGTTTTTTCAATAAAATATCAAATTTTATTTTCTGAAATAGCTTCATTTAAATGTTATATCAGTGCCAAGGTCTTGATAGACTACATCGCAATATTATCGAAACCCAGTGTTAATTATTAATGTCAAATATACAGTCAAACCTCTCTATAGCGACCATTGAAGGGAAATATATAAAGGTTATGATATTTGCTCCCAAAATCTCGAGAAAAAAAAACCTAGTTCGGGTATAAAATCCGCATCAACTTTTAACCCGTTCGTGTGGAGGACAAATGCGTGAATAAAGCTTAAAATCTGGCAAGAAAAATGTGTAATGCAATGAAAAACGTGTTCAATTATCATTAAATATTTCCGTCCTTTGTGGGTGACATTTAGACTGTACATATATTTTCTTAGTGCACTGGGTGGGTATTTACTTTTTTCAGTGTTGCTCGATTACAAATTTAAATATCAAAGTGTTAAAACAAACAACAACTTGTATGTGGTCAGCAATTGTTAGTTGTACATGAATAAATATGTTCATTGTAAAATCTGGACTAAATTTAAACACTTTGAAAACATTATACTAAACCAACATTCAGTGAACCTTGTATTATATTATTTTAACTATATTAGCAGGTGTTTGGAATAATCCGGATGAATTTACTAAATTATTTTATTATAAAACAAATGTCTTCTATATATGCAGGTGTATCGATATCAATACGTTACTTTCGTAAGATTTTATGTTGTTTTATTTCAAATAAAAATTAATGGCAAAAATAAAAAAATTGTTGTATCTGAGTGGAAACTTGTGGTTCCATATAGCAAATTAAGATGTATATATTTCTGGGTAAAACACAAAGATAGTGCTTGCTTGTCTCAATAATAAGAACACCAGTAATTTACAGCATAAGGACCGGCTCGCATTAACTTTGTTGTGTCAGTATTACTGTTACGATTCACTATTTCAAATAATAAATATTAAAAAGCTGTGTTCCATCAGAGTTTATAGGGACATCAGAGATCAATATAAATCACACAGCTACATGAGTCAGACTTTGGACATTGTAATTAATTTTTATTAGTCTAGACCAGAGTATGTTTACTAAGCCTTGGTCAAAATAGCTATAATCTTGATTTGTCAGCTTTTGCTGTTGTGCTATATAAGCACTTGTTAGATTTTATGTTAGTTAATTTTATGTTGTATTTCGAAGATGATTTATTGAAAGACTTAACGTTGACTACGAAATGAAGAGCAACAACAATAGCACTGTTCGTTAACTTTTGACAGTTCATCTGAATTTCAGACGTTCACTTTTATTTGCATTCTATAGCAATAAAATTATTTTCAATGGCTGTGGATACTTAGCATTCTACAACCTTGTATCGCAATACTGTAAATACTGATTCTAAGATTCATACCGTTTTTCTGTCGTGTCGTAATGCTTGTGATCGCTTTTTTTGTTTTTTTGTTGTTGTTGTGGTAAACAATTTGCATTTCACAAAGTTTGTAAAATGCTATTGCCAGATAATTCTTTTGTAGTCGATTGGATTGGCTTTCAAATATTTTGGCTTTGAATCGTACCTGATGAAGGTTATTGAGCGTACCTGATGAAGGTTATTCCAGAAACGTACCCGATGAAGGTTATTGAGCGTACCTGATGAAGGTTATTGAGTGTACCTGATGAAGGTTATTGAGCGTACCCGATGAAGGTTATTGAGCGGGCCTGATGAAGGTTATTCCAGAAACGTACCTGATGAAGGTTATTCCAGAAACGTACCTGATGAAGGTTATTGAGCGTACCTGATGAAGGATATTGAGCGTACCTGACGAAGGTTATTCCAGAAACGTACATGATGAAGGTTATTCCAGAAACGTACCTGATGAAGGTTATTGAGCGTACCTGATGAAGGTTGTTCCAGAATCGCGTCATGCTCACTAGATTTGATATCTACGTCTTTATTACATAAAGCGTAGATATCTAATTGAGTGCACACGACGTGTTTCTGGAATAACCTTCATCAGGTACGTTGGTAGTCAAAAGATTGGAAAGCAAGAAATTGTAAAAGTCTTTGGGAGCAAGTTAATCAAAGGGCCTAACTAGGATAATGTTATCTAAAAAAATAAGAATTTAATCCACATCTCAATAAAGTATTAACGGGCGTTGTTTTACGTTGTATTGAAGTTAATGAGTAGCTAAGTTATACCGAAGGTGAATAAAAAAAAAGTGTAATGCTTCCTGGCGTCATTCATTTTATATTAGTGTTGATCAGTATTAAGACAGACAATTGATCAATAAATGTGTGAGATGTAGAATTTTGATATTATTTTGTATTGGGGTCATTATACTGTTGTGATGTTTTTTTAAGAATAGGTAAATTTTATTTAATTTCTAGTTGTCCTTATTGTCTGTTTGCCTATCCATCAACCCATTTGTCCTCTGGTCCAGGATAACTGGGTATGTTGATATCGTTTGTAGATGTTGGTGGACAGTGTTATATATATAGATTCTCCTTCAGTTGCCCGTGGGTTACGATATTTCTCCACTCAAGAGAGTTAAATTTAAAATTTTAACCACAAACCGTCAGGCGAGTGGTTAACATTTTTAATCTAACTCTCGAGAGTGGAGAAATATCGTAACCCACATGGGCAACTGAATGAGAATTTGTTTCTCCCATTATTTAACACGAACTTTATTTCACAATCCGATTCAATTACCGATTTGACAACATGCATAGAGGATTACAATTTTTTCCACCACTGGTTCAGCGGGGTTAAAATGCCGTAATAATGGGAAAAAGTATATATCCACACGATTATAATCATGTCGACTGGTCACCCGTCCGTATGCATATTTTTTCTACATAACAAAAGACATATGAATCTATTTTTCAGTCCAGATACATGCAAAAGGTATATATGTGGAAAGCACACCATTTCGTAATGTACTTTTCATCTGGAATCCAAAAATTATAATTTGTAATTATTTTTGTTTATTTCTATATGAAGTATATACTTTATTTCAGTTCTTAATTAAGGATAGTAGTAGAACAATGGTATAACAATCAGAAATGTCTTATAAAATATGTCATTTCTTTGATATGATTAAATCGACCATTTAATTATGTACGTGTAGATAATAGTTGTCATTCTAGACACAGAATGAACTACATGTACCTGTGGTTATGTATTAAGAACGTAGACATCAAAGGTAGTGTGCACGACTCGTTTCTGGAATACGCTCAAGGTCAAATGATAACTAAAATGTTTTGGAACAGGCATACCTAAGAACCTAAACAGTCATTAATAAATATATCTAATAAACCATCTCAGTGCCGAAACACGGACTACTGAGCGGATGATACACTGAGGTCTAATAGTCCACCAGTACAGGTATCGACGCAGAGATAGTCATGAAAAGGTAGATCTCCCTTAGGCAATGGTAAACATACAAGATTTTGGCTATTATGTTTACGCCATTTTGGTTTTATTGCTCCCAAAGACTTTTAATTATTTGGCTTCCAATCTTATGAATCGAACGTACCTTAATGAATCGAAAGGAACAGTCAGATAACACAAAACGTATCCCGAAACATTTTTATTATGGTCCCAGAAAACTTAATATTATTCTTACTCAACTTCGTAACTCGTATTCCTTTCTAAATTACGATCTATCAAAGGTTAATATAGTAAATGATGCTGCGTGTTCCTGTGGAGCTCCACGGGAAGATGCATTCCATTATTTTTTTACCTGTCCTAATTATACTGAAATAAGACGTATTATGATGAACAACTTAAATTGGGTACAGACAAGAGATTTGAATTTGAATCTACTAACCCGTGGGTCCCGATGATTTAACATACGAAGAAAATATTAATATCATCAAACACGTTTTCAATTTTATTAAATCTTCAAAAAGATTCCTTGTAGTATAATTACTCGATAATTATCTACTCTCCAACCTCGTATCCATACAACACAACCTTTTTATTAATTCGTTAATTATTTACAATATATCTCTATATGTATTATATGTATGCTCAGAATGATCATTATACTATGTGAATGTATTGTATAAATGGGAGGAGACTTCATAAGTTGGTAAAACTTGTGTCCTATCCCTTTTGTTTATTTAACAAATAAAATCATCATAAACTAAAACTAATGAATCTTATTACAGAGGCGCGTCGTTAACACTAAATTAGATAACTACGGGTTTTCATTCATTTTCACATAGGGTCTTTCGTGTTAAACATTTTCTATTAAAATCAGAATTTGTTCCCCTTTTTTGCGAACATAAATAACTAAATATCCTATTGATAACTTACTAAAATTAGTTATTATTCAGTAAACTTCCGTAATTCCATACATCCTTTTGTTCTGTTGTTTCTTGTTAATCATTGTGTTCGTATTGTTTATGGTTTTATATCCGGGTTCGGATCATACCTTTCTCTACTTCTGCTTTAACTTAATTACTCGTCTTGTCCGCTTAAAGAATAAATGCCTTGTACCAGTAAATCTTACTAATGTGATGATAAACGGAACTTCTACACTGGCATGGTTTATTAGATATATCTGTTTAAAATTTACAATTCCTAATTAATATAATTCATTAAAAATAAAGCCAATCTATCTCAGGCATGTCTAACCTTCATTGATTTTTGCTATTTTGTTTAGGCCGTTTAGTTTGCGTGGTCTAAAAGATTTTAAAATTCTTTGACTTTCCAATCTTTTTATTTTGGGCGTTGAGGAATTTCAAGATATCAAAGGGGTAATCGGGTGCCGTGTAAATTGAAAAAAGATAGACAATACAATGACCAAAAGAAAAGTTTTTCAAGAGAAACGTCATGCGCACTGAATTAGATATCTACAGTTTTATTACATCAGAATTTAATAATAAAGTGTTACTTAGCAAGTCGTTACTCTGCCGTTATAGTGTATACATTGTCTCCTCCTGTTGTAATGTAAATATTGTATGTATATGTATTTGTGTATCTGTTATTTATTTGTCATGTATGTGTTGTGTTGTATTTTATATGTAACTTCTCTATACCATTGTAATGTATGGTTTATTTGAGAATAAAGATTCTTAGTCTTAGTCTCATATCTTATACTAAATCAGCCCATCAAATGTCTATAATAGGCACTAATATTCACATTAAAGGTTAGGACTAGTTGTTATCTGTTTAAAGGGCTGAGAATTAATCCGTGCTAAATTAGATATCTACGTTTGTATTATTATAGCTTTGTGAATTATAATTTGCTGTGGTTAGAACGTGATAACAACCACATGATACGCAACATTTTATCATTGACGACCCACCATGATGACGATCTATTTTTATATTTAAAATGAAAGTTTGGATTTAAATTTGTAATATTTTTTTGTCAGAAGCACAGAGTGCACGTGTCCTCAGTAAAATTAACGTGAATTAGAAATTGTTGAATAGATTATATTTAAGCATATGGTAATATTTTAAAATTTTGATAATCTATTTACGTCACTTAAAAATTCTGAAACTACTTAACTGTTGTTATAATATTTTGTGTAATTTATTATTTTAATAAGTAAAGTGCAAAGTGCATAGGTTTATGTTATCAACTCCTACTTTGACATTTCAGGAATGTTGGGCTTGAACACATGACAAAACTTGCTTGTTTGCTTGGGACAGAGTGTGTTCAAAACACTGTTTACAAATTCAGTAAAACCTGTATATAAAGGCCACTCAAGGGAACCTGAAAATGTGGTCTTTATGAGCAGTTTCCCTTTATTTACAGGTTAAAATTATATGCACTATTCATTAATGGGAAAAATGAGACTGTCCTTTATAGACAGTGATTTGCTATATAGAGGTGTCCTTTATTGACAGTGATTTGCTATATAGAGGTGCCCTTTATAGACAGTGATTTGCTATATAGAGGTGCCCTTTATAGACAGTGATTTGCTATATAGAGGTGCCCTTTATAGACAGTGATTTGCTATGTAAAGGTGCCTTTTAAGACAGTGATTTGCTATATAGAGGTGCCCTTTATAGACAGTGATTTGCTATGTAGAGGTGCCCTTTATTGACAGTGATTTGCAATATAGAGGTGCCCTTTAAGGAAGGTTTGACTGTATATAAACATTTCTAATGTATACTTAGCAGAATTCCAAGGGTGATAATGGTCTTTTACTATACGAAGTTATATAATATTCCCTATTGCATCATGCATAACAATATTTTCCTGTTGGAAAAAATATGGAACATATACTATTATGTAAGCCTATTAGACTAACTCCATCTTAAAACAAAACTATACTGACCTTTCTTCGGGCAAAGTTTCTATTGTAGTAGGTTCAAAAACTGAAAGAAATCGCATGAAGATATCAAAAAGTGTTATTGTCAGTACCCGTATATAAACTACCAATAAAATCTAGATTCATTTATATGAAGATATCTTGGTTAAATATCCTGTGTGAATGACTTTAACAAATGCCTGGTATAAATGGTCGTTTAACAAAAGCAAAAAAAAAGTGCTAAAGGGTATATATCTTTAGCATAAATTCAACGGCTTTACAGTATAATAAAGTATCTTTACAGTATAATAAAGTATCTTCCAACTTCACTTCATTTGTAGATATACTTGTTTTTCTTTTGGTCATTGTGTTGTCTGTCCTTCTTCTTTTGTTCATTATGTTGTCTGTCCTTCTTCTTTTGGTCATTGTGTTGTCTGTCCTTCTTCTTTTGGTCATTGTGTTGTCTGTCCTTCTTCTTTTGGTCATTGTGTTGTCTGTCCTTCTTCTTTTGGTCATTGTATTGTCTGTCCTTCTTTTGGTCATTGTGTTGTCTGTCCTTCTTCTTTTGGTCATTGTGTTGTCTGTCCTTCTTCTTTTGGTCATTGTGTTGTCTGTCCTTCTTCTTTTGGTCATTGTGTTGTCTGTCCTTCTTCTTTTGGTCATTGTGTTGTGTGTCCTTCTTCTTTTGGTCATTGTGTTGTTTGTCCTTCTTCTTTTGGTCATTGTGTTGTCTGTCCTTCTTTTGGTCATTGTGTTGTCTGTCCTTCTTCTTTTGATCATTGTGTTGTCTGTCCTTCTTTTGGTCATTGTGTTGTCTGTCCTTTTGGTCATTGTGTTGTCTGTCCTTCTTCTCTTGGTCATTGTATTGTCTGTCCTTCTTTTGGTCATTGTGTTGTCTGTCCTTCTTCTTTTGGTCATTGTGTTGTCTGTCCTTCTTCTTTTGGTCATTGTGTTGTCTGTCCTTCTTCTTTTGGTCATTGTGTTGTCTGTCCTTCTTCTTTTGGTCATTGTGTTGTGTGTCCTTCTTCTTTTGGTCATTGTGTTGTTTGTCCTTCTTCTTTTGGTCATTGTGTTGTCTGTCCTTCTTCTTTTGGTCATTGTGTTGTCTGTCCTTCTTCTTTTGGTCATTGTGTTGTCTGTCATTCTTTTGGTCATTGTGTTGTCTGTCCTTCTTTTGGTCATTGTGTTGTCTGTCCTTCTTTTGGTCATTGTGTTGTCTGTCCTTCTTCTTTTGGTCATTGTGTTGTCTGTCCTTCTTCTTTTGGTCATTGTGTTGTTTGTCCTTCTTCTTTTGGTCATTTTGTTGTCTGTCCTTCTTTTGGTCATTGTGTTGTCTGTCCTTCTTCTTTTGGTCATTGTGTTGTCTGTCCTTCTTTTGGTCATTGTGTTGTCTGTCCTTCTTTTGGTCATTGTGTTGTCTGTCCTTCTTTTGGTCATTGTGTTGTCTGTCCTTCTTTTGGTCATTGTGTTGTCTGTCCTTCTTCTTTTGGTCATTGTGTCGTCTGTCCTTCTTCTTTTGGTCATTGTGTTGTCTGTCCTTCTTCTTTTGGTCATTGTGTTGTCTGTCCTTCTTTTGGTCATTGTGTTGTCTGTCCTTCTTTTGGTCATTGTGTTGTCTGTCCTTCTTCTTTTGGTCATTGTGTTGTCTGTCCTTCTTCTTTTGGTCATTGTGTCGTCTGTCCTTCTTCTTTTGGTCATTGTGTTGTCTGTCCTTCTTTTGGTCAATGTATTGTCTGTCCTTCTTCTTTTGGTCATTGTGTTGTCTGTCCTTCTTTTGGTCATTGTGTTGTCTGTCCTTCTTTTGGTCATTGTGTTGTCTGTCCTTCTTCTTTTAGTCATTGTATTGTCTGTCCTTCTTCTTTTGGTCATTGTGTTGTCTGTCCTTCTTCTTTTGGTCATTGTGTTGTCTGTCCTTCTTCTTTTGGTCATTGTGTTGTATGTCCTTCTTTTAGTCATTGTGTTGTCTATCCTTCTTCTTTTGGTCATTGTGTTGTCTGTCCTTCTTTTGGTCATTGTGTTGTCTGTCCTTCTTTTGGTTATTGTGTTGTCTGTCCTTCTTTTAGTCATTGTATTGTCTGTTCTTCTTCTTTTGGTCATTGTGTTGTCTGTTCTTCTTCTTTTGGTCATTGTGTTGTCTGTCCTTCTTCTTTTGGTCATTGTGTTGTCTGTCCTTCTTTTGGTCATTGTGTTGTCTGTCCTTCTTCTTTTGGTCATTGTATTGTCTGTCCTTCTTCTTTTGGTCATTGTGTTGTCTGTCTTTCTTCTTTTAGTCATTGTGTTGTCTGTCCTTCTTCTTTTGGTCATTGTGTTGTCTGTCCTTCTTTTGGTCATTGTGTTGTCTGTCCTTCTTTTGGTCATTGTGTTGTCTGTCCTTCTTCTTTTGGTCATTGTGTTGTCTCTCCTTCTTCTTTTGGTCATTGTGTTGTCTGTCCTTCTTCTTTTGGTCATTGTGTTGTCTGTCCTTCTTCTTTTGGTAATTGTGTTATCTGTCCTTCTTTTGGTCATTGTGTTGTCTGTCTTTCTTCTTTTGGTCATTGTGTTATCTGTCCTTCTTCTTTTGGTCATTGTGTTGTCTGTCCTTCTTTTGGTCATTGTGTTGTCTGTCCTTCTTTTGGTCATTGTGTTGTCTGTCCTTCTTTTGGTCATTGCGTTGTCTGTCCTTCTTCTTTTGGTCATTGTGTTGTCTGTCCTTTTTCTTTTGGTCATTGTGTTGTCTGTCCTTCTTTTGATCATTGTATTGTCTGTCCTTCTTCTTTTGGTCATTGTGTTGTCTGTCCTTCTTCTTTTGGTCATTGTGTTGTCTGTCCTTCTTCTTTTGGTCATTGTGTTGTCTGTCCTTCTTCTTTTGGTCATTGTGTTGTCTGTCCTTCTTCTTTTGGTCATTGTGTTGTCTGTCCTTCTCTTGGTCATTGTGTTGTCTGTTCTTCTTTTGGTCATTGTGTTGTCTGTCCTTCTTCTTTTGGTCATTGTGTTGTCTGTCCTTCTTTTGGTCATTGTGTTGTCTGTTCTTCTTCTTTTGGTCATTGTGTTGTCTGGCCTTCTTTTGGTCATTGTGTTGTCTGTCCTTCTTCTTTTGGTCATTGTGTTGTCTGTCCTTCTTCTTTTGGTCATTGTGTTGTCTGTCCTTCTTCTTTTGGTCATTGTGTTGTCTGTCCTTCTTTTGGTCATTGTGTTGTCTGTCCTTCTTTTGGTCATTGTGTTGTCTGTCCTTCTTTTGGTCATTGTGTTGTCTGTCCTTCTTCTTTTGGTCATTGTGTTGTCTGTCCTTCTTCTTTTGGTCATTGTGTTATCTGTCCTTCTTTTGGTCATTGTGTTGTCTGTCTTTCTTCTTTTGGTCATTGTGTTGTCTGTCCTTCTTTTGGTCATTGTGTTGTCTGTCCTTCTTCTTTTGGTCATTGTGTTGTCTGTCCTTCTTCTTTTGGTCATTGTGTTCTCTGTCCTTCTTTTTGTCATTGTGTTGTCTGTCCTTCTTTTGGTCATTGTGCTGTCTGTCCTTCTTTTGGTCATTGTGTTGTCTGTCCTTCTTCTTTTGGTCATTGTGTTGTCTGTCCTTCTTTTGGTCATTGTGTTGTCTGTCCTTCTTTTGGTCATTGTGTTGTCTGTCCTTCTTTTGGTCATTGTGTTGTCTGTCCTTCTTTTGGTCATTGTGTCGTCTGTCCTTCTTCTTTTGGTCATTGTGTTGTCTGTCCTTCTTTTGGTCAATGTATTGTCTGTCCTTCTTCTTTTGGTCATTGTGTTGTCTGTCCTTCTTTTGGTCATTGTATTGTCTGTCCTTCTTCTTTTGGTCATTGTGTTGTCTGTCCTTCTTCTTTTAGTCATTGTATTGTCTGTCCTTCTTTTGGTCATTGTGTTGTCTGTCCTTCTTCTTTTGGTCATTGTGTTGTCTGTCCTTCTTCTTTTGGTCATTGTGTTGTCTGTCCTTCTTTAAGTCATTGTGTTGTCTATCCTTCTTCTTTTGGTCATTGTGTTGTCTGTCCTTCTTTTGGTCATTGTGTTGTCTGTCCTTCTTTTGGTTATTGTGTTGTCTGCCCTTCTTTTAGTCATTGTATTGTCTGTTCTTCTTCTTTTGGTCATTGTGTTGTCTGTTCTTTTTCTTTTGGTCATTGTGTTGTCTGTCCTTCTTCTTTTGGTCATTGTGTTCTCTGTCCTTCTTTTGGTCATTGTGCTGTCTGTCCTTCTTTTGGTCATTGTGTTGTCTGTCCTTCTTTTGGTCATTGTGTTGTCTGTCCTTCTTCTTTTGGTCATTGCGTTGTCTATCCTTCTTCTTTTGGTCATTGTGTTGTCTGTCCTTCTTCTTGTGGTCATTGTGTTGTCTCTCCTTCTTCTTTTGGTCATTGTGTTGTCTGTCCTTTTAGTCATTGTATTGTCTGTCCTTCTTCTTTTGGTCATTGTGTTGTCGGTCCTTTTTCCTTTGGTCATTGTGTTGTCTGTCCTTCTTCTTTTGGTCATTGTGTTGTCTGTCCTTCTTCTTTTGGTCCTTGTGTTGTCTGTCCTTCTTCTTTTGGCCATTGTGTTGTCTGTCCTTCTTCTTTTGGTCATTGTGTTGACAGTCCTTCTTCTTTTGGTCATTGTGTTGTCTGTCCTTCTTCTTTTGGTCATTGTGTTGTCTGTCCTTCTTCTTTTGGTCATTGTGTTGTCTGTCCTTCTTCTTTTGGCCATTGTGTTGTCTGTCCTTCTTCTTTTGGTCATTGTGTTGACAGTCCTTCTTCTTTTGGTCATTGTGTTGTCTGTCCTTCTTTTGGTCATTGTGTTGTCTGCCCTTCTTCTTTTGGTCATTGTGTTGACAGTCCTTCTTCTTTTGGTCATTGTGTTGACTGTCCTTCTTTTGGTCATTGTGTTGTCTGTCCTTCTTTTGGTCATTATGTTGACTGTCCTTCTTCTTTTGGTCATTGTGTTGTCTGTCCTTCTTCTTTTGGTCATTATGTTGACTGTCCTTCTTCTTTTGGTCATTGTGTTATCTGTCCTTCTTCTTTTGGTCATTGTGTTGTCTGTCCTTCTTCTTTTGGTCATTGTGTTGTCTGTCCTTCTTCTTTTGGTCATTGTGTTGTCTGTCCTTCTTCTTTTGGCCATTGTGTTGTCTGTCCTTCTTCTTTTGGTCATTGTGTTGACAGTCCTTCTTCTTTTGGTCATTGTGTTGTCTGTCCTTCTTATGGTCATTGTGTTGTCTGTCCTTCTTCTTTTGGTCATTGTGTTGACAGTCCTTCTTCTTTTGGTCATTGTGTTGACTGTCCTTCTTTTGGTCATTGTGTTGTCTGTCCTTCTTTTGGTCATTATGTTGACTGTCCTTCTTCTTTTGGTCATTGTGTTGTCTGTCCTTCTTCTTTTGGTCATTGTGTTGACTGTCCTTCTTCTTTTGGTCATTGTGTTGTCTGTCCTTTTTCTTTTGGTCATTGCGTTGACTGTCCTTCTTATTTTGGTCATTGTGTTGTCTGTCCTTCTTCTTTTGGTCATTGTGTTGTCTGTCCTTCTTCTTTTGGTCATTGTGTTGACTGTCCTTCTTCGATTTACTGGTTCTGATTACCCCTTTGGTATTTTCAAACATTCTTGAACATTATAGTTCTTTATCATACTATGTTTGTCGTATTGTCGTTACTCAGTTTATATTCTAAATCTATTATGTTTTACTCTTGTTCATATAAATATAATCTAAATCTATTTTGTTTTACTTTGTTCATATTTAAACAGTGTATTTGCCAATTTTTACTTTACTAATCAAATACATTGGCACATTTTGTTTTGTGAAGGAGATTTAATTCCGTTTTAATTATAACACTTATTGAATATAAGTGTACTCTTCTGTTCATGCATACCGTGTTGGTATTCTGATTGACCTCTTGACCTCTTGACCAAGTCTATATGCTTCTTTTCCTCACATTGTAAACATATGTTTTTTCTTCATACATTTGTAGATGTCCAATTTAATGCACAAGAAGCGTTTCTGGAAGTTACCAGGCACGCTCATAGTCAAAAGATTTGAAAGCCAAAAAGTTTTTGTGAGCAAGAAAACCTAAGAGCAAATAGAGGATGACCATATTTCCTTCAGTAACGATCTTTATAACCACTCAATCTTCATTTTATCTAAGATTAACCCTATTGAACTATTTTGAAGTATGCCACTTTGATTGAGAGCTTTTGGTGTATTCAACCCTTACTACCACTGTGGGATCGACAATGAGACTTTTTTACCCTCCTGAGCCAGATTTGTTTTTCAAACAAACATCAGAATATTTCTTTTTTGGACATGAAAAATGGGTAATTTTTCTTCCCCCTATTGGTCGTTCCTTAATGGTTGGAACCCATCTCCTACCACAGGCGGAATCTACTCCATATAAAAGTGTTACGTTTATCTGCGCTCTATGGTGTGTTTCTCGAGTTAATTTGGCGTCATGCATCAACACAACTGACCATCATAATATAACTGAAACAGGTTGTATTTAGCGTTTACTCTCTTTTAATTAACCGTTACCTTAGTTGTGCATAATATTTTTATTAGATTGATCACTTCAAGATTATTTAATAAATTGTTATATTTATGTAATCACCTGAGCGAATTGTTTGAAAAAAACTTAAAAACAACTTATTATTTATATAAATATATACCAGAATGTTTCTCTATCTGAGATAATTTACAATGGTTTTAATAACATTTTGTACTTCAGAATATTTTCTTTAAATTTAACCCTTTTCACAGTATTAAGCGAGAAAATTAATCTACCGGTAATACATTTATCTGATTTAGTTTACCTTGCACAAAAGAATTACAATTGTATATTTTGTTATCTCATCTAAACGAATATTTATCATTTGTTGAATCTCGCCGACATTAAAATGCAAACATTACATACGGATTGAAATGTCAATTGTGAATGATTTGAAAGTAGGCCAATGTTTTTACATTTTTCATATTTACCTGCTACTGAACTTAACTAGAATGATAAATTATATTGTTTAGATTGTAACTACCGTTTTATCAAATGACATTTTTACAGTAATAATCATTTATACCGCTGGTTGTAGTGTACATATGTTACAGGCCGGTGTATTTGTTCTTTTTTAGATGTTTCTTAATTAATGTACCTAAATATTGTTGCATTAAAGTACTTGTGCGTATATAATATACTATTGTTTTCTCCCTCGGGCATATGTAACCTTTCTAGATGTTGGCTATCGTGTTGAGACTTTTTGCGTGTTTAAGCAGCCAATTTTCTTTAATTAATACTGGTTTTAGTGGGGTTCGCGTTGCTCAGTCTTAAATTTTCTGTGTAGTGTTTTGTATACAATTTGTTGTCCCTTTGCCCTTTTTCGTTTGGTCATTGTAGTGTATGTCCTTTGATTTACGGCTTCTGGTTACCTCTTTGGTATCTTCAAACTGTTCTTCTTTTAATTGTTGTGTATATTGTAATTCAGATGTCTTGTTGCAATGTCTGTGTTTGTTTCATTGTTTTTATTAATATTGAGTTGTGAAGTAAGGCATATTGATGACAGTATTTGTAAGATTATCGTATTCGTATTAATTTTTATTATATGTCTGATAACTCCACTTTTAATAGTGAACAAGAATACAAATTTGGATTATATAAAGCCTCAAGAAAACTACCAACATGTCTCGGATCACTGACAGTACCTCACATAAACATATATACAGTACACCTCACCACTTTCGGAACGAGGGTTGGGGTAAGTGTGTTTTCACGCCCCTTTCAACAATATTCCAGTTATATCGTGGCGGTCAGCTTTACTGGTGGAGGAAACCGGAACATCTGGAGAAAACCGCCGACCTGCCGCACGTCACTGGCAAACTTTATCACATAATGTTGCATCGAGTACACCTCTTCTGAGCGTGACTCGAACTCACAACGTTAGTTTCGGAAATGAAATACAACTTTAGTACGTTAAGATAAATAACCAATTGCTATATGACAGCGACCATGATGACCCCAAATGTATATTGTTAAAGAACATGCTGACCTTTTGCTGGAATGCACTAAATTTTCTTTTTACTTTTAATATCAGAATCTTAACAAATGAACACAAGTAGAACGAGCAGAACATATAATACATTGACGTTCTCAGTCCTGTACATAATGTGTTAATACCACGCTCAGTACGGAGTTCCTCTAATATTATATACTTAACTTTTTTTCCCATGTGGCTTTTTAAGGTTTAGAGATTAAGACACATTTTTGTCGGTGTATTTTTCTGGGTTATGTCAAGATGTTATCGTTAATGCGAAAATATTGTGAATGGGATTTTAAATGATTATTTTCATATAAATTCATTGAGTTTAATAATACATACAACTGACTACATGTACATTTAAATTTCTTCATAGGAATATTGATTTTATAAACATCATCGTTTTATCGCTCATGCGTTACACCGACACTTAAATTACATGTAAAACAGGTGATACTTTTTCACCTGAAAATTTTTACATATACCAGGCAGTTCATTTACAAGCCCGACAATGTGGAAATGTAGTACTGTAAAGGCTGAATACAACGGGAAGATTGACAACTCCTACTGGCTTTAGTGTATATAGGACTATTAAACCGCGAGACGTAATCGATATCTGACTTCGATTGAATGATCCGGTCATTATTATATACGTGTATATATAAGAATAACGTTTTCTTACTAAGCAGATTTATATAAAGTGAAAGTGATAAGAAAGCTACTGAGATGGATAATTTACATTGAAGGTCAAAACACGTAAACAATACGTAATGTGTGTATTAGGCAATGTTGTGTTATAGTGTTGTCAAAACGGCAACATGGCGGATACCGGCAGTTTCCTAAAGTTGTTTGATGTCAATGTGAACGGAACACCAGTTCAAGAACGGAATAACAATGAAGTTAAGGAATATGAACATTCCGTGGAAGTTTCACAAGTACCTGATACGTTTCCATGTGGGCATATTTTGTGTCATAACTGTGTAAGAAAGTATATTTCACCGCTGAAAGACCCTTCGTGGAGTTGTCCGGTTTGTGAGAAACCCTTTCCACGTTTGGCAGTGCACTCGAAAACGGATAATGCAACATACGGAAGTGATGATCTTAATGAAGTGGATTTATTGTGTAATTTTGACAAACTTGTAAATAGATTCAGTGAAACAAGGTACAATCTTTCGCGATTGAAGCATGAAAATATTAAGGCAAGAAGTGTTGGGATGACCTATGCAAGATGTTGTTGTGATATGTGTGATGAGAACCATGGCACTTTAAAAGTGGTTCAAGATTACAGTGAATTGGGTGTTCAGCAAATCAGACCTTCAGTCACACATAGATTCTTCTATTCTTGGATTAACTCTGAAATAATCACAACATACAATAGTACTGTCAATTCGGCGTGTGTTTGTATTCCATGCACAACGAGAGAAATTCATGAAAATTACCAAAAGATTTCTGGAATTAATGGCAATTTAGCTTTGGAAGTACCCAAAACATACGAAAAAGCCGTATCTCAAATTGGTAAACTGTTGACAAGTACACAAATACCTATTACATCTCTTTTGGGTAAAAACGTCATTGAAATTGACCATCAGATATCTGTCAGAGAACGATCACGTGATTACAACTTTCCTGAAACTGTCAAATCAATTCAAAACATGGTCAAAACACAAGAGAAAAACTTGATAAGTTATGCAAGAAAACAAATTGAGGATACAGGTAAAATTTATCATATCAAAGAAAGTAGTTCCACCGAGTGTTGCAAAGGAGAAACCATTGTTTAAATTGTATGTTTATTAAAAAGATATACATTACTGTACAGTGTATAGTTTTACAATAGTGTTTTAAGGCATCGTGATTTACCTATGTAGAACAAAGATTGTGATATAAATGTTCTATAGTTTGTGTGGTCAATTTTAGAATTTGTGTGTAAATATCTGTAAAATGGTGCTGATTTTTCTGTTTTTGATTAAGAATAAATTCAACGAACAATTAAGTTGTTATAATGGCTGTCAGGTATGGGAGATACGTGAAAATGAACTAAGCAACATTATAGTGGCTACAGTGAATGTGAGGTATGTTAAATGTGTGTAGGCATAACTTATTGCATTCATCAAACAATGCATACCCCCACGATATTTTGCTATATCTTCAAGTGTTCTGTTTTGATATTTTTATACCACTAATTGTTAAAGGCATTATGGATTAATACATGTTAGTTTCTTTTTTGCTCTATTTCAATTCTGACCTTTTGAGTAGAAGATGTTACAAAATTAGGTGTCAGCATAGGATATTATAAAGCATGACTCTGTATTTGTGTATCCATTTCCCCTCTAAACTCTTAAGAATCTAACATTAGTTTTCAGAAAAAGTGGTGAACCATAGTTAATTTATTTTACTGTAGCTTTGTCATTGTATAAACGCCTGGTAACCATGCAATAATTGTTATAGACATATGCGCCTACGCTTTAGCTCTCATATGATATAAACATTTTATTTGATTTGGCCGAGTACTTTTTATGGAAATCTTTTGTGATTACTCTCGTGTGGAAAGTTTATAAACTAATCTAATTTAAAATTCAAATACAATTGATCGCCACTTACAATCTTATAATATGAAATAAAACCTTAATTATTTTATTAATGAGAATTACCACGGTTCTTTTGAGGTGAAGAAAAAAATGTTGGCCATCAATATTTTATGAAATTTTAAACAGTAATTGTCAACAATTCTACCAATATCAACAAAACGAACAGCTACCTCTCGCCTTAAATCACTGAACACTAAAATAAGACCACGACATATGGCGTTTGAAAATCCATGTTCTGGCTTGTGACAGGCACACAAATGTGGCTGGGTTACACCGATAAATGCAATCTGAATTCTCCTTTCTTGATAAAATTATATCTGGATCTTCAACGATAAACAAACAATAAAAAGTCTGTAGAGATTCGCTTTCACTCCAATAGAACTCACAATGAATGACAACATTAACATGAACAACATACCTGTAAAAAGCATGGTCAGTGAATGGTCGTAGTTAAATGACTTCTAGCTAAGAAATAAGAATCTGTTGACCATTACTATTAGGACCAAACCAATCATAACTGATACATCTAACAGATGTACATCAATTAATCATAAACTTCTTAAGACATTGATGGTCTTGTAAGTCTTTGTTTTATTTTATATCTAATGAAATGAAATACAAAGTATATGTCAGAACAGTTCCAAAATTCTAATAATCGTAGAATCAGCGGCAAAATCCATACCACTAATACTCGAATACACCTTCCTGGCTTAGTATAGGCATTTTAATCAGTTTATTATTATAGCTATGAAATAACCCACAAAACCTTTGTAATGGATTTTTTTAATATAAATCTGGACTGATATCATGTAAATATTTACAATGCAAATAAATGATGTTTTTGTTGAGCTTAGGTCACAGCCAAGATATGTTATGGATATATGAATGGTGCTAACAACAAACTTTAGTCTAATTGTACATTCAAAGAGTTTCTTCTTGTATTGTATTACCAAGATAAAATGTCAAAATTTGATATAAATTTAAGCAATTTGCAAAACATTTCTTGAAAGTTCTTAGCAAATTTCTTCAGCCTGTAACGCCATGATATTGCTGAAATATTGCTAATGTTGGCGTTAAGCACCAATCAATCAATCAATCTTCAGCCTGTTGAAATTACTAGTATTGAAAAAAGTAAGATAAATGTATCTCCCTCGGGTATTGATAGCTATGTTTGGCTGTTTTGGAACATTTTTATTATTTTTCTATTCTCCCATCTTAATCATTTATATTTGGGTTTCCTGTTGTTTATCGCCGAGCACCACTGGCGACTTTAATACCAAACTGTGCACCTGGTGCACTAGATTAATATGAGAAATATTAATGTTTTTTAAGTGGGTAATTCGATCTCGAGAACATGTGAAACTTAGAAATTTCAATTAAGTGGTACATTGATATCAACAGTGGTGGCCTTAAATATTGAACCCAATCATTCGTGGTATTAAATCATATAAGAGGCTAAATTATATGTTATTTTAGATTTCTTTATCCGGCATATTATAAGAATTTTAATTAAATATACACTAGACTTACATGCTGATCTGTGTTAAGCATGCCCATAGGTCTTAGTTTGATTTGATGGATAGCAGCTTCTAACAATATAGTGTTACAAGCTAGATGAAATCAAAGTAGAATGTCTGTTCATGAGTATTTATTAAGCAGAATTCCTATATATCTTTTAATAATTAAACATCAGAAATCAGGATATCAAATCAGCATTTTCAAAAAACATTATATCATGTTAATGACAGATACACTGTCCAAAACGTATTATCAAGAGTCATTTTAGTGTGCCATGCACTATTACGTATTCTTACGGCCACATTTCATTAGGGCCAATATTCCGCTGCATGCTGTTCCAAAAAATGGACTATGGTATAAATTCTCATTTGTCAAACTATCGATATTTAATAGCATGATTCTAAATTTGTAGGAACTTGATATTAAAACTTGAATATTGTATTAACAGTCCGTGTTAATTGCAGTAAGATAAATAAAGCTATGAAAATCTAAAATGGTCGTGACATTACCATTCTGTGTAATGTTCCATTCGTCAAGGTATACGTAGTAATAATCTTAAACGATATGTAATCAACTGGTTTTTGTTATTATCTTATCCTGTTTTCTTCTCTAAAGCAAATTTCAGATTTTGCTTTTAAGAGCGTGCTATTCTTGAAAACAAAGTTAGAAAGAAGTGCCTGTACTAAGTGAGGAAAGTGAGGATGTTTGACTGTGGAATTGTTCCGACGGTCTGGTATTTTTATTTTTCATTTTATTTTTGCAACAATGATATACCACCCTTGTTACACTGTTTTAAATGGTATATGCATACATGTATACGTCAACAATGATATACCACCCTTGTTACACTTTTAAATGGTATGTACATACATGTATACGTCATTGTCATATCACATACCATTTTATTGAAAGACCAGCTGGTGCAACCTTTCATTATATGTTTGCTTGCAATGTATGGCTTACATTATTGTTGTTATTTACAAATTATATCCAAACGATATATAAAGGTCATGTGTTAAACTTTTCTTTAATTGATCTCATGTTTCTTATGTACATTTACTTTTGTTTGTTTTTAGTTGTTTTTTTTTCTCGTGTTATGTTAATACAGTGAAATCTAACCGAACCTACATCGGATCACTTTTTGTGTTCGGAATAGACAGGTTTCGGCAATTATTCTGATTTCCTGAAACGTCATCTTCATCTGAGAAACAGGCTACTGGACCAGGGCTATAAAAAGATTCGCCTTATTCGATCTCTTAAAAAGTTTATATTCCGACACCAAGATATATTCCGTCTCTGCAGAGACGATAATAAACGATGCATTTTCATATAGTGAAAATGTATAAAGATAAGGAAGTGAACAAAAAGGTCAAAAATATTTGTTCATCAATATGTGACGTAAAATTGTTTTTGACATTTACTTCACTGAATTTGGTACTGCTTTGACAACTATTTTACCTATGTTGTTCCAGTATTGTTATAAATACTGTTATAGTGACAGCCGGAACCTTTGAGCCGTAATGAAAGCGGGAGGTTTGGCGCTTTAAAATCTGATTCAACCCACCATTTCTTTAGAAATGCCTATACCAAGTCAGGGTCATTACGGTTTTCACAGTTTTCCGGTTTTTGACTGATTTTTTCTGTTTATATACTTATGAGTTTTGACTTTCCCTTTGTAAGATTGTTCGGAGTTCGGTAATTTTGTTATTACCCTTATTTATACAGGTTAAATTAACAAAGATTTCCTGTATTGGGGCTTTATTTAAAGTTCGATTTATGCAGGATTCTAGTTTTTCTTAGGGTTCCGTTTAGAGAGGTTTTCACGGTAAATCTTTCAGAATGTCTCTTTACATTTTAAGCACAATTATATGAGTTAACAAAATATATACTATTACCAGTACTTTTTTTTGTGTGTAATAAAGTAAATTGTGTTCATTTAAGTATATCCCGTTTGTGTAATATATTTTTTCCAACAGCTTTAAGTTTTAAAGTATAATATATATATATATATAATATATGTATGTATCTACTGGTTAAGTTTTGTGTAGGTGTTATCAAACGGTGAAGAACCGGGTTTTTACATTTTAACATGTATATATGGAAATTGTTCGACAGGTTCAAATCTTATGTAATATCTTAATAAAATAATGATATGTTTTCATTATTACATTTTTCACTATAACTTAGATGATTTTGCTTCATATGATATTCATGACTCATGTGTTTTTTTCTTTATATCAACATGATATGTATGAAGATAAATTATTCAACACGTTTTGTCGGTGTCGGATTTATTATTTTGTGAAATTCAAGCTGCTATGAGTAGTAAGTTTTGTTAAACAGTCATGTTTGTTTGCAGAAGCTCGACATTTAATTTTAACTAATGACATTCTTTAAAGTTATGAAGTATACGACAAGCTACTGTATAAAGCGAAAGACAAGTGACCAAACGCCACCAACTGAAAAGTCTCACTTATATAACGAGAAAATAAAGACAACACTAACTTATATCATAAATCAGAATGCAGGCTACCAGTCACAGTCGTATTAATATATCATATACACAAAAGTATGTGTTGTTTTAATATACAAACTATTTAAGATACAACATATACATTCCAATTGTTTAACTTGGATTTTATGCATCGAAATTCATTTTCTTTTCATATCTCACCGCTACTTTATCAGAGTTTAATAATATTTGTGGTTGCCTTCTGTACCGGGACATGTAGAACCATACACTTTGCTTTAGAATATCAAACTGTGCCGGATTACATTGCTGCTCCCAATTATTTACACTATATGTAAGATTAAGTCTATGGATTTGTTTCAAACTTATTTTCCTAAAAATAAAAGTATTTTATACAATTTGAGTAGGAATTCGCGCATAAATATATTTCAATATTTGTTTAATTGTTTTCCTTTAAAATGGAAACTCGTAGATATTTTCCCTAATGAGGACACCAGTAGTTCATCTTTATAAAATATTTTTCAAAATTACATAAGACTAAATGGTAATAGCCATGTCTATATATTTTTATTTGTTGTCTTTTCATAGAAATCCATTGTAATTTGCATACAATTTTTGTATTGTTTATTATTGAGAAAGAGAAGATCAAAAACGATTGGTTTTTTTTCATGTTTGTATTGTCTCAGATTAAAACTATTTTTATACTTTTTCGCATTTTTGCGACCACTGTCTCTTACACTATGATTATTCAAGCTATATAAAAATGTTTATGTTTATATTATAACGTACATGTTTATTGTAATAATAAGGCGTTACTTAATCAAAATGTTATACATGTACGTGATCAACCATACCATGGTATAAATCATACTAATAGGCCTCTTATCTATGTGACATTACAACATAAGTAAAGATTATATATTGAAAGGTATTCTGATCTTACTTTATAAATACAGATTAACAAGGTGCTAGATTATATTCAGTATTTTTGGGGTTGTCATATTATCTCTACTTGTCGACTTGCTACAAATTGTTATCATGTGTTCTGTCAACAAAACTGTTTTACATTAAAAGAAATCTAGCATCAGATGTACGTATAGGAGAATGTCAGAGTAACTCTCCATTCCTTAAAAATAATGGAGCCAAGGGGCCGAGGCCCATTATTTCTAAGGAATGGAGAGATACGAGGACATTCTCCTACTTAAAATGCACCCATTGTACTTTATTAATTTTATTAATTGTTAAAAAGTCTGTGTATAGTATCTAAAGTACAAAAAGAACAACTCTCCATTCCTTAAAGATAATGGAGAGTTTTGACAATAGATTTACATCACAGGTGGATTTTAAATGTAGTGCAAGAATTATTTTTATTGTTGATTTTGTATAAATATCAATGCGAAAAGGATTTGTAAATATTATGTTAACACTGTCTGTACGATAATGCTGTGATATAGTGCAAAGCTGATTGTTGTGTAGCTGCAGTGCTAATCCTAACTATGTTGCTTTTCTGTTTTTATACTTGTATAGACTTCATCGTAATTCCAATAATAACTGGACTTTCATGTAGGGCTGTAATTAATATTATTTCTGTCGTAATTGCTTTCAAGTTAAAACCATGATAAAAATAGGTATACATATGTAATAATTTTTATATTCCAATTTCAACTTCTGAGGTACTAAGGATACTACCATTGTGTACAATATCTTTGATATGAATAAATATTTCAGGTTTAATTGTCGCTTGCCATATACAATATATTTTATATTGTTTCGTTATCATCGAGAGAACAGTAAATTGGTATTAATGTGATCAATAATTTATTCATTTTCCTTTGTTCTCATCGAGGGATTATCGCCAATTTTTTTTATTATCGATAATTTATACATTTTCCTTTTGTTCTCACCGAGGGATTATCGATCAGTGTCACGTAAAAACATTAAAAACAATAACGCGTACGCCAGTCTTGGAGTTCTCCACATACATTATCACTAGTATTGCAGCTCGTCCTTTCGGTCTCGCTTCTCTCTGTCATACTAACGATAATGTCTGTCTCGACAATCATTACTGTCGTTATTCTATATTTATAAAGTATAGCACAAAATTATTTTTAAGCTTCTCTTTAATTGTAAATCTCTTCGGACGTGGTATTCTAGTACCCAGAGTGTTTTAATATGCTACTATTTTAAAATCTCAAACGTTTCTCCTTATGTTCGTTTTCTACTCCAACAACACTCCCTATATCTTTTCTCAGTGCAATGACTTAAATCATGAAAAAGAAATTAAATTAATAAATCTAATCTGAAAGATAAGGGCATATGTTTTAAATGTCAGAAATCTGTTAATTTTCATGATTTATTCATTTATATTCAGAACACGTTTTCACAAGGTCGCGGGTATGAGATAGCGTCAGTTATTGCAAATGTTTGTGAATATGTTATGTATAATTGTGTTGTTGATTATTATAGAAATCAAAGGCTTGTTGATAATAAAAAATACATTGAGTCTACTGTGTAATGTGTTTTATTTCATAAGGCTCTTTTTATGGGGACATATACAATAATGTGTTGATTGTGTTTGTAATATCATATTGTAATGGAAGACTGAACAGCAGATCTTTGAAGGTGATACATCACAAACTGGGGGAAGGCTGATTGATACCCAAAGAAAAGTTTAAAGATACTAAAAGAGTAATCAAAAGACGTAGCCATAAATCAAAGGACGAACAATACAATTGTCAAGAGCAAAAGGACAGAAAGACAAATGGCCGATAAAACAATGCATAGAAAACTACATATTGAGTAACACCCAACCCCATTTAAAAATGGAGGTGAACGTAATTGATCCGAAAAGGTAATCAGTTCCTGTACCACTAGTGCCATTATAAATCTGGTGATATGACATGAATGAGAAAATGATGACATTGTAACTACAACAAACAGAACACATCCGTGGCCATCTGTGACAAAGCCATCCGTGGCCATCTGTGACAAAGCCATCCATGGCCATCTGTGACAAAGCCATCCGTGGCCATCTGTGACAGCCATTCGTGGCCATCTGTGACAAAGCCATCCGTAACCATCTGTGACAAAGCCATCCGTGGTCATCTGTGACAAAGCCATCCGTGGTCATCTGTGACAAAGCCATCCGTAGCCATCTGTGGCAAAGCCATCTGTGACAAAGCCATCCGTGGTCATCTGTGACAAAGCCATCCGTGGCCATCTGTGACAAAGCCATCCGTGGGCATCTGTGACAAAGCCATCCGTAGCCATCTGTGACAAAGGCATCCGTGGCCATCTGTGACAAAGCCATCCGTGGCCATCTGTGACAAAGCCATCCGTAGCCATCTGTCACAAAGCCATCCGTGGCCATCTGTGACAAAGCCATCCGTGACCATCTGTGACAAAGCCATCGTGGCCATCTGTGACAAAGCCATCCGTGGCCATCTGTGACAAAGCCAGCCGTGGCCATTTGTGACAAAGCCATCCGTGGCCATCAGTGACAAAGCCATCGTGGCCATCTGTGACAAAGCCATCCGTGGCCATCTGTGACAAAGCCATTCGTGGCCTTCTGTGACAAAGCCATCCCTGGCCATCTGTGACAAAGCCATCCGTGGCCATCCGTGACAAAGCCATCCGTGGCCATTTGTGACAAAGCCATTCGTGGCCATCTGTGACAAAGCCATCGTGGCCATCTGTGACAAAGCCGTCCGTGGTCATCTGTGACAAAGCCATCCGTGGCCATCTGTGACAAAGCCATCCGTGGCCATCTGTGACAAAGTCATCCCTGACCATCTGTGACAAAGCCATCCGTGGTCATCTGGGCCATCCATGGCCATCTGTGACAAAGGCATCCCTGGCCATCTGTGACAAAGCCATCCGTGGCCATCTGTGACAAAGCCATCCCTGGCCATCTATGACAAAGCCATCCGTGGCCATCTGTGACAAAGCCATCCGTGACCATCTGTGACAAAGCCATCGTGGCCATCTGTGACAAAGCCATCCGTGGCCATCTGTGACAAAGCCAGCCGTGGCCATTTGTGACAAAGCCATCCGTGGCCATCTGTGACAAAGCCATCGTGGCCATCTGTGACAAAGCCATCCGTGGCCATCTGTGACAAAGCCATCCGTGGCCATCTGTGACAAAGCCAGCCGTGGCCATTTGTGACAAAGCCATCCGTGGCCATCTGTGACAAAGCCATCGTGGCCATCTGTGACAAAGCCATCCGTGGCCATCTGTGACAAAGCCATTCGTGGCCTTCTGTGACAAAGCCATCCCTGGCCATCTGTGACAAAGCCATCCGTGGCCATCCGTGACAAAGCCATCCGTGGCCATTTGTGACAAAGCCATTCGTGGCCATCTGTGACAAAGCCATCGTGGCCATCTGTGACAAAGCCGTCCGTGGCCATCTGTGACAAAGCCATCCGTGGCCATCTGTGACAAAGCCATCCGTGGCCATCTGTGACAAAGCCATCCGTGGCCATCTGTGACAAAGTCATCCCTGACCATCTGTGACAAAGCCATCCGTGGTCATCTGGGCCATCCATGGCCATCTGTGACAAAGGCATCCCTGGCCATCTGTGACAAAGCCATCCGTGGCCATCTGTGACAAAGCCATCCCTGGCCATCTGTGACAAAGCCATCCGTGACCATCTGTGACAAAGCCATCCGTGACCATCTGTGACAAAGCCATCGTGGCCATCTGTGACAAAGCCATCCGTGGCCATCTGTGACAAAGCCAGCCGTGGCCATTTGTGACAAAGCCATCCGTGGCCATCTGTGACAAAGCCATCGTGGCCATCTGTGACAAAGCCATCCGTGGCCATCTGTGACAAAGCCATTCGTGGTCTTCTGTGACAAAGCCATCCCTGGCCATCTGTTACAAAGCCATCCGTGGCCATCCGTGACAAAGCCATCCGTGGCCATTTGTGACAAAGCCATTCGTGGCCATCTGTGACAAAGCCATCATGGCCATCTGTGACAAAGCCGTCCGTGGCCATCTGTTACAAAGCCATCCGTGGCCATCTGTGACAAAGCCATCCGTGGCCATCTGTGACAAAGCCATCCGTGGCCATCTGTGACAAAGTCATCCCTGACCATCTGTGACAAAGCCATCCGTGGTCATCTGGGCCATCCATGGCCATCTGTGACAAAGGCATCCCTGGCCATCTGTGACAAAGCCATCCGTGGCCATCTGTGACAAAGCCCTCCGTGGCCATCTGTGACAAAGCCTAAAAGAAAGGATTGAAGATACTAAAATGGTAATTCGAAGCCCTAAATCGAAGAGGGACAGTCAACACAATTGTCAAAAGAAAAAGTATAAACAATGATCTGCGAGAAAACTACACAGACCAACTTGTACACCACTAAAAAGCGGGGGTGAACTCTGGTGCTCCAGAAGGGTTCGCAGTTCCTGCCCCACTAGTGACATCCGTCGTATTACTGCTAAGCGACAGGAACATCATCTGATATGTAAATCGTGTGGGACACCAGTATGCGTAAATTATAAATACAGATAACATGGATAAAGAATTACCCCCTACTAAACAAGTGTGAGTAAAGAAGAACCGAACATAGTTTTGCAAAAGGTTCAAGATAATGACTATAATAACATACAATCACGCTACTGAAATAAAATAATAACAGTCTGGTATGTCGACAATATAATGACATTTAGGAGTCTGTCATCTTCTCATCGTGTATACTAGGAACACACCGGGAAGATAGCGACAGTTACTAGACAAGCTAAAAATAAAAGTATTTGTAACCAATTACAACAAAGGTTTGCTTTAATAAATGATGGGTATAAATTAAATATGTGAAAAGTTTTATCTATATTTCTGCAAACAACACATCATTTATATTTCAAGAAATAATCCTATAAAATAACTAATTGTGTGGGATTAACTCGTATCCAAACTGGGAGGTCTCCTCACAAATACCTTCCACATATTTATTTAGATATTCTTGCTTGCGTTATGATTATAAGGGGTTTATTCATGTAAAAGGCGAGACTGCTATCACCTACCTATTGGAGCGGGGTTGTCGTCATAGTATGGTAGTTGGATTAACAACTACCTGTGCAATCAGTGCCTATCACCCCTAAAATTGGGAAGATCGAACCCCGTTCATGGCGAGGTGCACTCGATACAACATTATGTGATTGTGATAAAGTTTGTCAGTGAGTTGCGACAGGTCGGTGGATATTTCCGGGTACATCACCAATAAATCTGGCAGCCACGATATAGCTCAAACATTGTTGAAAGTGGCGTTAAGCACCATAAACCTAAGCCAAAGCCTATTGGAGCACTTGGTCTCATTCTGAGGGACATGTTATATGAACTTTTATTTTACCAATGATTACTACCGTTGTTGTGTTCTCTTTGAATTCTCCACCCCCTTCGACTTAGATGCTCTGCGTTCTTCATGATATATTACAATCATCTAAAACAGAGAATGAAAATGGCCCGTACCGTGAATTTGTTGAATTGTAAGATAATCAGCTTGCTTTCGTATTGAACCTTCAAAATGCTATCATAGTCCGCAGTTCAACATCAGCAACGTGCAAATGCTATGCTGAAACATGAACAATGTCTGAGAACCCAAACTGTAACTGCGCTTGAGTTATAACAGAATATTTGAATCATTGTTGGTGCATCGGTGGTGTAATTGTTAACGTACTGATCTCGAGTTCGTAAATCGTGGGTTCGAACCCCGACCCGGTCATACCAAAGACTATAACACAAATTAGTTGTTGCCTCTCCACTAAGTACGCGGGATTAAGGAGCAAGAGCAAAAACTAATTTGCTCGGAATCAGCATAATGTATCCAAGTGGAGCGACATGTCTACACTGGGACTGTTGTGTCTGTCAGCTGGCACTATCAAAATCACACTAAGCGTCTTCGTCTATTACAAAGCAGACATCTTCTCATCTAAATGTACTTTGTTCTCCATGATATAGGTACCCACTTTGCGGTTCTCCATGATATAGGTATCCACTTTGCTGTTCTCCATGATATAGGTACCCACTTTGCGGTTCTCCATGATATAGGTACCCACTTTGCGGTTCTCCATGATATAGGTATCCACTTTGCTGTTCTCCATGATATAGGTACCCACTTTGCGGTTCTCCATGATATAGGTACCCACTTTGCGGTTCTCCATGATATAGGTATCCACTTTGCTGTTCTCCATGATATAGGTACCCACTTTGCGGTTCTCCATGATATAGGTACCCACTTTGCTGTTCTCCATGATATAGGTACCCACTTTGCTGTTCTCCATGATATAGGTACCCACTTTGCTGTTCTCCATGATATAGGTACCCACTTTGCTGTTCTCCATGATATAGGTACCCACTTTGCTGTTCTCCATGATATAGGTACCCACTTTGCTGTTCTCCATGATATAGGTACCCACTTTGCTGTTCTCCATGATATAGGTACCCACTTTGCGGTTCTCCATGATATAGGTACCCACTTTGCGGTTCTCCATGATATAGGTACCCACTTTGCTGTTCTCCATGATATAGGTACCCACTTTGCGGTTCTCCATGATATAGGTACCCACTTTGCTGTTCTCCATGATATAGGTACCCACTTTGCGGTTCTCCATGATATAGGTATCCACTTTGCGGTTCTCCATGATATAGGTACCCACTTTGCGGTTCTCCATGATATAGGTACCCACTTTGCTGTTCTCCATGATATAGGTACCCACTTTGCTGTTCTCCATGATATAGGTACCCACTTTGCGGTTCTCCATGATATAGGTACCCACTTTGCGGTTCTCCATGATATAGGTACCCACTTTGCTGTTCTCCATGATATAGGTATCCACTTTGCGGTTCTCCATGATATAGGTATCCACTTTGCGACACTAACTCACTCATTTGAATCATTAGCTCTTAGTATTGACCAATCATATTGTAAGATGTAAGAACGATATACATTTGTATATTCGAAGCAATGTATATACGCATATGAACATTGAGATATATAATAATTCTCCTTTCTTGAGTAATTAATTTAGCAAAATCCAAAACAATTCCCACGAATGTAATATCTAAATATAGAAGATGCTTTCCCACGTTTATTAGACATTACTGAGGGTTAATTTGATTTATGGCAATTATATGATTAGACGATTTCGCAAGTTTATCTTTTCTCATAACGTATAGATAACCTAATAATACGCAATATCAATATTATATATAGGAACAATAACACGCAGTGGAAGTACGTACGTTATATAAACATTCAGAGTGCTGAGACTATCGACAAATGGTGTTGCCTTTTAAGGAGTAAGTTTGGGAGTTTTCGGGGTTAGGGTTAGGGTTATAGTGTTTAACGCCACTTGCAACAATATTTCAATTATATCGTTGGGAGTTTTCAAATATGACTGATGTTAAATTGTGTTCCCCCGGAATTATTTTTTAAAATATGGTTTCGCCTTTTTTCCCGAATTTTGAATAACGAGATATAAGCTTTACTTCGAGACTCATGTCGTATATAGGACCAATGATTCATATTACAGGTATTTCAATTTTAATTAAAATTATATCTTTCGTGCTGAATTCTTTCAACTCCCCCTTTTGCTAACAAACATGAGAATATTGGCCAATTCACCATAACAACTTGCTAGTAAACAACGATTTGTTAATGAATAGACGGTGGTACAAAAGCACATGCACATGATTCAATGGTTCGTAGTAATTTGGATACTAACGATATAGTGGGTCGTAACCAACCCACTATCATAACTCAGTGAGAACTCTTGAGAAGACTTTTTAATAGCTATATAAATAGCTTTATGTCATATCAGATGGCAGAATGTAACATCAAACTGGCTAGATGAAGTGTCTTGTCATCCCTTCGTCACCCCTTTGTTATAATTACATCTACCTGCAGGGCGCAACCATAAAAGTATCAGTTAGCACGAGCACTGAACTGGAGTTATTAAGAGAGCCTTATTCATCAAACGATTCTACTAATTTCTAAACATTAATTATTACTTAAATAATCTTCAAAATATATTTATGTTATTTCGTTATCAATTAAGAAAAAGCATTTAAAATTCCTGAAGCAAGACTCAAAACATAAGTCAGGCTTCTGCTGGAACCAATTTTCGTGATGTATTTACCTAGGTTGACCTATCTGTTGCTAAACTAAATTGTGTTTTGGTAATACAGATTGAAATTTTGCATTAAGTTATAAGTAAATATTAAAGAAATCAAGCATTGCATGAATGTCAACAACCTATCTGAGCAAGCATGACGTGGCATTCATTTTTTTTTTTTTTTTTTTATGTTCATTTACATAAACTGCGTTTGAAATTTATCTGTTTACTGAACTGTGTGTTTTCATAACTACAATGATTATTATGAAAAGAACGCTTAAACAGTAATGGTCAACAATTCCTCCAATATCAACAAAACAAACAATGTATAACTTGTACATTTTTTTTTAGTTTTCTTCCCATACATTAACGAGAGTATTCCTGTTGATGCCTTTTGGTTTTCTTACTATCAATGATTTAAAAAAAAAAACATTTGGCTTTGCAATTGTTTACTATGAGTGTACCTGATGAAGGTAAATCTAGAAACACGGAGCGTGCACGAAGAGTCTAAAGATATCAAAGGGGTAATCAGAATTCGTAAATCGAAGAAGGACAAGCAACACAGTGCCCAAAAGGACAAACAACGATCTACAAAACATACACATAAATCTAAATATCGAGTAACACGAACCCCACTAAAAACTGGGGGTGAACCAAATAACTATCTTTTCATAGCAATGCGTATTTTAATGAAAACTAGATATGCGGATGAGAATAGATAATGTTGCTTCCTAAGCAAATTGTACAAGGAACAATTTCATGAATAACAGATGTTTGAACATCATTGAAGGATGACAAAAATGTTATCTGAATATGGTTATGTTTGACATTGTAAAATATCAATATACCCACATTCAGATTACACATTTATGGATTAGCTAGATGTGATCACAATTTCCAACTGGATGCGACAATCACTGCAAGTCAGAATGACTGGTATCAGAATGACCAGATGAAACAACATATATTTTCGATGTGATTCCGCTGTTTAAACTGGATGAACCTTCAGAATGGTTGAATGTGATAGTCAATGTATTAGATATAACTTCGTATTTGTCGGTGGCAGGGATTTAACCAGTTTGACTGAATGACATTAGACTTATTAGATATAATTTACAATATATCTCTATTATTTACAATATATCTCTATATGTATTATATGTATGCTCAGAATGATCATTATACTATGTGAATTTATTGTATAAAGGGAGAAGACTTCATAAGTTGGTAAAACTTGTGTCCTATCCCTTTTGTTAATTTAACAAATAAAATCATCATAAACTAAATTAGATATAACTTCGTATTTGTCGGATGCAGGGATTTAACCAGTTTGACTAAATGACATTAGACTTATTAGATATAACTTCGTATTTGTCGGATGCAGGGATTTAACCAGTTTGACTAAATGACATTAGACTTATTAGATATAACTTCGTATTTGTCGGATGCGGGGATTTAACCAGTTTGGCTGAATGCCATTATACTTATTAGATATAACTTCGTATTTGTCGGATGCAGGGATTTAACCAGTTTGACTGAATGACATTAGACTTATTAGGTATAACTTCGTATTTGTCGGTGGCAGGGATTTAACCAGTTTGACTGAATGACATTAGACTTATTAGATATAACTTCGTATTTGTCGGATGCAGGGATTTAACCAGTTTGACTGAATGACATTAGACTTATTAGATATAACTTCGTATTTGTCGAATGCAGGGATTTAACCAGTTTGACTGAATGACATTAGACTTATTAGATATAACTTCGTATTTGTCGGATGCAGGGATTTAACCAGTTTGACTGAATGACATTAGATCTAGACTTATTAGATATAACTTCGTATATGTCGGATGCCGGGATTTAACCAGTTTGGCTGAATGACTTTAGACTTATTAGATTAACTGAATGCGTCAAGTTGACTGGGTGTGACCTCTGATTGATTGAATTCATATCGGATTTACATAATCCGACCCGTATACATAAACTGTTCTTGATGTTATTTGATATTGACTGGATTTAATTTTTATAATGGCCGGATGCATAAAAAGTTTGACGAAATGTGACAAAATTAGATAGACTTGATACAATTTTTTTTCTTAAACTACAAATTGACTGGGTGTAACCTCTGATTGATTAGATATGATAACAGATTGACTGGATCTGACCGCTCATTGACATGTTGTGAGATTAGCTACACATGTCACATAGTAGTCAGGTAGTGTCCTGATACAAATGTACATCGCTTATTCGTTTTTTGTTTTGTTATTGATTTATGTT
Source organism: Bathymodiolus septemdierum (assembly GCA_963383655.1). Lineage (NCBI taxonomy): Eukaryota > Metazoa > Mollusca > Bivalvia > Mytilida > Modiolidae > Bathymodiolus > Bathymodiolus septemdierum. The sequence continues at coordinate 115,421,793 of OY726517.1, read as the reverse complement.
TTTAACGACTTTTTTTCTCATACTCCTGTTAGTTTTAAAGGTCTATCATTTCTGATGTATAATTCTGATATCACTTGTATATTTAGACTACACGTGCTATTTTTAACTGACACCATATATTAGGTGAATTGTATGGCGTCATTCTTATTCGTCCACGTGGTCTCTTCGTCAAAAATTAATATTTTTGATGGACAAATTAAGACATCACTTCCTAATAACATCAAATAAATATATACAAATTGAGAGGTTAGGGGGTTACGGTAATAATGTTTAACGCCACTTTCAACAATATTTCAGTTATTTTATGTTGAGAAGTTTTATTGGTGGAGGAAACCGGAGAAAACCACCAACCTACCGCAGATTACTGACGACCTTTATCACATAATGTCGTATCGAGTACATCTCGCCATGAACGGGATTCGAACTCACAACTTTAGCTGTGATAGGCACTGATTGCATAGCTAATATTTTGAAAATATTCTACCATACGATCACGATCACGACGACGATGCCCCTATATATATACCTAGTGTAACTCTGACATTGGTTCACCAGCACCTCAACAAACACATGTTGTCTAGTATCAGTACATTACACAAACTTCATCAGATTGGATTGGTACGGTGTAACGGATGTGGCACATTCGTTGATGATGCATGTATATGATGGATTGTTCAAGAAACATTGTTATCCCTCTTACATGTAACACTCTGATAAAAGAACAAGTATAAAGAAATGTATTCAATACTTGATAGTTTCCCTTGTATGTAGACTTTATTCTTTCTCACATCATACACAAGAATTTTCCTGTGCTTGACTATGATTAACACAGCGGGTATCTTATTAGAAACAGAAATTACTTACCCTTCGCGAGCACTTTGGTTCAGTCCCGAGTCTTTTAGCTTTGTGTGATGTGTTTTTCCTTTGCTTGTCTTCATTCTGTGTATTATTGCTTGTGTTCATTCTTCATTGCCCATTCGGTTTTCATTATAACGTTTTTTCACTAAATGGGCAACTAACATTACAAATTGGAATACTTGTATCCGATCATAACAGGGATTACAGATAATTGTATTTTCTATAGATGACAGACTATAATTAATAACAGATATTCCTATATGCTGAAGGTAGACATTCCTGGAAATTTAATGTGTCCTGCAATCTAATTCTATTGTAAAGAAAATGAGATGGTATTTTTACTGCCTTGATGGGGAAAATGCAATCTTTTGAGAAATCGTTATAGTACGTCTACGAGTCCCATAAAACTTTTATCGAGTCGTCAATAGTTTCATTGTTTTATTTTATTAACGTATTGTTTGATAGATACACATTTCCTCGTTGGTCTATATGGATATACATGTACCTCAATCGGTGTCGTAATGGTTAGTTTGCTCGCCTCAAGTGCAGTAGATCGTGTGTTCGAACTCCGGTTGGTTCAAATCGAAGACTATAAAATTGGTATATGTTGCTTCTCCGCTAAACACGCAGCATTAAGGGGAAAGAGCAAAGACTGGACCTCATCATCATCTCAATTAAAATTAACTTGTTCTCGTGATGATATAGTTGATAATTTGCTGAATTGGCGTTGAACAACAATCACTCACTCACTTGACATGAATAAACCAAAAGGCTAGGTCTCCTTCAGACATAGTTGACCTTAGCAGATGTTGGTTATCCTATTTAGAGCCTTTGGTTTTTGCTTCCCAATATTTTAAATTATTTGGCTTTCCAATCTTTCGATTTTTAGTGTGCCTGATGACAGTTATTCCAGAAACGCGTTGTGCGCACTAAATTTGATATCTACCTTTTTTTCGCATAATATTAAATATATGAATTAATATATTCATCCTCGCTAGCCAAGAGTTACGATCCGCTCTACTCATCGAGCGGATCGTAACCCTTGGCTAGCGAAGATGTAATATATTATACTCCATTATATCTCAATAGACTTTTTCGAAAACTATTATAGTTAAAGTGATACTCCTATTCATACCTATGCAAGAAAAATCGATAATAGGGATAATCTCAAAACATGTATTAAGGTTTATGACGTTTATGGACATTTAAAAGGCATTATACATTGTTAGATAGATCGTTTTAATATATCAATAGAACAGAGTTTGAATCCGACGAACAAATGCACCACACAATCAACAATTTTCTTTAACTTTCGCCTTGGATGTCTCCATAGGGTACCAATTATTTTATAGTGTTTTAAATCACATATAGCATGTTCCACTTTTACTCTGTATTCCGTTATCAGACGGTTCAGTTTCATTTCTCACTATGTGTCGAGGCTATGTATACAATGTTACATGATTAATATGTGAAACAGTTCGAATTCCTATACAGACACCACTTTCAAGCATAGCAAATGAGTCAATACGGTTGTTTCGAATCATGTCAATTCCGACCACGTTCCGTCTTTTTATCCTGCAATGACAGCATTTACCGGCCAATATAGCCTGCCCAATATTTTTTTTGATATTGGTCAGTTATAAATAGAATTTTGTTTGATATTGGTCAGTATAAATAGAACATACAAATGTAAAACAGGGTACATCGGGGGATATTGTTTTCAAATACATACACAAAATTATTTCAAATACTTTTATCATCGTCCAGTAAACGTTTATTTACGATTTAAAATTGCAGGATAAATACAATACATGTGCACTGTCGAAGCATATAGGAAAATTGGGGTATTCGGCGCGAAACGCGGGAAAAGGCTCGGCAAAGCCTCGCCTTTTCCCCCGTTTCTAAGCCTCATACGCATATTACCTATATGCTTCGACAGTGCACAAGTATTGTATATTTCTTGTCTTGACGTCTGAACAAATCGGCAGGTGACTTCCGGTGTATACGAGATTACTGTGACAACGTCAGCATATCATAGTCGTAGATGCGGTAGATTATAAGTAATTGTAATATGGAGACGCCAAGGAAACCGCTGAATAAATACTGGTGTTCGGTACCCCACTATCTGTCTGATATCAGAAATATATACATAAAGGCAGATCGTTTTCCTTTGATGATGCTGACAGCCGCAAATAAAGAAAGAAAACAAATTTAATTTTAAAGAAGTATTTGTCTCTGCATTGAAGTCTTTGATACAAATAAAATAATTTAATTGATATCTGTCTTTTACAGAAAATGTTAAGATTTTTTAAGTTGAGGATCGAACGTTAAAACGGCACATATCGATTGGAGTTTTTGTTGTGTACATTGACACCGGAAGTTCAATGCCGATTAGTCCATCGAAATCACGTGATCTGGCGGACGAAAATAACAAAATTTTGACGGAATGGAAATGATTCGAAACAACCGTATTAGGTAAGGCAATAAATTCTACATTTTTTAAATTAAAATGCCATTTCTATACATTTTACAAAAAAAACAACAATAAGTTTTAAACCTACTACTAAAGAATCCACATTCGTGTTCGCCACAATAAGGATTTGATTTGATTTGATTTGATTTTTGGTGTTTAACGCCACTTTTAACAATATTTCAGCTATATTATGGCGACCAGTTTTAGTGGTGGAGGAAGCCGGAGTACCCGGAGAGAACCATGCACCGACCATGGGCAAGCAACTGGTAAACTTTATCGCATGCGGCTACGAGTCGAGTGCACCCTTTTTGTAATTTACAAAGCCAGGGGCGAACCCACACCGTAGTGGTGATAGGCTTGTGTGAGTTGTTAGATCCAACGACCTAAGTCATTGAGCCACCCGGGCCCCTTGCCACAATAAGGAGCGGGGAAAATAGAAAAAATAGAATACCCTCGTCGTTCTAAGTGGAGTTGATATACTGGGATGCACATGTCTATCAGTCCGTCCGTCCAAATGTCCGTCACACATTTGATTTGACGACTTGATCAAACAAAGTGAAATTATTATGGAATTTGTAAAACCACTAAATACAGCGTAGGATTGAATTTTATATACATTTGTATTTTGCATTTACGGTTTACGACGGTAAAAACCGTATTATTTAAACACGGTATTCAGTCAAAACATAAGTGCAACAAATACAGATAAAGTCGTTATAGCTTTGTATCAAATTGAAAGTGTGAAAAGTAGAATATTTTATAAGTTTAAATTAACGTTGTAGGGAGGAACTGACTAAAGTAATGTCCTTGGAGAATAAGTTTAGAAAGCCCACTCAAGGTCAGATGCCTGCAGCAGTTGTGGATGAACTAGCGGTCCAACCACCTCAAGAACCAGAGAATGTTGCTGACGGCCATCGGGAGCAGATTATCAATAACCTGTCCGACGAAGATATTCCTCTGCCGGCTGTGCCTCAATTTCCCGGACAAAATACCCCAAAGCCTTCAACTTCATCTGCATCTGAGAGAAAAAGACAGATCGACAATGAGTTACAAAACATCGAAGCTCCAAAGGCAAAGAAACCCAAATCAGCGTCTCTTATAGACATAATTAAACAAAATCACATGGATTACAGAAAATTCATCACCAAAAAAATGCCCAAGATCCTAAGGGCAATTGGAATAAGTTCTTCTTCGGAATCAGAAGACGAGTGAAATAATTCAAATCTTATAAAAATGTTAACACAGTATAAATTAGTTTGTTGAATAAATATGACTGCCCAAAAATTAATATTTATTTCCATATGAATTAGTTCTTCCTTGTAATGAACGAGCGGTGGTTGATTTTTGATTTGTGATGTTTCTTTTTTAACATGCAATGGCTACATGTATAAACATGGATATATATGACGGTCAGTTTTACTAGTGGAGGAAGCCGGAGTGCCCGGAGTAAAAAATCGTCCTTCGACGAGTAACTGACAAACTATATCACATAAGATAAGCACGGGTCGTCACAGTGTATGACGTTTCTCTATCATGATTTCAGCTCCAAGTTTTCAAAGGACAGATCATTTTATTTTCATGGAGATTTGTTTTTTGAAACAAAATGGCGTGGTTGTGAATTTTTCATGAAAATAATCTGACTAAGTTGCACATGAACAAAACTTGTCCAAAACATTTTTCTACCAAAGCGTCTGGCAGATTGATTGATTGATTGATTGGTGGTGTTTAACATGATTTTTAACACGCAATGGCTATATATATGATGGTCAGTTTTAGTGGCGGAGTGGTCGGAGTGAAGCACCGACCTACGGCGAGTAACTGACAAACTCTACCATATAAAATACGAGCGACGATGCATCACAGTAACCTTTTAGAAAAAAAAAAAAACTGAATTGCCTATAAAAATCTATCGAACGAATTCCGTAAACAAATTTGGCTGAGACAAAAATCAGCATAATGAAATCAAATAGAACATGCACAAGGTAGAAAAATAAAATTTTCTGGATTTCTGTGAAGTTTGGAAGATGCATCATTAATTTTGAATTTGTCGTATGTAACTGTGCAACACGTATACGGATCGGCATTGCTTTCATATGCAGTCAGTGGCGGATTCAATGAGAGAGCTGATGGCCGGGTTTCAACCTATATAAATATTTTGAAACAATAGAAAACCACTGGAGAGTAACCAGAGCGAGCCCCCTCTTAGTCAGTTAGCCCCCGCCCTTCACATTCAAAAGTCCTAGATCCGTTTCTTTTTGGTAGTTGAGCATTTTTAAAACAATACAGAATTATAGAATTTATTTAGCCTGAAATATTATACAGGTGAAATAATCCAAAATGCATCGAGTACACACGCCGTATATATTCGGTTTTATCTTTTACGCTTTGAAATGTTCCCTACTATACATTTACCTCTACGGGTATAAACTTCGTGTATGACTACGAATATGAGTATGCCTATTATAGTTTTCGAAAAAGTCTATTAGTATTAATAATGTGTTATGCGATGTTACCTCAAAATCAATTTAGAGAATGTTATAATAGAAGCACTTCAGTTGAAGACCTTTTGAACTGCAAATAACTCTGACGCTTTGGTAACTGGATTAAAATTTAAATTTAAATAATTGATCAATGCATACATTAAAATCAGGGAATAAAGTATAGATATTTGATATGTTGATTAATCAAAATAGACGATGCTTTAACATTGTGGATGATAGAATGTCTTCCTCTTTTGTCTGAAAGACGTTTACCATATTATATTTTTTTTAAATTAAGTAAAACGAGATAATTAAATATACATTCAATAATAGCAGTGCCTCAAGCAAAACAAAAATAGTGCTACTTCAGAAAATCAGAAAAAAAAGTTTCAACGATTTATGTCTATCCGTAAACGTACCATTTTCTTGTGTCGTATTGCAACAATTCTATTCCTGTTTATATATATTATATATACAGTCAAGTCTGTATTAAGGTGTCACCTTTATGACAAAAAAGTCCTTTAAGACATGTGATCTCTTAAGGGAACGACCATTTAACTTGAAGGGGGGGGGGGGGGGGGGGGGGGTATGTTTTTTTTCTAAAAAAAATATTCTGATTCCCAATATTGCTGAAAAAAATATTCTGATTTTGGTGGAGAAAAAAAAAAATAATTTTATTCAGAGTTTTTGTCATATAATCTAATGTTGAATACTGGAAAAAAAAATTCGCGTTTTGCGCGACAAAAAAATAAATATTCTAATTCTCGTGTTGTCCGAAAAATAAATTCTGAACGAAACAAAAAACCATAACCCCCTCCCCTTCAAGTTAAATGGTTGGTCCCTAATAGAGGTTCAACTCCATGCAATTTTCTATGACAGGACAAGAAAAATGTGACATTTTAATACAGGTGATTGTCTAATAGAGGTGACGGCATGAGCAGGTTTGACTATAATATTTAAGTTCAGTACTTAAAATTCAAATTCAAATTCTTTATTGATAAGAAATCCAACAAAGGATTGTCATCAGCAACAATACAATCAACAGACATACACGTACTTAATGCTATCACATTGAATATATACTCATTAAAACATTTAATGAAATTCTGACTTAGCTCTTCATTGTGGTTAAAAGCATTCAGTATTATAATGCCTGTTAATGTGTTTCTTTTGTGAACATTTGGGCATCAGATAACACTTAGCGTCTTCTATTTAAAATTTATTTAAAATTATATACATTTCATGATCAAAACAGCTCGAGAAAAACATGTAATAAAATCTGCTTATTTCAGATTTTCGATTAAAATCGCATTAAATCAACAAATTGAGGTAATGATAAAAAATGTATTATTGTGTGTGAACTATAATGGTTCACATTAGAAGAAGTATACACAGACCGCAACGAACTCCTCAATAAAAGATTGATACATCATTACTGAACTAATTTATTATTCCAGAAACGCCTCGTGCGTACTAAATTAAATATCTACGTTGTTATGATAGACTGATTGTTGGTTCTTCATTTAGCAAGTGAGCGAGTTCAATAATATATAACAATTTTACAGAAAGAAGGAATGAATGGGACAACAGGGGCATTGCCTTTTGACTGCCACTTGAGTAGTATTGGAAGTTACGTAGGTACGACAAAAATTACCTATTGTAGCCAGTGGCGTATGAAGAAGTTATTAAAAGTGCACGCACTGGGGGTTTGGGGTTTTCCCTCCAAGGTATCACCCGAAAGAAATTTGAAAAGTTTGTTATATAGATAGCAGGAAAATCTATTTAAACCGACTTTTAATTTCATTTAATCATGTTAATACTATAATGGATGTTTACACACAATCAAGCAAGACATTTTCTGTGTCTGGTATTATTAAGCTTGTCTATGACTGCATCCAATGGAAGTTGAATATGTAGCAATTCCAATGGCGATAGTCATTCGTGTCCCATTGTGGCGCCTAAATACGTAGTATGTCTTTACGCGTTTCAAAACACTGAAAAATATTTCTTATGTTGCTGTAGAAGGTGGCATTGTAAGCAAAATTTTCAAAATACAATAGATATTCGGATACAAGTTTTTGTTTACAAGTTCCAATGTCTCACAAAGATGGCTTTTGGTCTTACATGGTTTGTGGGATATAATTTCCACCTTGCTTTCCATTATTTTTATTTCAAGAGTAAACTCTTCCTGGGTTTGCAGATATGCCCTATAAGTATCATAAATATGCAATTTATCCTCTTTTTTTAATTTGTTTAAATTGATCGGTACTAATTCCAGAAATCGATCTTCGTTTTTCACCAAAGCGAACCCTTAATCCGTTTAACAAGTGCACTAGGGACTAGTAATACAATATAATCCACCAATAATCCTTGGTGTCTGCTACCTGTGGATTGGCACGATTCCGTTTTCTACCGTTCCCTAATCATAGCCTGAACACCTCTATGAATATCTAGCATGTTTCTGCTCCATCATTCTCTTGTACTGTCATATGATAATCAATGCCGAATTTCTCAAGACTAGTTAAAACAACTCAGCTAGATATTCACCGGTAGTTTCGCTTGCCCTCACAAAACCAAGAAATTCCTCACGAGGAATAACTTTACCACCAGTACATTCTACAAACCTTACATTCATGCGTTGAAACATCAGTTGCTTCATCACTAATTATGACAAAGTATTCAGTGTCATTATTCACTCTAACAATTTGTTTTACGCTTTAAAATCTGATTCAACCCACCATTTCTTTAGAAATGCCTGTACCAAGTCAGGGTCATTGCGGTTTTCACAGTTTTCCAGTTGTTGATTGATTTTGTCTGTTTATATACTTATGAGTTTTGACTTTCTCTTTGTTAGATTGTTCGGAGTTCGGTAATTTTGTTATTACCCTTATTCACGTACCATTTTACAGCCAATTTCGATTATCTTGTTCAGTATATATCTGTGTATATCATCTTCGTATTAGGTACTGTGTTATCCAGACGAGACTGTAGTATTTCGTCGTGTTTGGATACATGACGCAAAATTGCCACGTAATTACTTTTATCTTCGGTATGCCCCCCAATTGCAATATTTTGACGACCGTAAGGAATCAATACATCGATTATCTCCTTCACAATGTATCTTTTTCTGCCAATCTCCTCTTTGTGCTGAGACGATAGCATTGAAATATTGACTTCGACTTTGACGTTTTGGACTTAACATCAAGAAAATGAGTGGAGCCCTGCCTGTTGACTAGCTATATGAAAACTCAGTACTCCGTGTCGTTTTATATAACTATAAATGTTTGATTAGTCGCTTAAGGGGGTAGATACAAACACAGGGACTCACAGTTATATTTTCACATCACCAGGTATGTGTTAATACATACCTGGTGATGTGAAAATATAACTGTGAGCCCCTGTGGAATGCAAAATACAACACAGGAAGAGCAATAAACAGCATCCTTTGAAAATGAATACCGACGCCACTAGGAGTAATTAAAAGGCACTGAATAGAACATTTCCTTTTGACTTCACAGATTTACAACACTTGATTATACTCGTATAATCAATTAATATTGAGGTTTATTTGCATATATTACTACAAAATATAATAACAATTTTTTGCTGATTTGTTTGTGCACGCAAGTGCGTTGTTGCGTCAATGATAGCTACGCCACTGGTAGCACTGAGATTTACATAGGTACGACAACAATTACCTATGGCAGCTTTGTATCAATGCATCTTCTGTTTTACGAAACCCATATAAGGTAGCTTTAACGCGCAAGGGGTGTGGAACCCTACAAAACCTTTACCTACTATGATCCACAGTCAGGCTTTTCGTTATATAACCTTATAACCCCTCTCTTATCGAGAGGGCATCCCCACTCCGGTCCGCCACCATGGAACATGCTGGTCTGCTCTGTTGTGTGAACGCCAGTACCCAGTGTCACCAAACTAGCTACATTTACAATATCGATGACAAGTATAAGATATATTATTATACCTCATATATTAATTACCATGAATAGATTAATTTGATTGGGCAATGGGTAACAATCAGAACACGTGATAACACAGGACAAAAATTATATTCCGTGAAATAAAAATCATATTCCACCACTTCGGAAGCCTCGCGGGTTTTCCCGCCAGAGTTATCGTTCCTTGACAGGAAAACGTCAGAGGCATTCTGAAACGCATCATTTGCAGGCAACCGTTGCAATGTGGTTTTTAAATATCTGAGACAACGTTCCAATGGACTTAGAATATGTTTGCCAGCAGTATTTTACATATATGTGTTTTCTTTGTTTCATTCGGTATATACTAAAACATTTATAGCATGCGGGTACAGGAAATATGCAAACGTATTCACCCACGAGTATCATATTCCCCTCGAGGGGTGCTCTCGGGGAATATGATACTCTTGGGTGAATAAATTTTCACATTTCCCTCACCAACATGCAATAAATGTATAATAGCTAATGCATTGTAAACAATACAACACACCTGCTTTACATGGAGAACAGAAGTTTTTGCCATGAAATCTGGTAGACCTTACCACATCTGGACAAAATTTGTCTATATTCATGCTCTTACCTCCAGGTATATTTGCCGTCATTTTATTTAACTCTGAAATCAGAATGTGAATAAACAACTAGCATGACTTAATGATTCTCTGGTGATTTTAAATAGGTCATCTTAAAGTCGGATCGAGGTTGAAATGAAGGAATTCTAATATGAACTAAGAAAAAGTTTGAAGATGCCAAAGGGGTAATCGGAAGCTCTAAGTCGAAGAAGGAAAAAAATACAATGTCCTCAAGAAAAACGAACAAACGATGACCTATAAAACACCACAGAGAAAACTAAAGATTGAGCAACACCACAAAAGAGGAAGTGAACCCATATGCTCCCGGAAGGGTCAGCAATTTCTGCTTCATTAGTGACACCTGTCCTGTTAGTGTTAAACGACACGAACATCATCTGATATGAAAATCGTGTTGGACACCAGTATACGTATAAATACAAATAACATAAATAAAACATGAACCCCTACAAAACATGGGAGTAAAGACAAAACAAACTTCGTTTTTGTGCGGAAATTAAAGCGGAACACGGAACTAAACACGTGATGACATGTAATTTGACAACATGAACAACACGAACCCAACTAAGACAAGAAAAAATACGAGGGTGAACTCATGTGCTCTGGAAGGGTAGGAATTTCCTTCTCCACTTGTGGCACCCGTCGTTGTCATTTGTGACACAGGTATTCCATAATGGTTAATTATAACCAGGCCATGGGACGACCGTAAAAGTGGTGACTTCAACTTAGACACTAGGGACACGTGGTTCAACAGTTTCCTTGTTAGCAGCAACCCTCCTCTTTACAGGGCCGTAACTATGGGCTTAAAGCAGGGGAGGCATGTTGTTGGGTCGTTAATTGAGGCCCCCATGTAAAGGGGTCCGGGGGCGAAGCCACCCAACCGAAAATAGTCACTTAACGGCCCCCAATAGTTCACTTTTTATCGATTTTATATTATTGAGACACTTTATATACCAGTTACTGTCGTTAATAGCGACCACGCGGTCAAACTTCTATGGTAAATGAAACATTACACAACTGACAGATTTTTTAAATAATATTTTAATGAATAATATCAAATGACAGTACTTAGTCGGTGAATGCAAGATGGATTTTCCTGTTGCCACTCGAATCCCATCTTTTGAGAACAGTTTCTGAATTAACCTCCCAGACAGTATCATTACGGTGGACGTGAAGCATCGATAACCCATACAGGCGATCTTCAGTCACTATAATCCGGAAAAAATACCGATAGCTAACTACAAATGTAAATAATGATCCAGGCTTCAGGTGAAAAGTGTTAAAACTGTCATGGTCGATGATTAAAACTAGTCGAAATTGGCTTTCAATACTTCTCTCGGAATCAGGATAATGTGTTCGAGTGGAGTGACATGTCTTCCTGTGGACTGTTTGTTGGTCTAGTACAAAGCGAACATCACTATATTTTAATCAATGGAAACAAATCAAATTGACAAAAGAAAAATCAAACAGGCATCGAAGACGCATGGATACAGAGAAGCAAAACCAAGCAACGAAAAATCGAACAAAGCAAACTACGATTTTTAGTGGGCTTCGTGTTACTCGATCTATAGTTTTATGTGTATGTTTTGTAGATCGTTGTTTGTCCTTTTGTACTTTTCCTTTTGGCCATTGTGTTGTCTGTTCTTCTTCGATATACGGATTCTGATTACCCCTTTGGTATCTTCAAACTCTTCTAAAAATCAACAGAAGTCGAAGACATGGAAGTTGCTTAAGAAGACCAAATTAACAGAAAAGGAATAAAAACAAAATTGATTGTTGTCTATGTTTCGATTTTATAAGATCATTGGCACATGTTGCTTTCGAAGTATAAAATAGACAATTTTAATATTTTGAGTATTATGAGCGGTGTATACATTTATACATACAAACAACATGTACATGTATACATTGTCGGCAAATATACAATTTATTTGTGCGAGCTTTAGTAACAGGAAGAACATTTATCCTTTGGTGAGCTGCGAGTTTAAATAAATTATATATTCATAGACAATGTACGTATATAGTGTTTACCTGCAATGTCCAAACGTCCAAAACAACGTCCAAATTGTCTGATAATGGCCGAAACAAGCGTCGTTCTAATCGTCTTCAGTGGTGTCCTCTATTAAGTCCGCGCTAATATACTGTCACCGTTTCTTATCATAGTAAGTAAGTAAGTAAGTAAGTAAGTAATTACTTTATTTCAAGAGGGTAACACAGTTAGCAACAATAAGCTAATCTTCCCTTTGGCCCTCTTGATGAGTCAGGTATTTGAAAAGCTATATTTTGGGCAGTGACCCTATATAACAAAAATGTATCCAGTCAATGTCATTTCACTGCTCAAATAGAACTAGTGCGGAATAAATACCTTTGTGGTTTATAGAAAAATGCTGTATTTTCATTGGATCAGGTTATTACTGTTGATTTGGACTTTGAAGAGGGACAACTTGCCTCACTGTCAACTCTCTCACCTCGTCAACCTGTATTTCTTTCTACAAAGTCGACCCCATGTATTTTAAAAAGAAAACTCCCATCTACTTTGAATGAAAATTACAGTTAAAAAGAAGGAAGGGAACTGCAAACTATAACTAAAATATTTTTTAATTCTAATTCAACAAATCAGAAAACGTGCCCCTGTTGTGTTGCAGTCTTTTTAAATGGACAATTGTTATCACAGGTCTGTTTGTATAATTATGAGTTTTGACTTTCCCTTTGTAAGATTGTTCGGAGTTCGGTAATTTTGTTATAACCCTTATGAACATGCGTCTCTGGTTATCGATTAGTTGCAAGATCATATATTCTCCGGATAATCTAGTATATTCCGAGATTGTTTTGTCGTCTGCATCAAAGCGCAGATGCGATCCAGATTTTCTTTGTCTTCATGATGAGCAACAACAATAAAACTGTATTTTTAACTTTAGAGGATTGCATTAAAAGTAAGCTTTGATATATCTCATGGTATCTTGTACATTCATTATTTATAATTAGTCATATCTAGATCATAGTCTGTTATTGTTATCTTAAAAAACGAGTTGTCCGTCCAACAGCGATAAGACAGTCGCAGTGACATTTATATGAGCCATTTTGAATAATTAGTGTTCTTTGCATAAGTAGATAAGAACAAAACTTGAGATGATAAAATCATTGTATATGTTGTTGTTTTTTTTAATTCGTATCAATAAATATTTCTAATGAGTCGTTTTTCCCGATAATTTAGTTTAATAATCTTGGATCCTTCTAACTAAACTTTTGTGTGACTTTTTTTTTATTACCCAGTCAGTAAGTTACCCAGAAAGTGAGACATGTTAACTTACCACGAATGTAAAATTGAATTAGTAAAAAAATAATATATATGATGAAATAAATGTGAATTCCATGCAATTTTTTTTATAAAGTTTTAACACAAGAACTGAAAATGTAAACTAGTTAATCTATAAAACTTTTTCAATATATATACAATGTATGTATACATGTACATGTATATCAATGAATAAAAAAAAAAAATATAGAGAGCAGGACAACTTACCCCACTATCACACCCTCCTTTTTTTTTTTCTTCCACCACCCACTTTTTATTCTTCCTCAAACTCACCACCATGTGCACCCCCCTTTTTTTATGTAAATTCACATTTATTTTGAGAAAAATCGCAAATTATTCAAAAGAATAAATTTAATTGCAAATTATTTTTTAATGAAAACAACATTTCATATTTCAAATCAGACACATTTTGATAAGATCGAAATTAAACATTTACTATTCCATTTGAATTGTTTCTATAATATCTATTTTATGTATGTAATAACTACATTTATTAATAATATAGACTATCATATAATACAAGTATAAATACATCCTACATTTTTACATATACTATAAAATCTGTATAATCTGTACATACGTTATATCTACATCTTAAAAGCTTAATATATAAATATAATGTATGCACAGATTATACAATCTTTGTTGTTTATGCATACACAATATTCGTACATTGGTGTCAAATATAAGATTTATTTTTACGAGCTTTCAGCATTTGGAAACAGAAAAGCGAGCCTCTCTATTTGCTAGAGTGCATAGCATAGAAGAGGTTTGGAAATATTGAAATGTTCTACTTGTCCCGGAGCAAGCTATCTGAAAAAAAGTTACTTATCTCTCTAAAGTAATGTATATTTAGAATCGGAAGACAATATATATATATACAGTACAAAGCATAAAATAATTATCTTTTTTTAAGAAGCTGCGATGGCACGAAGGATCATAATGATATTCATATATATTTATATTTTTTTTTTTTTCAAAAAGTCTGTAACTAGCAAACATACTGACCTGACAAGCACCCAAATTGAACCAGAAATTTATGCTTCTTAATATTAAGCGTGTGTTAATAAATATAATTAAAACATTAAAGTTTAATGTGATTTGTTGAACTAAGTCTCGAAGTCCCAATATTATTTTAGAAATCAGGAACCAGAATCAATTGTTCAAATATTATTTCCAGGCTTTACATACGGTCAATATGGATACTCTGGTTTTTCCCTAACATTTATGACAAAAACGTTATGTATGTGATCCAAAAAAAGTACAAGCTTATAACACATTTGTATTGGTTTCATATTCGATTCTGAATGCATGTTTTCTATGACTAGCAAAATTCTTCTAGTAGTAATTTTAACCACTAATAAAATAAAGGCAAATCCAAATTTTAACTAGCAATTTGCCTGCTTGCTAGGTGTTAATTGCGAGCCCTGCAAAGTGAGCAATCAGAGAAACTGAAATTCCAATCAATGTAGAAATCAGATGTATGAACACCTGAAACACCATATACCTACTTAGGTTATAATGTAGACCTCTAGTCTTTGAAAATCAGAATGCTGCAACTCTGCATAGACTTTAGGTTGTGCAATCAGTGCCTATCACCACTTGTTGTGAGTTCGAACCCTGTTCATGGCGACGGCCGAGGTGTACTCGATACAACAGTATGTGATAATGTTTGTCAGTGACTTGCGACATGGACAGGTTGATGGTTTTCTCTGGGTACTCTGGTTTCCTCCATTAATAAAACTTACATTGTACCACCACGATACATGTATATCTGAAATATTGTTGAAAGTGGCATTAAACACCATAAATCAATCCAAACCATCAAGAATGGTAGCAGAAACACTATTTTTTTCTGCATGAAAACATTTTTCCTCAGTAGGTATACTTTCAGACCTTGATGTATGCCAAGACCTTGTAGTCAGCATATTGTTAAGTATTAAATTAATTTGTCTCTATTTATAAACATTCCAGTGAATATATTAACAGTACAGAAGTAGTTACAAATGTAGTAAAACACCAGCCAGGATGCCAGGAAACAACACTGTTACTAATGGAGAAATCTATGGTGGGTCTGCATTGATATTGGATCTCTCAAAACAGAGTCAGGAACATACAGCTCAAGAAAATAATTCATCGGGTAAATAAATGTGTACATATGAAATGCAAGTTTTTTTTAGCATTATATATATCGTGCAGTTATAACTCACAGATACAGTCTATAGATAGTATGTAAAACATCAAATGTGAAAAGATGTATCTTAATAATATACATTTGTATTTAGCATTCAGAGACATATCTTTTCTATCAAATAATAGCTAATTTATACTTTATTACTTAACATCTTCTGTGTAATATTTATATCACGGTTTTCCGAGTTAAACGGTTAAACAGTCGAACGTGAAACCGTGGTATAAATGATCATGATGTGTAACATGAAGTTATGCAATATCACATCTAGGTCATTGATTATTGCACGGCTCTATGCGAGTAATAAAACTACAGTCCAGATTTAAAGTGTGTAATATGTTGTACATGTATTATATCATAGTTCTTAGCTACTTACTGGTATATAAATAACAATAAAATGATGAAAGAATACATTCATGTTACAAATTCATATATTGCACTGCATTTGTTTTATACACCAGATAAATCATTGTTCAATTCTTTTGTTAAAATTTCACAAGAAACCTGCATGTACTATCACTGGGGCATTACTATTAGTCCCAGAGGGTATTTCACAAAGTAGTTAGTGCATGAGCACTAACATGGTTGATTAGGGAGCTGTGAATTTGTCTTCCTTTGGTGGAACTTGATATAAACTTCAGCTACTCTGCAGTTTCTTTCACACATAAACCTGACAACAATGGTGGGAGATAAAATATATCTGTGTCCAAAATATTAATAATATAAACATGATAAACATTTGAATAAAAATCTTATTACAGCTTTTAGAAGACATATAACTATTACAGTAAAACCTGTCTAAACCGAACCCCTGTGGGACTGAAGAATTTGTTTAGTTTAGACAGGTGTTTGGTTTACACAGGTTCAGATTACATAGACATTTAGTAGATGGGACTATAAAGTCTGTCTGGTTTAGGCAGGTATAAATTACATAGACATTTAGTAGATGGGACTATAAAGTCTGTCTGGTTTAGGCAGGTATAAATTACATAGACATTTAGTAGATGGGACTATAAAGTCTGTCTGGTTTAGGCAGGTATAAATTACATAGACATTTAGTAAATGGGACTATAAAGTCTGTCTGGTTTAGGCAGGTTTCACTGTATTTTTACTCAAGAAATTTCAATACCATTCCATGAAAGCAAGAAGTGGACTATTACTGAAAGTGATATTAAGAGGGTACCATACACTACAGGGAGATAACTCTTTAAAATCAGTTTAACGTTTTGATCATATGACGTTTGTATGCAGATTTCAAGCATCTCGGTGATCAAAACCACCAAGAGAAAAGCTGCTATGTGGCTAATGAATTTATAGCTATGAGTCTGTTGGTTGGAATTTGTTAAAATTTTGATATTTATTACAGTGGATATATATTCAAACACACTGCCAAAAAAATAAGAAAAATTAAACGAGCAGATCAAATTTTACCTGAAGTGTATGATACCACCTTAAACACCCATTATGCCGATCTTAAAATGATTTTGTTTTCTTGTTTATTTTTTTTTCCCAGATAAACAGTCTGAAGATGTTGAATCACATGTAGACAACATAAACAAGGACAATGAAATGTCTGATGAAGAAACTTCTAACTGTTTAAAAGGACCAAGTGATCTCTCAAAAAATACCTGTTTAAATTCTCAAGATAAGACCAAGACTGATTTTGTAGGAACTGCTGTCAAAGAGAAGAAAATAGGTTCTAAACTGTTAGTGAAAATACAGAAAAAGACATTTCCCCGTGAACAAAATATGGCATTAGATGAAACACAAATATCCTTAACCGATAGCGATACTGATCTTCAATTAGATGATTCTGATGTAGACGAATCTAGTGATGAAGAAAACGATGATATCATCAGTTCAGGTACTGATGATTATATGGTAGATGAAGATAGCTATTCATCATCTTCATATGTGAAGGAAATATCATCTGACTTAAACTGTTCAAATACAAGCGGTACATGTACACTACACAAAGAAAATCTGTCTGTCAGTTCTCTAGACATGGCAAAATCAGAAATTGATTTGTTTGCAAGAAAAGCTGTCGATAAG
The DNA here is from genome assembly GCA_963383655.1 of Bathymodiolus septemdierum. Lineage (NCBI taxonomy): Eukaryota > Metazoa > Mollusca > Bivalvia > Mytilida > Modiolidae > Bathymodiolus > Bathymodiolus septemdierum. The sequence goes on along the minus strand of OY726517.1, from coordinate 115,403,841 downwards.
ATAATGGGGGAGGATCTTCAAAACAGGATTGAGAAGCTCGTTAGATCTGACATTTGGACGTGTGAAATATGTGGAAAAATATTTGACTGTAAATTAAAACATAAATTTCACACTGAAAATCACAGGAAAAAGAAAAATCATTTGTGTCAAATTTGTGGTCGTGGTTTTTTAGATAAAAAGAGATTAATGTGTCACATGAGTTCTCACACAGGAGATAAATTATTTTCTTGTAAGGTTTGTGGAAAAAAATTGTCACAGATGAGTGGGATGACACGACACATGCGTATTCACACTGGTGAAAAACCATTTACATGCGGCGTGTGTAAAAAAAGTTTCACAACAAAAGGCTCATTAAAAGTTCACATGCGTCTTCATACGGGAGAGAAACCTTATAAATGTAACATTTGTGGAAACTCTTTCACTGCACGAAGCACACTTTGGAGTCATGAAAAAATTCATACAGGCGAAAAGGATCTTGAATGCAAGGTGTGTGGAAAGCATTTCACATTAAACAGTACATTGAAAAAACATTTGTTAATTCACGATGAAACCTACAATGAGAGATTTGACTGTGATATCTGTGGAAAACAATACATGGCCAGGAATTCTATGCAGCGGCATAGAAAAACGCATTCTATGACAGAAGAGAAGCCATATACTTGTGAAATCTGTGGTAATAAATATGCTATGGTGTCTTCCTTACGAAGACATAACGAGATTCATTTCCGTGGCGAATTGACGAGAGATTTTCAGTGTGAATATTGTCCAAAATCATTCGCTTACAAAAGCTCTGTTGTACTGCACATGAAAAGAACACATAAGATAAAAGCTGATGGTACTCCTCTTGATTGTGATTCAACAGGAATGTTTATAGTGCCGGCTGATTCTATGAAAGAAAAGGCGATAATAGATATTGATGAAGGGGATGAAAGTGACAATGAGGAATGTATTGAAGAGAACATACCTAGTCAGGAAGAAGGCCGTTCACAAACTTCGGATCTTAAAGATGAAATAATAAATAATAAAAGTGAGACATTTTTACATGCACTCGATCTTGTTAAAAAGTTTGGAACATATGAACAACGTGGTGAACATTTGTCGAAAGACATTACACCACAGACAGGTTAATGATGATTAATTAAACTGCCATGAATTATATTCTCTTTACAGACTGGCCTGTAGCCATTATTATTCAACAGGGGGATGGAGTGGGGTTATTATGGGGTTCAATGAACTTGTGATGCGACATGATCTTGTCACTGGAACTAAAAATTCAAACTTTAACACACGTAATACTAGTTATAATTCAACCAAAATCTTGATTTTTTAATACTCTTTGTTTTTCAAAGAAGGGGAGGGGGGTTAATATGAATCCCCTAAAATCCCCATGTCTACTGGTGTGGTAAAAATATGGTTAAAACTGACAATATACAAGACATGTTGACTACCTCAGTAGACTATATCTGAATTTTTATAGTAGATGAAATATTTTACTCTGCATGCTCAGTGGCAAAATGTCATGTGTGAAGGTACAAACAAAAAAATGTAAATGGCAAATGTCATTTTAGAAACTACCTCAAACTAAGCATTAAATGAAGAAAACAAAAGGTTGATCATTCATTAATATTCAAATGAGTTGATATTCAATTGTTGAAATAATTGACAATGTCATAATTAACTGACAATGTCACTATTAACTAACAATGTCACTATTAATTAACTGTTAATGCCAGAATTAACTGACCATGTCACAGTTAACTGGCAATGTCACAATTAACTGACAATGTCACAATTACCTGATAATGTCACAATTAACTGACAATGTCACAATTAACTGACCATGTCACAATTAACCAGCAATGTCACAATTAACTGGCAATGTCACAATTAATTGACAATGTCACAGTTAACTGACAATATCACAATTAAGTGGCAATGTCACAATTAACTGACAATGTCACAATTAACTGATAATGTCACAAATAACTGGCAACTAACTATTAATTATAGTCTCTCCACTGTAGTGATTTTGCCCTTTTAAATAGGGTGTCAGCTGGATGTGCAAGGAAAATCAGATTTATATATGACTTGTTCATAGGACAAGACTTAAATGAATGCTCTGTGTTTGAGGAATGCCACACCTCTTTCTTACTGATACATGTATAACACAACTTTCAGCAGCTCCTAATTACTATGAGTAATCATTGATGGTCTGCTAGTAATTGTTACAAGGCAAATATTTCAGACTTTATCCACAGAGATACTCATAGCAATTTACTTTGATGAATCTAGAAGCCATTTCTGAAGATTTGGTGAGTTGAGTCTCACCATTGTAAGAATTCAAAATTTGAAATTTTTGTTGTGTACCAACTGAAAATGTTCAGTCCATGAGTCATCTAGAAGAGTTACAGGAATCTCTGATCCATTACATGTATTTCCAAATTTACTGGTGCCAAATAAAACATTCGTTCATAGGTCCATCCAAGAACCTAGTGTTAGTCTGAATATACATATTTTTTTTGTACATGCAGCTGAAAATTTTATGCTGATCACATGATGTTAAATGATTGATTGATTGATTGATTGATTGTTGTTTGAAGTGATTGCCATCAAATCATGTGAGCAGTATTTCAACTGTATTTATATTATAATGATCAGTATAAGTTTACATTCAATAAATTGTTTAAGTGAAAAGGTTGTAATGAAATGTGTCTAGGGGTGCAAATTAATATCCCATAATCCCAGTTCAGTAAAAATAAAAAATAAATGAATTTAACTTTTGATTGAAGAATTGGAAGAATCAAATCCAATTGGAGATCAAGGGTATTACTCTTTGTTCATGTTGATGTAGTTTTGCAGTAATTAGAAAACTAGAATTTATTGCATAAAGAGGAGTAACTCTAGCATGTCTAGCATAATTTCTCCTTTGGCTGAAGTTTTTTCTATTTAAATAATATGACCATAATGTTTTCAAGTGCATGTACATTTGTGCATGTACATATACAGGTACGGTATATACAATGTGTGATTCTATTTTTTTGTTTTTGTTAAGGATTATTGGTGCAGTAACATGACTTACCATTAAAATATTTATATACCTGAATGGGCTACGCCCAACTTTAAATAGCATGCAAGTGTCCAGATAAATATTAATAAAAATGACCTTACTATATATACAAATGTATGACTACCAGATACATGTATCAGGACTGAATAACCAAAGAAATAAAAAATTTAAAAATACATTACACATGTGTTTACTGTTATGCATGTATGTACATTTTATATTACTTATACAATGTGTATAAAATTGTATTACTTTACAAAATTTATACAGGTGGTTTATGGTGTTTAATGCCACTTTTAACATTATTTCAGTAAAATTTATACACTTTTACATGTTATGCAATATACATTTGTATATGTTATTCAGAAAGTGTTGCCTAAATTAGTATACAATGTACATGTACCTGTATATTTAGGAATCATAGCATCATTTTATATTTTCAGTATTTAGCGTGTTACATATGATATACATATACAGTATTAGTAGATTTGATATATTTAGAGATCTGATTTTGTTTTGAGCATTCTATCTGCCATCTGGTAATACAGTACTAGCAATATGTTTCTGTTGAGAATCACACTAGCTGCTGATTTTTGCAGTTCATTGTTCAATGTCACATGTACAGCGAACCACTACTAACTTTGGTGAGACACCAGCAAATTACGTCCTGTGTATTGGATCATAAACAATGGTAAATGTACTATGTATGTGTCATGTCAAAAAAACCCACCAGCAATCGCAGTGTTCCACTGTGATTCACTGATGTCTGACCACAGTGTTTTCTAACAAAGACATCTTGTTAGTACTGTATATACCTTTACATGATATATAATATGCTTGTGCAATATTAATCTTATTAAAATGTTATTTATAGTGTTGATTCTAAGTCATTTTCTTATTATGTTTACAATAGTTGGTACTGTACAGGCAGAGAAACGTGTATAGAGTGATAAATCACTGAGATAGCCATATCACTCAGGTTGAACAGTGAAACATACATGGATGAATCACTGTGCATGTATTAGACCACTCTCCTTTGTGACAGCAATATAACTTTTCATCTGTTTGATCTACCTACTTTCTTCTGTATTTACAGTGTTACTTGCTATCATTTTAAAAGGGAAAAAATAAGAAAAAAGAATAGAGTATTCTTCGGTATTCTCTAACCTTTATTTATTTAAACAAATATTCTGTGTTTTTCTAGGTAATATGTCATATTGTTGATTATAATTATCTATTGATGGGATATGGTTGTTTAACGCCACATTCATCAACATTTCAGTTATATATCCAGCCGCTCATTTTTTTCCTGGAGGATACTGGAGTATCCTCAGAGAAACACCAACCTGCCACAAGTCACAGACAAGTGTTATCACATAATTTTGTATGAGTCGTAATGAGCATCATAATTAAACACAAAGGACTGGACTACATACATGTATAGAGGAACACCAACCTGCCACAAGTCACAGACAAGTGTTATCACATAATTTTTGTATCTAGTAAATCTTGTCATAGTCCATGTAGATGGGAATTGAACTCACAACTTTACTGGTGATAGGCACTGATTGATAGATTGATTCAATTAAGAAGATCGTATTATTACTACAACTTGAGCTGTTGCCATTACTTGGTGTCTGTCGTTGTCAATCCTTATGTCTGTATGTCCATCCAGCGTAAATCAAAAATCTTTTGAAGCTACTGAGCCAATTTCCACCAAAGGTAGCCTGACTCATCCATAGGGTTTCTACTTTCAAAATTATATCCATAACCCTGCCAATCATCCAACATAGCTGCAATTACTATAAATAGATAATAGCAATCAAACTCCTCTGCTGACCCAATGGAAGAAGCTACTTTGTCTACCAAATGAGCTGAAATTTGAACAGTTGTTCCATTTTAATTACAGGTGAAACATGTGATATGGGTTTTGGTGAAACAGTGTTTTTTTCCCATTTTTGCCCAAAATATGCAATGTACTTTTAGGCTGGTTTTGAGAAAACTATTTGAACATTTACTCCCATGAAACCAATCAGCAAATTTATTCCAAACTAGACTGGAATAGTTATTGCGTGGTATCCTTTCAAAATCGTATCCAACATCCCAATCTCCATCCAAGAGCCTTCGTTGCTAAAAGTAAAAATACATGCATGGGGGGGGGGGGGGGGGGGGGGGGGGATAATGTTTTTTGTCCTCCACCAAATTCAGAATATTTTTGGGGGTTTTCTATAAAATTTACAGTTTTGTCGAATATGCTTATCAGGCTGATTCCGAGACCAAAAATCCTTTAAAAAATCTTCTCCGAGACCAATTGGCCAATTGGAAATAAAAGTAACATGACTATTCATTGGGTAGTAGTAAATAAACTTTGAATCATTTGTGCTAATCGGAAATTTAACATGGGTGCCATGGCCAGTAATGAATTCCGATTGACTGGAATTTCTAAATTCTTCACAGATACTGCATGAAATATTAAATTGTTATATTGCAAAAATGGTTCTCTACTATTTCGATAAAAATAAAATATGGCCACCACCACAGAGCTTAGTATAGCATAGGGCCCTAGGGGAAATATATACAAACAGTCTCTTCTCAGAAACAGTTTGACATAAATAAAACAAATAATGCAGAAATGTTACTAAGGTAGACCCAATCTAATCAAAATAAAATGTACAATCATTAATATTGTAACTTGTCTCGATACACTAACATCTAATAACATCCCGTTTGGATCATGTCAGGTGATATTTCATTCATGTTGACCGCCCAATCACATTCAAGACCATTAAATATCAATCGCGATCGGAAAACAGTTCTCTGCGTGTTCTAGGGTTTACTGCCTAAAGAATTGTTATGGTCCTCGCTGATTGGTCTATTGAAAATAAAAACTCTGGCGTAACAGTGCCCCATACAGAATGTCGTTAGATATTAGTGTATCGCCAAAAAATTAAAATTAAAACAGATCAAACAAACCTCTAAATTGTAATTTAGTTCTGATCTGAAATCCAGGATAACTATCATCACAAAAAAAAATTTGATCAGAAACCAATTCACACATTTAAATCAATTCATTCACAAATGATACATTGCCTATATAAATCAAGTGAGCGGTACAACCTCCGATTAATGAAAATTGCGTCTATTTTGACAACAATTATTATAAACCACAACGAAACTGAGGTGTATACTGGTTTAGAATGTCGTATGTCTTCTTTCATTTCAAATATTTATTGATAAATCAATAGGATTGGATAACAGGCTATGCCTATGCAAATCCTCTCCAACAAGATGGAACAATTAGAAAACAATTTACATAAGACATAGAGCAATCTACCCATCATGTATACATGCAATTCATCTTAATTACCAAGCATAAACACATGTATATTAATAGCAGAATCAAACAAAACAAAAAGATTCTTCCCTTTCTTTCCCTTCTCCTTCCGTTTCTTTTTTTTTGTTTGTTGATCGGTATGATATAATACATATATTAATAACAGAATCATACACAAAAAAAAGAAAGAAAAAAAACTTTTTTTTCTCCTTTTTCTTCCTTTTTCCCTTGTTAATAGGTATGATATAATTTGGAATAGCCAAATTATGGCTTTATATTTAAGCTATTATTATTTATAATATTAATTATGATGAATTGGCATAGCATGATGGATAGACTGAACTTACATTTAACACACAATATATACAACATGTAAACTGAAATTATGAAATCAAAATCACTAATTAAGTGAGGTCCACCATATCAATATGAATTAACTCTTTTTCAGTATATATATTTATAATTGAATAAAGGGAATTTGGGTCGTATGTCTTCTCTCTGTAGACACGATTTGGTCCGGTGCAGTACTTTGTGTCTTTAGATCAAAAGATTTAATCTATTGAATGTATATGTACATGCATTAGGCTATATTAATATATTGGAGTGGATAAAAACGATATTTTGCAGCTACACCTACTCAACTTTATCAACAGTTAACTCCAGTACAACGCACGACCTCGTGCACCATCGCGACTAATCAATTCTTAAAGTGAACCAACATTAACGTGTTACCATGACTATCCTTATAGCCTGATTTGAACATTAACTCAATTGAACATCTTGGGGGAAACGGGATAAACGTACCCGCCAATGTCAACCTCCACCTCAGTCACTCGACCAACTCTCAGGCGTTGTATGGTAAGGAAGACCACAACTGCGAAGACAAAATCTGATTCAATCCATGAATTTACAGAACATTGACAGCCGCACACTGTTTTCAAACACAGGTAATGATTTTAAAATCACCATCCACTGACCAATTTGTTTTATGTGATTTTTACTGTCGTTTTTCTCGTTTATTACAAAGGACAATACAAGGATATTTTCATGAACACTTGAACAACTGAAATCATCAAAACATTGATGTAAGCAAATACATCGTTTTGAAGCACAGAAAATTATGTAAAATACACGCGTTTCTTTTCTTTTTTACCAGAATATATAAACTGCAACTATTAAATGAATTTTCTCTCTGTTGACTTTCATGAATTAATTAGTAAGATAGGATATAAATGTAAATTAACATGAAAGATTATCCAACTTTACACATTGTCACAAATTAAAGCAAGAAGAAGAGTTTGAAGATACCAAAGGGGTAATCATAATTCGTAAATCTAAGATACTAAAGGGGTAATCAGAATTCGTAAATCGAAGAAGAACAGACAACGCAATGGTCAAAATAAAAAGGACAAAAGAACAAACAACGATCTACAAAACACACATAAAACTAAAGATCGAGTAACACGAACCCCACTAAAAGCGGGGGTGAACTCAGGTGCTCTGGAAGGGTAAGCAGTTCCTGCTCCACTAAAGGAAGAAAGTTGTTTTTGCTGTTCTACATTTCACACTCAAAGTAGCGACTTCACTAATTAGCATAGCTTATATACTCTAAAATGAATGTGAAACCATTAGTCTGTTGTTGATAGGTACTATTTACATTTGTCGATAAACGCCCCATCTGGGCATCTTCGTCGTGTGTTTTCTATTTGATTACAGGTAGCTGTGCATATCCTATTGCGTTTTGTCTGCGGATAGCGAGTGTGAAACTACCCTTTGTTTGTTGTTGAACGGTATTCTTTACTTCTATCGAAAAACGCCACATTTGAACATCTTCGTTGTGTGTTTTTTATTTGTTTACAGGCAGGTGTGTATATATACTACCTCGTTTTGCCTGCTTATGACGAGTGTAAACTGACCGATATTTCAGGTAACACGGCTAGTACGTATATGGTAATACTGGTGTATATCCTGCTTATGACGAATGCAAACTGACCCATTTTTCAGGTAAAACGGTTAGTACGTGGTGATACTGAGGTAATTGATTTCTAGAGGTCAAATGAATTACGTTCAAATTACCGATGATAGCGAACATTAGACAGAAAATAACATATAATAACACCACATACGATATTACGTTAAACAATATTATAGTAAAGGAATATATACAGTTATTATATATAAAGATATGTCTACAAGGTCGACTGGTAGACACTCATTAAACAGAGTTTCTAGATATGCGAGACAACCTCTACTAGTAGTAGAAAACAACATGTCCTGGTACACCCATTATACAAAGCTTCAAGATATAAGAGTTAACCTCTACTAGTATTAGTAAGCAACATGTCCTGACTATTCATTCGTCTTGAGGGGAATCATCATATCAATTTAGGCCAATAACAATTTTTGGTAGTTTCTATGTATCTTTTTTATATCCATGTTTTCTGTTTTATCGCATCAATATATATGTTTTTTAAATTATGCTAGGGTTAGGCCTGTTATGTGTTTTCATTGCTTTCATATCTTTCTTATCTGCTTTGCTTATTGTTTGTGCATGTATATTCTTATGTCGGATATAAAAGCTCACTACTCTAAGTAAAGCTTATTGTATTGTATTGTACAATGAGTCATTTCATTAACTTCCAGCAAGGTCGTAAGCAGAACACCATGATACCATTGTTTCTATACAATGCACTATTTGATTGTCGTAAGCAGAAGGTCATAATATTATTGTTTCCGTACAGTACACGATTTGATCGTTGTAAGCAGATAGTAATGATGCTACATACGTCGACGAATATTCCCTTACAGTACACGATTTGATATCTGATTGCATGATAAATAATAGAACAATGCCAGATAAGAATTTGTAATGGTAAATTTTGTGATAGACGGTATCTAATTACATATTGATTATTTAATAAAACCATAATACGATAGACATAAATCTAAGATACTAAAGGGATAATCAGAATTCGTAAATCGAAGAAGAACAGACAACGCAATGGTCAAAATAAAAAGGACAAAAGAACAAACAACGATCTACAAAACATACACATAAAACTAAAGATCGAGTAACACGAACCCCACTAAAAGCCGGGGATGAACTCAGGTGCTCTGGAAGGGTAGGCAGTTCCTGCTCCACTAAAGGAAGAAAGTTGTTTTTGCTGTTCTACATTTCACACTCAAAATAGCGACTTAACTAATTAGCATAGCTTATATACTCTAAAATGAATGTGAAACCATTAGTCTGTTGTTGATAGGTACTCTTTATATTGTCGATAAACGCCCCATCTGGGCATCTTCGTCGTGTGTTTTCTATTTGATTACAGGTAGCTGTGTATATCCTATTGTGTTTTGTCTGCGGATAGCGAGTGTGAAACTACCCTTTGTTTGTTGTTGAACGGTATTCTTTACTTCTATCGATAAACGCCACATATGAACATCTTCGTTGTGTGTTTTCTATTTGTTTACAGGCAGGTGTGTACATATACTACCTCGTTTTGCCTGCTTATGACGAGTGTAAACTGACCGATATTTCAGGTAACACGGCTAGTACGTATATGGTGATACTGGTGTATATCTTAGGCCTGCTTATGACGTGTGCAAACTGACCCAATTAGCAGGTAACACGGCTAGTACGTGGTGATAATGAGGTAATTGATTTCTAGAGGTCAAATGAATTACGTTCAAATTACCGATGATAGCGAACATTAGACAGACAATAACATATAATATTATACCTCATACATTTATTTTCTCTAATTAGCTATGTTGGCCAGTCCGGTCCATATTTAGTGATATGGACCGGAGCTCCGGGTCGAAATGCTATATAAAATAAGGGTAATAAAAAAATTACCGGACTCCGAACAATCTTACAAAGGGAAAGTCAAAACTCATAAGTAGATAAACAGAAAAAATCAGTCAACAACTGGAAAATTGTGAAAACCGTAATGACCCTGACTTGGTACAGGCATTTCTAAAGAAATGGTGGGTTGAATCAGATTTTAGAGCGCTAAACCTCCCGCTTTCATTACGGCTCAAAGGTTCCGGCTGTCACTATAACAATATTTATAACAATACTGGAATAAAATAGGTAAAATAGTTGTCAAAGCAGTACCAAATTCAGTGAAGTAAATGTCAAAAACACTTTTACGTCACACATTGATAAAAAAATATTTTTGACATTTTTGTTGACTTCCTTATCTTTATACATTTTCACTATATGAAAATGCATCGTTTATTATCGTCTTTGCAGAAACGGAATATATTTCGACAAGATCTTGGTATCGGAATATAAGGGAAATCTCTTGTCCGTCAATGTTTCGAAAGTTTAGAAAATAAAATGTCGTCTGGAAGGTTCGCGTCTCTGAATGAAGCAGAATTGCCTGGGTCAAATTACAGATTCCAGGCTGTCGCAAAACACTAAAAATGCAACGAAGTACGCGGTAAAAACATTCAGGAGCTACTTCTTCTTCTCCTTCTTCTTCTGTTTTCGTTTTCCCTCCAGTCTAGGAACACTCTTTATCCACCACCAATTTTACTATCAATATGAATTTCCTCCACCAATTTATATGAATCGGGTATATGTATATGCGGAATTATTTGCGGAACCCGCTCAGTCAGACGTAGCAATAAAGTTATAAATAATTAAATTTATAATGTCCTCCTGCTACTCGACTAGTTGCTTAATAGTTCTGATAATAAAACCCTAAATGCTCGGAAGGGTTTTAACAGGATGCCATTACACGTAATGGAGCAGCCGACGAGATTTTTTGCGCTCGCTTACAGAGTTTCTGACGCCTGCATTTATCAATAATAAGACATAACCTTTCCTTTTGTCCACTATTATAACAAGTTTTTATCATCTACCAGTATTTTAGAATGTAATTCCCACAAAATAAAGATCCATGTTTACTTTCTTTCTGGACATTTTGAATTTCGTCATTTCCGGCCTCACTTTGGTATTTTCCTTATTTGGATGTCGATACCATATTTGGCGATTTGAGGCGTGAATGTTTACATCAGCCGTAGTAAACATTTAGTAAGAAATACCATATTTAGAAAAGCTCCGCCTTCCGTAGTTTCCGGTTATGGCGAACGATCGATAAATTTTAACAATGTTGTTGCTACCTTTGAAAAGCATACATTTCTCAGCCAAACCGATTTAACAAGGACTGGGATCATCAGTAATAGTTATAATGAAATGTTTGAAGCGTAAATAGTGAGTTTTTATGTTTCAACTGCAATTTATTTTTTGCTCCATTGTGACGAATGGAACCGCTTTGTAGCTGCGCCAAGACACAAGTTTGTCACAGGAGTTGCATTATTGCAGCTAGTTGCTTAATACTGTCCTTAATAGTCTACATCGGTTAGATTCCTCTAATTTTCACAGAATTCAGATGCACCGGAATCGACCTATCCTATATATTGCACTTATAATAAAATCTAAAGCTTTAATAATCTTAAAATCTAAAAAGGGGCTGTCTTTACAGTTTTGTACCGGTTAAATTCCTCTATTTAGAACAAAAACCAATTGTAACGGAATTAACCTATCTCGTGAAGTGAACTTATTATAAAATCTAAAAGCTCAAGTACCGATAAATTGATTTCTTATAGTATAACAAGCGGTGACAAAAATGCATAGAGATGTGGCGGATGTTACACAGTGACTGCCAGCCATACCAGTCTTCATTCAGCACACTTGAAGATTAGTCTTCTTGTATGGATGGCATGACAAAGGTCCTTTGATGCTGTTTCAATTTCGTGTATTAGGTCATTCTTTGGCAGCAGACCTGTGACCACCAGTTTTTGACAGTCAATGTAATGACTAGCTGGCATATAATGTCCTTTTTGTTGAAGTTTCTTTTCCAACTGTACGAACTGCCATCTTTTATTGAAGTAATGAGTGGACACTTCAAAACATTGGACTGGAAAGGAATAGTTAAAAAGTCAATCAACACTTACTGGACTACAAAGCTACAACAGGACTGCCAGAGCAAATCATCATTGAGCCTGCTCAGCACTACATCGCTAGAGATGGAGAAAACTCATATTGTTTGGGACTCGATCAACAAGTCAGTCCGGGATGTAAGAAAGGCCATTACGAAGGCAAGAATGCTAACAGGGACATACATGTTACAAACTCTAAAGAGCGAGTTCAACCAGGCCGAGGTGGATCCGACCTGCCCAATCTGCAGACTGGAAACAGAAACCATGACTCACGTTATCACAAGTTGCCCAGATCAGGAAAGAATACTTTGTGAAAATCAAGGGAACTGTTATAACCTCTATTAGCTTTGATAGTTGGAAAAGAAACTTCAACAAAAAGGACATTATATGCCAACTAGTCATTGACTGTCAAAAACTGGTGGTCATAGGTCTGCTGCCAAATAATGATGACTTAATACACGAAATTGAAACAGCATCAAAGGACCTCTGTCATGCCATCCATACAAGAAGACTAAACTCCAGGTGTGCAGAATGAGGACTGGTATGGCTGGCAGTCTCTGTGTAACATCCGCCACATCTCTATTCATATTTATCACCGTTTGTTATACTATAAGAGATCAATTTATCGGTACTTGAGTTTAGATTGTATAATAAGTTCTCACTTGTTATTCCTTTCTGTCACCGCGTGTGATACAATACGTACGAGACCAGAATATCGATAATTGAGCTTTTAGATTTTATAATAAGTTCACTTCACGAGATAGGTTAATTCCGTTACAATTGTTTTTTGTTCTAAATAGAGGAATGTATGAACGTCGACATATACGAAGATATTTGCATGAACTGTACATATCTAGAAAATGAATCTAGTTCAAACCATGATGAGGCAAATGAAACACCCAATGTACTAAAACAACCAGCACTAGAATCTCTATCTTTAGAACATAGTCTAAACATCTCAATTAACAAAGAACATTACAATGATATTACTAGACCAAACATTTTACAAATAGATCAAAATAGTGGTCCTGACCACGTGGTTCTGACCAACCTCACTGGCGTTAAACTGATCGTGGTAACCAGTTACCACGATACAACATGGCGGAGGTAGAAATAGGTAAAATCGTTTTCTGCTAATTTCTCAATTCTAGCGTGTTGTTGTCAAGAATTACTCAGCCGCAAGATTGATCTGTACGATTGTGTTGTATGTGTGTGTTCTTGATACCATATATGGTCTCGTTACCAAGAAAATAGCCGTCGGAAATTTAAGGAAGATAATCGTAGCTCCAAAAGAAGATAATCTATTTTTATATATTATAATTTATGGAGTTACGATTAATTAATGCCGCAGTAATTTTTGATGACCAGAGCAACGCTTTCTATATTGCTTTATTGGACGCTAAATCAGCTTTTGATGTCGTCGTGCTGAAAATCCTAATGCGCAAAGCCTATCTACTTGACATCGATCTGTCAACTTGGTTAATTATTGATGAACTTCATCGGAACACTCGATCGGTAGTAAAATCGAATAATCAAATTTCACGAGAATTTTATTCATCTCAAGGTGTTAACCAGGGCAGACTGTTAAGTGCAGATCTTTATAAATTGTATCTTGAGGATATGCTCAACACACTATCCCTATCCAAAATAGGCTGTACAATTGGATCAATAAATGTTAATGCATTGGCGTGTGCTGACGATGTGGCATTGATAAGCGATAATCCCGACGATTTACAAATACTTCTCAAAACTGCGGTACTTTATAGCCAAAAGCACAACTACACTCTCCAACCTCAGAAGAGCGTAATTATTCCTGTAAGCGAAAAATTGGCTAAATCGAACAAACAAACGCATACTTTTAGATTAAATGAAGAAGAAATGCCAAATGTTGAACAATCATCACATCTCGGTATAATTAGATCCACGAGCAGATTAAAAACAGAGAATGAAACTATAGATCAAAACATCACTAAAGCAAGACGAGCCTCGTACAGCTTAATGTCAGCTGGTCTTAATGGGGATAATGGTCTGGATCCTGTCACATCAATATCTATACTGAAAACTTATATCTTACCAATCTTGACCTACAGTTTAGAAGTATTACAGCTAGAAGTTCTAATATACATAAATTGGAACATGCAGTTTCAGAAATCTGTTCTAAAAAGAATACTCTCTTTACCAAAGAATGCTCCAGATCCTGTTTTATATATTATATCCGGTATACTACCCATTGAGGCACAGATTGATATAAAATGTTTGACATTATTTAATAATATACCTCGACAACCAGAAGATGCCATAGAGAATTTATTATCAAAAAGACAACTAAATATAAAAGAAAACAACAGTGCTAGCTGGTTTATCACCATTAAGAAGAAATTATATAAATATAACTTACCAAACCCACTTTCACTACTGAATTCTCCCTTAAAGAAAAAGGAATGGAAAAATACAGTGGAGAAAGCTGTAGAAAAGCATTGGAAAACATTAATTTTAGAAAATTGCATCATGTATGATTCTTTCAACTATCAGCACTGCGATGTATTTCAACCAAATAAAATCCATCATTTGATACAGATTGATAACACTTCTGATCCATCAGTAGAAGCAGTACACATTGTGGTTAAGCTCAAATTAGTCACCGGCACTTATAATCTACAAATGAGAGCTGCAAAATTTAGATCAGCGAATACAAGGATATGTCAATTATGTAATGAAGAAGACGAAGATATTGAACATTTTGTACTAGGATGTAATATCTTACAATGTGTCAGAGCACCATTTTTAAATGAATTAGCGGATATACTGCTGAGAACATATTCTAAACAAGTATTGAATTTGCCATCCGTCGTTTGTCTGCAACTTATTTTATACTGTCCAAAATTATATAATCATGAAAATCACAGCTGGTTCAAATATAACAAAGATGTGGAAAGAACCATTGAGCATCTCTCGAGAAAAATGTATTATACCTACACAGTGTTCGCATCAGATCACTTTAGAAAAGAAAATGAAAATGACAGTATAACCACCAGTGGTAAACTGATCGTGGTAACTGCAGTTACGACGATCACAACATGGCGGAGGTAGAAATAGGTAAGATCGTTTTCTGCTAATTTCTCCATTCTAACGTGTTGTTGTCAAGAATTACTCAGCCGCAAGGTTGATCTGTACGATTGTGTTGTATGTGTGTGTTCTTGATACCATATATAGTCTCGTTACCAAGAAATAGCCGTCGGAAATATAAGGAAGATAATCGTAACTCCAGGAGTTAGTCTATTTTTATATAATATGAAACAGGCACGGCCATGAATGCTTGCGAATCTGAAAATTATCTGGCAATTTCACGCTCATCCAGTGCATCAAAAAGTGTCGAGATTTTTTGGCCCGAGATATATCGGGGACGACTTTTTTGTAGGGCCGAATCTAGTCTCATTCAATCGAACTGACGTTCCTTACGAAATCTGAAAAGTTAACTTCCGCGTAGAAACAACAATTCTTGTCAGTATGTCAGAAGAGATTTAATAAATTAAAAGATATCAATATAAGTAAAGCAAGCTAACAAACTGACTTTTATTGCACACGGGTTCCGGGTTTCAGTGGTATCGGACGTACGAGAGAGGGTACGAGACTTAGGATCACATTTGCGCTTTATGTTAAGAAGATCTTCATTAGTTGAGTGTGTTAGTGTGTTACACGGAACGTATTTACAATGCGCAGAATTTTTTTTATCCATCAGTATGTGCAGCCATGTTTGTTAAAAAATCATAAGTACACATTTTATACCATAAAGAACTCGCTGACGCTCGCATATTATAATTTATGGAGTTACGATTATCTTCCTTACATTTCCGAGGGCAATTTACTTAATAACGAGACCATATATATGTATCAAGAACATACACATACAACAAAATCGTACAGATCAACCTTGCGGCTGAGTAATTCTTGACAATAACACGTTAGAATGGAGAAATTAGCAGAAAATGATCTTACCTATGTCTACCTCCGCCATGTTGTGATCGATCAGTTTACCTCCAGTGATAGCGAGACATTATTGTTGATAGCAATAGAAATAGTAGTGGTGATGTTTGACATTACAATATTAAGATAGTGAATAAGTAGGGTTGGATATTCCACGCTTGATCAGAATGTACAATAATTATGTAACTAGTTTTAGATACAGTACGATGATGGTCTCTGCTATTTTACATTTTACTTTTAATAATGTACATATAATTAACAGTTGAATACGACAGTTCGGAGTTAGGGGAAGAGCTATGTCACATGTCTAGCTCTTTGCCGTTAAGAGTACATAAGGTGTACATCCGGGTCTCATTTTCGGACACTTTTTTAAGATGGCTGCCGCCCTTTGTTACACCAAATAGCTGTCATTATCAGCAGAGAAAAAACTTTCCCTTTTATACCTTACTGGGTAGTGGTTGCGTGTTAATATCATATTCTATGTTAATATGGATTAGGCGCAGCCTACAGGCGAGCATCGCATCTACGTATATAGACATGTACATGTACAAATAGTAGCTTTGGGTTCTTTTCTTCATTATTCTTGATTATTTTTCTTTGTTTTTCAATTCGACTTACCCAGTTAATTCTATTGCAAAGGATATTTTTAGGGCCAAGATATATCGGGGACGACTTTTTTTGTGGCCGAGATATATCGGGGACGACTCTTTTTTAGGGCCGATCGTTCTTTAGGGACGAAACGAGAAGGTCTAACGATTGTCCATTTTTTAAATAAATTAATCGTTTCATGTAAAGAAGCTGTCCGGTTTCCTTTCTATTTTTGTTGTTGTTATTTTTAAACTGGATAGTTATTGTTTATTCAAATTAAAAGGCTATTTCCTGTTCTTCACTCCGATTGTCCATTTTATGCCGAAGCTTAGAATCCATTTCCAGTTGGTATTGATCATATATTGATTCATCTCCTTACACACATGTTGCTGTTTAGCCCGCATCTTGCGATGCTCGCTATCACTGATCATTGCCTGGCTAGGTTAGGATTATTCATCAGAAGCTGAAACTGCAGAAAAAGAAACTTTGCTATATTGTGCAGTATCGCCGCATCGGATGTAATGACAATGTTCAAATTTAGTTACCGTAGATGACACTGATCATTTCATGTGTGAAATTACCTGCTTTATGAAGAAAAAAAATTGAGCAGACTATATTCAATGAAAATCATTGACATTTTATGATTTTAGTTGTCACATTAAAAGAAACATACTTCTTTTTTTTACAAAGGTATTTTACCTGTATCAATGTTAGATTTACAGTAACATAATATATAGACAAACCAATTATTATTTGTCATATTAGAAAGAATACATAAATAGCTGTGGGTATTTTTTTTTTTTAATATTTTCCTGCATCAATGTTCAATTCAAAGGAACATAATACAGAGTAAAACCCGCCATTTTGAATAAACGTCCAACGGCGGGAAATATAAATAGTACTATTTTACCTCCTTCACAAAAGACTTTCTAACTCCGAACTCCCGTATTGAACTGCAACCATTTTAATGAATACGATTTTATATTTTAATACTGTTGTCCGTCAAGAGCTGCTTTTATTATCGGCCTGAATTCTGAACAGAAAATTAAGTTAGGATGGTGGAGGGAAACACTCCGATCGGAGGTTGTCTATATGGACGGAAAAAGATTTGGCGAAGAAGAAGAAGGTAATAAACTCACAAGCACAGTGGATATATATATCGTATCCTCCCGTGAGTAATAAGAACTGGTTTTAGTATTCTCAGGCTATGTTCACATCCTCATCAACACGAATGAATCTTTGTTGCATTTTCCTTGAATAAAAAGGAAGATTTGACCGCATAAATTCTGTATCTATTCTTATAGATGTGATGAAACCGTTTTGGTTTCATGATCCTAAAATCCGACCACTTTCCCTAATAGTTTATTTTGAGGAACAGAATATAGGACAGTCTTTGGAAAGAGTTTGAGGGAGAGTGAGGATCAACATAGAAGTGTTCTACAGAATTTTGGGGATATAAATAAAAACAATATATTATAAGACAATGTTATAAAAAGTGTGGGTGTAAGATGGGAATTCCTATTAGACGTTTATAATTATGAGTAGATTAGGGATTGGTATTAGACAGTGTTTTAAAGTGGTTTTAGGAAAGTTTGGAAGAATACTGACGATTAATAGATAAGGCACTGCATATTGATGATCAGTATATAAGACAGTGTTCTAAAGAAGTTCAGGAATAGAACAAGGATCAAGACAGTGTTCTTGAGATGTTTGGGAGTAGAATGCGAATCGAGACATGATGTTTTGGCGACAGTAAAAATTAGGATCAATATAACATTGCCTTAAAAACGTTTGGGGCTAGAATGAGGATGAGTATTCTAAATATTGTTTTGTTTATATTGAGAATAAATATATCAGACAGTGTTCTGAAGAAGTTTCCGAGGTTGACATAAGATCAGTATTCTTACGACAGTGTTATAAAGAAGTTTGTCAGGCAGTCAGAATGTGGATTAAAACAGTGTAGAGTAATTATCAATTTGATATTGAACATGGACAGTGATGGTTATATATTTGTGAAGACGTGACTATATGGAAGTTCGAATGACGAATAAGGGAAATTTGTTTTTTACCTGAAAAGTCATCATTTCCATATGTTGCCAATACACGTATTACACTATCAGATAACATAATTACAGTATCAAGTTTAAAATTTTATGTAACAGATACAAATTCTACTTGATACGTACATGTATTTTATTGAGAATTTCAACACCACCTTTATGTAATACTGTTTTCTAGAAAAATGGAATTCACAGTAAAATTCATTGTGTTTGTTGTTTTTGCCACTGCTCAGATTCGTAAGTAAGAATATGGTGATGTAGTGTTACTTGATGCTATACATATACAATAATCTAAACAAGATGACATATTGTTATTCTTTGTTACAAATATACACTAGTACTGAGCCAATTTCGGTAATGCAACTATGGAAATATGGTTAGTGTTTTTCCAAAGCAATTTTTTGTGCAGATATGCGCTTACCTCCCAAAAACTATTCCAAATTCAACAGTTTGACTGATACAACATGTACGATATGCACATTTGTTGTTTGTGTGTGTGTGTGTGTGTGTGTGTGTGTGTGTGTGTGTGTGTGTGTGTGTGTGAGAGAGAGAGAGAGAGAGAGAGAGAGAGAGAGAGAGCAACGTAGAAAAATTACCAAATGATTCGAAATGATTTCTTATTTCATGTTCTTTATATTCCACTCGTCCTAACATCTAAACTCGTTGAACCAGTTAGGGAAAATATTTCTAATTTGACACTTGTATAGTCAGTCTAGATGCAAATTCAATATGGCGTTCATATGTATAATTTGTTTTGTAACCTTATATGCAAAATTGTCCAGGCAATGATAATCCAGAACAAATTACTGATAAGACCAGCCATCTCTCACAATTCTTCTAAGAACACAATAGAAACTAATTCCCACACTACATGTAGCACCCCGTATATATAAGGGTACTATCGTTTGAAAGGTTTGTCTACTGGTTGTGTGAGACAAAACAAATACGCAACTCTCTCTTAAGACAGGACGCATCTCATGTTTAGTGTTTGCCACCTTTATTGAATATAAAAGACAATTGATTCTATTGAATACAATTCTGGTTATAAGACTTTTGGACTGTAAAAAAATATTATAGTAATACATTGTACAATCATTAAAATTGCAATATATATTTTTATTATCAGAGATTGGCTCCAGTATATACTGGCGGAAATATGGTGAAAAAGAATTCTTATATGTTAAAGAGAAACTAAAGTGGTTTGATGCACAGACGGTCTGTCAGTCACTAGGCGGGAGACTCGCTCATATCAACAGCGATGCGGAGAATCAATTCTTAATTTCTATGACGGATAGTAAGTTCTAATTAGATGTATTTGTACTGTTCTGTTAACTCAATATTTGAGAACTTCAATGGCATTTTCATTTCATATAGAGATATGTGGTAATTTGTTTCCTGAGGTTAAGCGCTGGTAAGTTTGTACGCCAAATTATGTAGAATGTTTAATTACTGTCTCTACAATATCAATCAAAATAATATATTTTATCCGTAGTTGGTAGGGAGGGTAGTATAAGCATTTTAAATTATTAGAGCCACCTTTGGTTTTGAGGGGGCTCGTGTTGCTCGATCATCAGTTTTCTATGTACCGTTTTGCAGACCATTGTTTGTCTGTTTGTCCTGTTTCGTTTGACCATTGTATGGTATGTCATTCCTCGTTTTATGGCTTCTGATTACTACCTATTTTGTTCCAAGTATTGTTATAAATACTGTTATAGTGACAGCCGGAACCTTTGAGCCGTAATGAAAGCTGGAGGTTTGGCGCTCTAAAATCTGATTTAACCCACCATTTCTTTAGAAATGCGTGTACCAAGTCAGGGTCATTACGGTTTTCACAGTTTTCCGGTTGTTGACTGATTTTTTCTGTGTATATACTTATGAGTTTTGACTTTCCCTTTGGAAGATTGTTCGGTATTCGGTAATTTTGTTATTACCCTTAATTACGCCATTGATATCTTCAAACTTGTCTTGTCTATTATTGGCAAGCTATAGCTAGTGGGAATATGATTTCTTTTCAACGATGCGATGCTTATAATGCTGTCAGTCTGAAACCAAACAGATCGTAATGTAGGCATAAGCCTAAAACAGGTAAGTGCGCTTCCTACATGAAATGTTTCTCAAAATATGGATGATTTTAGTCCCATTTATAAGTACCTCATGTAGTAATATATCCGGGTATGCAGATAAATATGATCTTTTAGATTTCGTAGTTTAAATAATACAGTGATTTTCTAAACAAAAGTTACTTAATCAAGCTTACGTACATTGTTCCTAGGTTGCAATCATCGCTACAAAAATATACGGTCGTCATCACAATCTGGTTGACAGTTACGAAATATCCATATCTAAAATGACAATGGATCTTTTACTTTTTACATAGATGTTTTCTTTCCTCTAACACTGCCAAGACATTTACCGGACTTGACTGTATATGAGTAACATGGCGGATGTCTTATATTAAGAAACAAGCTGCTTACCCTTCGCGAGGACCAGAGTTCACCCTCGTTTTTTTGGTGGGGTCCATGTTGCTCATCTTTTACGTTTTCTGTGTTGTCCTATTATGTGTCTTTACATTCTGAGTTCCGTGTTGTGATGTCCGTTATGATTTCTTCATAACATCGATGTTCTATTCGTCTTTACCTCCAACTGTTTGGAGGGCGCATGCTTTTATTTACGTTATTTGTGTTTGCTTGCGTATAGTGGTGTCCAACACATATTGTGTTGTGTTTTTGCTTTGTTTGTCTTCGTCTTGTGCACCCTATGTTGCCAGTTTCTATGGATTGTCTTCGTCTTGTGCACCCTATGTTGCCAGTTTCTCTGGATTGTCTTCGTCTTGTGCACCCTATGTTGCCAGTTTCTCTGGATTGTCTTCGTCTTGTGCACCCTATGTTGCCAGTTTCTCTGGATTGTCTTCGTCTTGTGCACCCTATGTTGCCAGTTTCTCTGGATTGTCTTCGTCTTGTGCACCCTATGTTGCCAGTTTCTCTGGATTGTCTTCGTCTTGTGCACCCTATGTTGCCAGTTTCTCTGGATTGTCTTCGTCTTGTGCACCCTATGTTGCCAGTTTCTCTGGATTGTCCATTTATGATTGCCCTTACGGTATTATCTAGCCTTTATTTATAGTTCCCCGCGTAACTATGAAAACATCGATTGATACATTCTTTGTATATCTAATTTAGTTCGAACGACGCGTTCTGGAATAACTTTTCGTCAGATACGCTCACAGTCAAAAGATTGGAAAACTAAATTATATAGATGTATTTAGGAGCAAGATAAGAGCCAAACAATGATAGCCAACATCTTCTTGGGTTACATATGGCAGAGGGAGATTGACCTTAGTTTTAATGAATTACATTATCAAAGGTTAATATATCTAATATACCATATCCGTGCGGAATTACTGATTTCCGGGAGAATGGTACCCATTTATTGGTTAGCAAAATCGATGTACATACCGATTCAGTTTTACGGGCTGAAACCATTTGTCAAGCAAGTTCAAATCTGACAGCTTGAATGATGCACGTATATTAAAGATTTGAATGTTTATTGATTTTTCAGAAAAAAGTTTTATTTGGCTTGGTGGAGCTGACATCCATGAAGAAGGCGACTGGAAATGGTATAATCCAGAAACACCCATGAGCTTTACCTATTGGTCCAGTGCAGGTTCTCAACCAAACAATGGTGCCCGTGCAAATTGCATGGGATTTTGGAAATCGTCAGCTGGATATAAATGGGCTGACGAGCCTTGCTATCAGCAGTACAAGTTCCTTTGTGAAAAGTAAGTGATACATTTAGATGGCTTGTTTCTATGCCAACTTAATGTTATTTGATTTCACACTGTACTTTCCTTTCCTGTTTTATCAAACAAAAGATCTCAATTCCCAAACTAAAGCACAAAGTCGATTTCTAATACATGTTTTGGTCTTGAAGTTTTTAATGTTCAAAACTTATATTACTTTTCCTCGTGTTGAAATAAAAGTTAGAAAAAACCGAAGGAGCAATCAAGTATGGACAATCCAGAGAGACTAGCAACATTGGGTACACAAGACACAAGACGAAGACAAACAAAACAAAAATCACAACACAAAACACTAAAAAGATTAACAACACGGACCCCAACAAAAAAGGGTGGTGTGTGAACCCATGTGCTCGTGAATGGTAAGCAGTACATAAATTAGATCTTGTCAATCCCTCGTTCTAGTTCCAAAATTGAAAATCGATATTGTAAGTCCATATATTGCATGTTCATGTACTTGTTTTTGTAATTTGATAATTAGGAATGTACGTTTTTAATATCATGTCATTGTTTTTTTATTCAGGACTCCGGCAGCACCGAAAGATGTTCCATATGAGAGTCAAAAAGGAGGACACTGCATGAAAATATGTCTTTGAAGATCGATAACAAACAGCACAGAGACTTTAAAGTGGATTCTGACCAATCTCTAATTGCCACTCTAGCGATAATATCAACGAACATCTACATATTTATTTTCCTCAATTACTCAGACTTTAGGCAAGTGGAACTTTCAATCTATAAACTATATACTTTTCTAATCAATCGATGGTGATGACTATCACTAGATATTATGATTTATTGATACTGAACCTAATAAAACTAACAACCTTCATTTGTTGTTTTTCGCTTATCCTGATATTGCTCTGGACCTGATAAAACAAGATTGAAGATGTCATAGGGGGTAAACAGAAGTCGTACATCGTAGTAGTACAGACAATACAATGGATAGATGAAGGCAGAAATGGTCGACAAAATACTACACAGAACACTTAAAATTGAGCAACATGAACCCACAAAAAGGCAGGGGTGGGGTGGGTGTGTTTGAAATCGTGTGTTCCGAAAGGAAAATCAGTCTTATTTTTATAGTACTTACTGCTAGTCAGAACAAATAACAAACTTAAGGTCATCAATAAAATAGAAATATAAACACATTATTCTAAAGGTGTAAATTATTTTTTGTGTAGCAACAACCTTTCAGCGCCTGCATATAGAGTATATATATCTCAGTTGATCCGATATTCCAAAGCTTGTGGTTCCTATCAGGATTTCCTTGATAGAGGGTTACTGCTAACAAGGAAGCTACTGAACCAATGATTCCTATTGGTTAAGCTGAAGACATCACTTCGAAAGGTTTACGGTCGCCACCATGACTTGGGTAACGGTTATGGAACATCTGTGTAAAAAATGACCACGGATATGTCCCACTTGTCGTAAGCCCTTTCCGGTCCTTTCAACACGACGGGTGCCACTTGAGGAGCAGAAATTGCCTACCGTTGCGGAGCACCTGAGTTCACTCCCGGATTTTAGTAGGGTTCGTGTTTCTCGATTTTGCTCTGTTAACTCAAAATATGAGAACCTCATCGGAATTTTAATATTGTATAGAGATATGTGGTAACTTGTTTCCTCAGATGAGCGCTGGTAAGTTTATGTAGAATGTACTATCTCGAAAATATCAATCAAAATAATATATTTCATCCGTTGTAGTTGGTAGGGAGGGTAGTATTAGCGTGCGTTTTAAAATATTAGAGTGACCCTTGTTTTTAGTGGGGCTCGAGTTGTTCCATCTTTGATTTTCTATGTAGAATTTTGCGGACCATTGTTTGTCTGTCTGTCCCTTTTCATTTGACCATTCACTGTAATCCCATAACTTAAGTGTGTTAGTTAAACCAGTACGAGATATATGTGTCTCACTATTGGTGGACATGTTCCCTACGTAACTATGAAAACTCGACCCCCTGACAAAATTCAAACTGTATATCTAATTTAGTGCGAATAACTTTTCGTCATGTATGCTCATAGTCAAAAGATTGGAAAACCAAATTATATAGATGTATGTAGGAGCAAGTTAAGAGCCAAACAATGGTAGCCAACATCTTCTTGGGTTACATATTCCTGAGGGAGATTGACCTTAGTTTTAATACATTACAATATTAAAGGTTAATATATCTAATATACCATGTCAGTAGTAATTACTGGGAGAATGGGAGAAGGATACGCATTTATTGATTAGCAAAATCGATGTATTCCAATTCATTTTTACCGGATGAAACCATTTGGGAAGCAAATCCAAATCCGATCGCTTAAATGATGACATTCTGTAAAGTGCAATCACCTTTCAAACTACTTTAGTATATGTTTATTGATTTATCAGAAAAGAGTTTAGTTTGGCTTGGTGCAGCTGACATCCATCACGAAGGCGATTGGAAGTGGTATAATCCAGTAACACCAATGAGCTTTACCTATTGGTCCAGTTCCAATTCACAACCGAACAATGCTAATTGTCTGACACACTGGAATTCGTCAGCTGTATATAAATGGGCTGACGAGTCTTGCTATCACCACTACCAATTTATTTGTGAAAAGTAAGTGATACATTAAGAGGGTTTGTTTCTATGACAACCTAATGTTATTTGATGTCACAGTGTACTTTCCTTTCTTGTTTATTTATCAAAAGAAAGATCTTAATTCCCAAACTAAAGCACATTGGACACGTCGATTTCTAATACATGTTTTGGTCTTGAAGTTTTTTATTGTTAAAAACTATAATTACTCTGCCCCGTGTTGAAATAAACGTTAGAAATAAACCGAAGAGGAAGTCAAGTATGGACAATCCAGAGAGACTAGCAACATTGGGTACACAAGACACAGGACGAAGACAAACAAAACAAAAAACACAACACAAAAAACAAAAAATATGAGCAACACGAACCTCCAACAAATGCCGGGGGTGAACCCAGGTGATCGTGAAGGGTAAGTAGTACATAAATAAGGTCTTGTCAATCCCTCGTTATAGTTCCGAAATTAAAAATCGATATTGTAGGACCATGTATTGCCTGTACATGTACTTGTTTTTGTAAATTTATGATTAGGAATGTACAATAATGTGGTAGTTTTTAATATCATGTCATTGTTTTTCATGCAGGACTCCCACAGCACCGAAAGACGTACCGGTCCCATATGAGGGTCAAAAAGGAGGACACTGCATGCAAATATGTCTTTGAAAATTGATAACAAACAGCACAGAGACTTTCATGTATGGCTAAGTGGGAATTTCAATCTATAAACTATATACTTTTCTAATCAATCGATCACTAGATATTATGATTTATTGATACTGAACCAAATAAAAGTAGCAACCTTTATTTTTTGTTATTCACTTATCCTGATATTGCTCTGGACCTGGTAAGACAAGTTTGAAGATGTCAAAGGGAGGTAATCAGAAGTCGTACATCGTAGAAGTACAGACAATACAATGGATAGAAGAAGGCAGAAATGGTCGACAAAATACTACACAGAAAACTTCAGATTAGGCAACATAAACCTACACAAAATCAGAGGTGGGTGGGTTGACATCGTGTGTTCCGACAGGAAAATCAGTTCCGTGTCCCCACTAGTGACATACGTTATAGGTTATAGATATTATTGTTTGGTAACAAATCTGTGTCAGAGTTATGGAGATCGTGCAGTAAATTACACCATACAGTCAGGACAGTCTTATTTTTATAGTACTCATTTTAAAGTATTTACTGCTAAACAGAACAAATAACAAACTTAAGATCATGAATATAATAGAAATATAAACACATTATTCTAAAGGTGTAAATTCATTTTGTGGAAATTGTCGTCTTTCCATTTACAATGTATATGTTGCAGCATTCCAGCAGCGCCTGCATATGGAGTATATATATATATATATTTCTACACACGCTTATACACATGTCTTACGTCTATCCCTAGATTTGCCTTACGAGAAAAGGTAACACTACCATTATTGAAGCTCCTTTTAAAGGGAATGGATGTGGTCGAGTGGTCTAGGGCGCTGAACGTAAGGCTAAGCGAATGGTGCTGCAGTGTATCAATGGTGTGGGTTCAAATCCCGTCGAGGGAAGAACAAATATTTGACCACTCTAAAATCTAATTCTAACACTGTTTGGTTTAATTTTCAGACGTCTGAAAAAGTAGCCAACGTATAAACCTACGAGATGTCGGATGGGAAAGAAGTGTTAACGATACTGTGCAAACAAACAAAAATGATAAATAAACGTCTAAAATGTTAGCACAACGATATCATAAAAAGATGTTAAAATGTAAGAAAAATAACTATAAGTCTACAAAAAGACTATAATTATAATTAAATCGACGGATATTTCGGTTGACCGACAAGCTTCATCAGCCTCTGTAATCTGTCGGTCAAGCGAAATATCCGTCGATTTAATTATAATTATAGTCTTTTTGTAGACTTATAGTTAGTTTTGTTACATTTTAGCATCTTTTTATGATATCGTTGTGCTAACAAAGGGAGTAGATGTAGTCGAGTGGTCTAGGGCGCTGGACGTAAGGCTAGGCGAATGGTGCAGCAGTGTATCAATGGTGTGGGTTCAAATCCCGTCGAGGGAAGAACAAACATTTGACAGCTCTAAAATCTAATTCTAACACTGTTTGGTTTAATTTTCAGACGTATATATACATATATATACATATATATATATATATATATATATATATATCTCAGTTGAAAGGAAATTCCAGAACTTGTGGTTCCTATTTATATCTTTATTTCTGATAACCTTTGCTAATGCAATCAGGATTTCCTTAACAGAGGGTTGCTGCTAGCAAGGTAGTTACTGAACCAAGGGTTCCTATTGGTTAAGTTGAAATTATCACTTTGAACTTTTGACAGTCGCCACCATGACTTGGTTAACCGTTAAGGAACATATGTGTCACAAATGACCATGGATATGTTCCGCCTGTCGTAAGCGTTCACAGTACATCCATGAAATTCAAACTGTGCTGGACGACTTGTACTGTCATTCAGTGTACTGGTTTTGTTGACCCTCTTTTCAATAACATTAATATTTGACTGGGGATTAAAAGCATCATTTGCACATGATGAGGCTGTATTCGAAGCCTCAAAATTAGTAATATCCCTCAAGATAGTTTCTGTTTGTGACGCAGAAAGGCGCAAAATGTCATCAATGTCATCATCAAAAACCGAATCTGTTTGCAGGGGCAGTTCAGACTATTCAGTTGACGTACACGTACTAGTAGTAGCAGCAATTGCAAGTTTGCTAATAGATGATGACATTTGTCTTTCTTGCTCGGATGTTGTGTCTCTAACATAACTTTTTACAGAAGTTTCGTTTCTATGTCCGGACACAGTCATAATGTGGCGAGCTTCAAAGCCTGCATGACTAAGTGCACTGATGGTCGTCGCTCAGATGCTTTGATTGGTGTAGATGCGCGAAAGTTGAGCCCGTTTTGATATTTCAACCATCATACTACCCAATCTGTTTTTCCCCAGTGGTCGGTTTTCATACCATACTTCATCTTCCTGATCAAAAGAATTACGTGGTGTTTGGAATAAGGCGCTACAGATTGAATTCCGCTTTGACAAGTACTTAGCAAAGTTTTGCACAGGACAATTTTCTGTCTTGGTTTCATACATGCGCACAGTTTCATTGTCAATTTCTAATGACGTTAGACCCTGATGGTTTTTTGTGATCTCAGATCCTATATGACGAATATATTGTAGACCTTTTATTTCTTTTAAGCTCAAACATTGAAGGTAGAAGGTCCCTCTGATTCTCCCTCCCGCGTCGACAGCAGTACATAAACAACTCGCACCAGACCATATTTAAAAGCCCTGATGGAGTATTAATGTAAAAAACAAATGATGAATAAAGTTTATTCATATCTTCTTGGTCAATTGCCTCCTTGTGTTCTACTCCTTCCCTTCCCCTTTTTGTTGATTTGCTTACACATTGCAGACAACATTTCGTTGGACATGTGTAAGCAAATCAAGCCTTATTCCAAACACCACGTAATTCTTTTGGTCAGGAAGATGAAGTATGGTATGAAAACCGACCACTGGGGAAAAACAGATTGGGTAGTATGATGGTTGAAATATTAAAACGGGATCAACTTTCACGTATCTACACCAATCACTGCATCAGAGCGACGACCATCAGTGCACTTAGTCATGCCGGTTTTGAAGCTCGCCACATTATGATTGCGTCCGGACATAGAAACGAAACTTCTGTAAAAAGTTATGTTAGAGACACAACATCCGAGCAAAAAAGACAAATGTCATCATCTATTAGCAAACTTGCAATTTCTGCTACTACTAGTACGTGTACGTCAACTGAATAGTCTGAACTGCCCCTGCAAACAGATTCGGTTTTTGATGATAACATTGATGATGTGTTGCGCCTTTCTGCGTCACAAACAGAAACTATCTTGAGGGATATTACTAATTTCGAGGCTTCGAATACAGCCTCATCATGTGCAAATGATGCTTTAAATCTCCAGTCAAATGTTAATATTATTGAAAAGAGGTTCAACAAAACCAGTACACTGAGTTACAGTACAAGTCGTCCAGCACAGTTTGAATTTCATGGATGTACTGTGAACCTTTATTATAATCAACAGTAAAATATGGTGACAATTAAAGCTAACCTTTGTTGTTAAAAAAATCACTTAACATGTTGACAATTTTCTGTTGGCGTTGGAAAAGTTATTGATTACTGGACAGTTGTTCAAGTTAAAAATTAAAGTTTATTGACCATATTTTTATTTCTTTCTGATATGTCAGGTAAATTTAAATACAGCTACTAATAGCTGTTCATTGTACATGCAATGCATACATGGCATAGTTTTATTACATTTATATGGGGTAAATGTACACGAGCCACAATCCATGAAATACAATGTAATTATAAAGCAAAGGAACGGCACTTTTATTGGTGTTCTTCATCATAAATATTGATGCAAGGTCTCAACAACTACTGTATAATACTGGTAGAACTGCACTGATAGTTCATAATGTCCAAGGTGTAGTTTTGAGTTTTGATTTTTCATGTGTTTCAGTGATTGTGGATGTACTCTGCTTCCATCAAATTCAGTCTTGCCTTGTTAATTCAACATATGACATTGTCACTTTTCCAGGGGTATTCTACTTTTATTTTGGGTCAGATATCACTTTTGTCAATTCTAATCACATGTGCACAATTGCAACATATACACACTCAAAGCGACTCCCCATATCAAGAAAAACTAATAATAAAAACAGAAAAAAAAACCAAATACAATACAATGTAAAGGACAAGAAATTAAAACAATACAATCCACCCCAAAAATCAAAGCAAAAATCCACCCTTCCCCCAAATAAAAATCAACTGTCACAATAAAACAAAAAAACAAAACAAAACCAAATAAAAAAAAGAAAAAGAAAAAAACCCAACAACAAACAGAAGTGTGTAACAATTTCAGTCTACCATAATATTTTCAGACACTGTTGTTA
Organism: Bathymodiolus septemdierum; assembly: GCA_963383655.1. NCBI lineage: Eukaryota > Metazoa > Mollusca > Bivalvia > Mytilida > Modiolidae > Bathymodiolus > Bathymodiolus septemdierum. The sequence goes on along the minus strand of OY726517.1, from coordinate 115,373,547 downwards.
CTGTTATTCACTTTTTCAAGCTTCATGTTGCTAGTTTCTATGTATCATTTTTATATCCATGTTTTCTGTTTACTCGCATCAATATATATGTCTTTTAAATTATGCTAGGGTTAGGCCTGTTATGTGTTTTCATTGCTTTCATATCTTTCTTATCTGCTTTGCTTATTGTTCGTGCATGTATATTCTTATGTCGGATTTAAAAGCTCACTAGAGCTTGTGTTATAATTGTTTGCTTCTTTCCTACTCTAAGTAAAGCTTATTGTATTGTACAATGAGTCATTTCATTAAATTCCAGCAAGGTCGTAAGCAGAACACCATGATACCATTGTTCCTATACAATGCACTACATATGTACTTGATTGTCGTAAGCAGAAGGCCATGATATTATTGTTTCCGTACAGTACACGATTTGATCGTTGTAAGCAGATAGTAATGATGCTACATACGTCGACGAGTATTCCCTTACAGTACACGATTTGATATCTGATTGCATGATAAATAATAGAACAATGCCAGATAAGAATTTGCAATGGTAAATTTTGTGATAGACGGTATTTAATTACATATTAATTATTTAATAAAACGATAATACGATAGATATTATGATTAACTTTTTTTAAGTTAACAATGATGGCCAACATTCTATCAATATCAACAACCAAGCAACCACTTCTAATGTTGGTACACATATATTTTTAATATTTGTTTCTACAACTGTGTCGATAAATTTGTCAGTGGACTGTTAGTACCTGATGATAATACAAACTCATCAATACCGCTCACTGTGAGGTGTATTCGATACAACATTATGTGATATAGTTTGTCAGTGATTTGCGACAGGACGGTGGTTTTCTCCGGGTACTCCCCCCCCCCCTCCCCTCATTAATAAAACTGACCACCACGATATAACTGAAATATTGTTGAAAGTGGCGTTAAGCACCATAACCCTAACCCATAACCCAACACATCAATGAGAAGAAAAGTTTGAAGATATTATGGGCTAATTAAAACTCATAAATAGAAAAACAGACAATACTCAAATAGAAAACAATAAAAGACAAACAAGGGACAAAAAACCACTACACAGAAAACTAACGATTGAGCAACACGACAGCCATTATAAACCAGAGGTTCACTCAGGCTTTCTAAAAGGGTTAGCTGTTCCTGCTCCACGCGTAGCGCCTCGTGACTTGACAAAATAGTTTATACTATTTCATAAATTTGTATACATTAAATCGGAGAGACAACTGGTAAATTAAGGATTATCTTCATCAGGTATATATGGTTTTAGTTGGCTTGAGCGTGAATTTGGACATTTGAGCTTTCAATGTGTTTTTTATAGAATTTATCACAAATAACAGTATGCGTTCGAACAAAGATTTTGCTAGAAAAGTGGCAATACATATTTTTATTGTAAAAATATAGAAAATGGTACCACGTAAAAGCATTTGTTAAACTTAACATCCGCTCATGAAAACTGATGTAGCAATCACCAAATGTATGGTTACTTTTTTCATGTACAACAAATATTTATATACAATGTATATATATATATTAGATCAAGATAAAATTGAAATTGATATCGATATCGAAAAATATTTAACAAATCCGACAGAGAGCCGCCTCGTTTACAATTTTCCGTAAGTGACCGAGTGTCTTATTGTCGCTTAGTGACTATTGAACAATTTCTAATTATGCTGATTTTTGGTTTGTATTAGACTCTCAGCTGTCGTTTACCTATGCTTGTTTACTCAAAATCAACATTCCACCAGTAGACATGTCGTTTCAACCGGACGTATTATCCTGACTCCGAGTCTAGTAGTCTTTGTTTTTATTCCTTAATGTTATGTGCTTAGCGGGGATACAACAAATACTAATTGCATATTATTTTATTTCACCTGTCGGGAATCAAATTAATAATCTACCACGCACGAAGTACCACATACTGACCGCTTTCAACATGTTGGAGATTATGTCAGAGGTGGACTTGACAGATTTCATAAATTAATAATTGAACGAGGAATCAACAGTCTTGAATGTTTCAACAAGCGACTCATGATTGTGGGTTGTGACAGCCGGTTCTAGGCAGATGTTGTACGAGGAAGAGAAACGTTTCCTGTCTTTGTTGAGTCTTACAGGGAGGAATAATACAAATACAAGGAATGCATGTATATATATAGAATTGTCTTAAGGATATTTTAATTCGGTACTTGAATTTAGCAATACCAAGATACAATTTAGCAATACCAAGAATAACTGGGTAAGTCGAATTGAAGAACAAAGAAAAATAATCAAGAATAATGAAGAAAAGAACCCAAAATTACTATTTGTACATGTACATGTCTATGCGTAGATGCGATGCTCGCCTGTAGGCTGTGCCTAATCCATATTATAAACATGAAATAGTTTAACATTTGTTAAAAAATTGCAAAAAGTTATTAAACACACATTTTAAATCTGTTGAAAATATTACTGATGGCCGGTTTGTGCCCTATATCACTGGTTGTGTTGTGAACTTTAATATAAACATGAAATAGTTTGACATTTGTTAAAAATTTGTCAAAAGTTATTAAATTAATTGTTTAAATACATGTATTTATTTAAATGTCCAATCCTTGGTCTGTTGTTCGGTATAATAAAACAGTTATTGCCTTCAATGGATTGTAAGCATCAGAATTGTTAACCCTCAAGGGGTTGTTTCCCTCGGGCTAAAGCCCTCGGGAAAAAAAAAACCTTCAGGTTAATGATTCTGGATGTTTACATCCATTGAAGGCAATAATTGTTTAGTATTACCTATTTTATTTCATTGTTCTTGCCATGCATAATGCGCACGTAATAACTCCTCATATGCTGGTGGTAAAGCCAAAACCATTTCATCTTCAAATATTTTTCGCAAGCTCATGAGTTGACATATGGGTTAATTTGTAAGATTATTCAACATAGATTATATAGGAGAATGAATATTAAATCAAATTTCTGGTAGTTTCCAACTAAGTTAGTTATATATCCATCCCTCATATAACAATCAAATTAAACATTAAATATTTCTGAATAATTTCGTTAATTTCAAAATAAGTGATTTGCAATTTGGTTCAATTTTCACTTAAAAGGATGTTCAATATTTCCTATCTAACTTATAATAAAATATTGCAAAGCGGTTTATTTTTAATGCTTTTACCCTCATAGCATTTTCCTTTGTGTAGTTATTTGTATATCTCTCATATAGCAAGACTGTCATGTTCACGATGTTCAAGAATATGATAATATGCATATTTTAAAATGATGTTTTCGTGGTTCTTTTTTAACTTGAAAATGGACGATATCTTAGCATTCTTGGAGGAGTATAAAGTTGAGCAAAGGACCGCATTCACAGCGGTATCGACAGGAAAATGGATCATGGGGAATCACTGCCATGATTATGTAAACTAAACTTTCTATAAATATATCTTAATAACATGATAAGAAAACACAGAAGTTATCTTTTTTTAAATGTTTGTTTTGCTTAATCGAAATTCCATGTAAATCTTTCGCATATCAAAATTTATATTGCCCCGGAATGGTAAGCTGTTCCTGTTCCATTTGTGGCACCCCTCGTGTTAACGAAGGTCAATCCCCTCAGATGACCTTAGGCGATATTGGCTATCCTGTTTAAATCCTTCGGTTTACATGCTCCCAAAGATTTCTAAATTATTTGACTTTTCTATATTTTGACTATCAGCGTACCTGATGATGGTTGTTCTGGAAACACATCATGTGCACTAAATTAAATTCATGTTTTTTTTGTATTTACGTTTTTTTTTGTTACCGTTACTTATGACAAATATATATATAAATATAATATTTGACTATAGATATTTATCATTTAAAATTTTAATCAAGACCTATGCAGTGAACGATAAGTGTTATGTTTCATCATGTTTGGTTAACTGCTAATTTTCTCACCTTAATCGGAAATCACCAGCACGCAGATGTGTGAAGAATTTACGTAAACATTCAGTACGTAACTTCATACTTTAATGTTGCCATGGCAATTAGATTCAATGTTGAAAAACCACTATGCAATCACTTATTTTGTATTATAGTTATTTGTTTATTTTAATAAAGATTACATTTGCTTCCAGTCATTTCGTGACATATGCGTTGAGTCTAAGTGCATGACCAGGATTAAGTTTTAATGTGTTCGTGTCAATCGATAAAGAGAATGATTAGCTGAATGTCAGGAAATATAACACAAAGTGGTCTTTTAGCTTCTATTTGTGTACATGTTTTCTATATCTTATCAAGATAAAGTGGCTGTTTTCTATTTGCCTCTTCAAATGTATTCTTAAACAATATTGGTCTTGAAGTATCTTTTAATCTATCACATGTCGGGTTGTATCAGTGATAATCAAAATATAATGGGTTAGGATTATGGTGATAACGCCACATGTAACTATAATTCAGCTATATCAGTTTTATTGGTGGAGGAAACCGGTGTACTCGGAGAAAACCACCGACCTGCCACAAGTCACTGACAAATTGTGTCACATAATGTTGTATCGAGTATATTTATAATGTGATATATCAAATCTAATATAAATCTCAGTCATGAATATGCAACCTTTGCAGATTTTAGCTATCATATTTAGCACAAGTCCCTAGGGAGCAAAAATATACATCTTATTTTGGATAACAGATGTATGCTTGTGGCAAGAGACACAGAACTAAACATCTAACTCAATTACTATGAAAATAGATACTAATGAGTACCCTAAGTAAACAGAACCCTTTCAGAGGAGAGCACAATGTTGAGGAAATGTTGGAAATATGTTTTACACAAAGCCACAAAGGAGACTTTTGGCCATTGTGTTGTCTGTCCTTCTCCGATTTACGGGTTCTGATTACCTCTTTGGTATCTTCAAACTCTTCTTTTTGACTTTTTGCTAAGTCAAAACGATTTTGCATGGACTTTTTGTTATTATTATACTAACTCTACTGACATCCTGGGCCATGTCATAGGTCATATTTTTAACTGACTAATCATCGACGAGCCTACCAAATCGTATGGTTTTTAATATCCAAGATGGCGATGGCATATAAATACGTCCTTGTATTACAATGTATATATGTCGGTTTGTTTATTTAAAAATGTCGTTGACTCCGTATAATGATTACAAAAGAACTAATTTTTGCATATGCGCTGATCAGTTTCTATTACACGTGTGTACGCCACTACTATAAGTGTTAAACAGTACACACTGTGTGAACTGTTGTTTGATTAATTAATATATGTTTACTATCTTACGTAGGGTTGAAAGGTGAAGGGAGAACAGAGAACTACCCAACATGACTGTTATTAGATGTTAATTTATCTATCAAAAGAAACCAAATCTATGTTTAATTGGATTGGTTACCTTTAATAGATAACATTTTAAACGTTTTTAGTAGAACAAATTATTTTGCACGTTTGGATTTAAAAAGCGGTTATTCTGAGAAAACCTTAGAATAAAAACAAATAGTATACGAGATTATTGGCACTTATTGGCCACAGCTTTAATTCAATTATACATATATATAGATAGATAAATACATAATAAATAAATAGATAAATAGATAGTAGTACATTTTGTGTATATATATATATATAGTTAGTTAGATTAAATGAAGACAACTAGCTTCGTACTTTCAAATGTGCAACGGTTGCCGAATTTTGTAAATGGCAACAACTAGATAGATAAATAGATAATATCAATATGGAAATTGTAGGAAAATCACAAGTCGCCCTGGAAAACAGAGGTAACTGATGTTATCCGTTTGAAAACCAGGACACCTTGGGAACAGAGACGCTTGTTATTGACTTTAAGTTCGATATAACGCAGCGAATTATGCCAATGCCATCACTAAAGGAGTATAAATCCCGGAAATAATCCAATGTTCTACGAGGTCCGTACATCCACCATTTTCCGGTTGGTAGTATAGTAGACTTGAAACGTCATTCTACATCCTACATTAGAAATCTATCACATCGATTCATGAATGAACCTGAAAAACATTATAAAACTTTCGGCAGTTTGAGCATATTTGCGATAAACGAACTAAAAGATGGGTTGGAAGGGTGGAAAATTGTTTCTGTATGTAAACAGCCATGTCGTCTGCTTCGAGCACAAATTGGAAAGAATTACCCAAGATGCCATTCGCATTTCCCAATAATGGGTCATGTTAAAGAATAATATTCCGGTTTCGCCGGATAAATGGATTTATGAATAAGACATAAATCCTATTATTGACATAATTTTGACTCACTTTAAAACGGCGGTTGCTTCAACCAAAGTTTTATTTGAATTTAATATCTTGGGAATGTTTTTGAAAGAATTGTAGATGAATTTCCATTGCATATTAAGATGTTTAATTTGTCCATCTTCTTTAGAACATTCAAATAGCCATTACATATCAAAGAATACACAAGTTAAAATGGGAAAAGATAGCAGCTGTTTTTAGATTTCGTTGTTAATGATTTGAAGTAAAACAATTTAATATTTCTCAATTAAAACATTAAACCAGAAAAGGGAAAGCCCATATAGCCTAAATAGAAATACAGTTTTGTATCTAATTTAATTTAACAAGACATCACAAAAGAATGTCTCAAACATTTCTGGTAATGTAAAACTTTGGATAATATTTGAATCAACCTTTGACAACTATCAGGGTTAATGCCAGAGAACCATCCAACATATTTTCAAAATTTATAAAATATTTGTATTGCCAATTGATAATATTCTGAAATCACGTCGTATACGGTGCGTCTTTTTACCACCGAACACCACCGAACACCGCCGAATACCACCGAACTCCAAAAAACTACCACCGAACGCATAAAAACTATCATATACATAGAACACCTGAAAGTCACCACCGAACACATATTCTTTATCACTATACGGGAATTTTTAATATCATGTTGAGAAACTAAATTTTACCACAAAACATCTAAAAACGGCCGACGAACACTTCTTTTTTATTACAATGTGCACATTTTCGCCGAACTGATCTTGACCGCCGAACACTTTTTTCTGCAACCGATTGACTTGATATTTATGCAGAAAAACAACCATTTAAGAAAAGCGTATTATTAAAATTTTAATGATATAAAGATTTTTATTTTACTTTTATCAAATCTATGAAAGACCTTATTATTAATTCAAAATACAGCTTGCGTGTTAGCAAACCTCGGTCAGCATGCAAACTCATTAAAAATGTATGCACAATTTAATACTGCATGTGTATTAGTACACAGGAAACATACATCCATTAATCATCAATTATCACGTGTGAATACGACCTGGCATCGGTACATTTCATTTGCGCGGATTAGTCTTACAATTGAGCGGAAAAAATCCTTCATTTGCACTGCAAAACACCTTTCATTTGCGCAGATTTACCTGTAACTTTTCCATTCCAGATCTTCGGATGACTGCTAGCATATGGATTGTTCTGACTTTTACATATGTTGTTGTTTGAATTTTCGACAGAACATCTAAGAAAATGAATATTGTGGTATGAGCTGCATAAAATTGTTCGTTGTAGTGTGCATGGAACGACTCCGCTCCATTAGTTTTCCGTTTTGCGTCGAGTTACGGTAATGAAGACCACAAAGTTGGAGGAAACCTTGAATCCGTCACTCAACGCAAAACGCACAACTAATGGAGCGGAGTTGTTCCATGCACACTACAACGAACAATTTTATGCAGCTCATCCCACAATATTTATTAAAATTTAAATTCTAAATTTTTAATACATTTATGTACATTTAAAATGTAAAGTTACAAATATTAAATATAATTAATTTTTTTTTCCGTGCAATTAAAGGATTGCAACAGGTAAATCTCAGGTAAAAAAATCGGCCCATATGTAGGACACTTTAGCCGCGCAAATGAAAGGGTAGTTAATCCCCAAATCTGCGCAAATGTAATGCGCCCTCTGGCACCTATATAGACAAATATATTTGATCTTGACTAATTGCCGGTAATCGGCAAACAAATAAAAAAAATTAGAGCGTGGTACATTTCCTTTTTGATCGAATAAGTTTCTAGTATGGCTTCATTAATTGTTCAATCGTATTGTTTGACGTAACTATTATACTTATCGCGCCATAAAAATGTCAACAATTTCAATAAATTACACTCATCACAACTTTAATGAGGTATTTCCGTTTAATGTTTTCTGAATGCGTCCGGTGGTAAATTTATTGTGTTCGGTGGTAATAAACTGATCACTAACTTCGTTATTAAAGCATTTACACTGACCAAAATTTCGATTTAGTACTTAAATATGTATATTATTACACTGAAGGTGTTCGGTGATTATTGAAAAGTGTCTATAGGTGTTCTGTGGTAATTTTTACGCGTTCGGTGGTGTTCGGCGGTGTTCGGTGGTAAAACGACACACCCCGTCGTATATATATTTAAGTGAGCGATCAACACAAATAATTTGTTTTAACTAATAAATACCGTAAAAAAAAAAAGCAAAGTAAATATCATGATATAATTCGTAAGAAGTTAAAATAAAAGTGTGTGATGATGCTTACCATAGAAACCATCATAAACATATTTAAATTTATTTGATTTTCTCATCTTTTGCCTTTTGTGTACCAACTATATTTTTTTTCAGATATATATCTTTATTCTCATCACCAAATGACATAGGTACAGAGAAGACATAGACACAATTATATACAGCATATGCAATATATATACAATATTAGAACACAGGAAAACAGTTATCTAGGAGGACACACCCTTTCATTTATGATCCATATAAATTTACATAGATTAGTCAGATTCAGTCTATTTGTTGACGCCACAATCCCCAAGAAGTTAATAATATTTGGTCTTTTTGTATATCTCTTCTTGATATAAATATCTCTTTATTGCTTAAAATATGGGCAATTTAAAATATAATGGAATTCATCACCAATTTCTTCTAAATTACATAAATTACATTTTCTATTTTCGCGCGGTATGTTATTCCATCTCCCATGTTCTATTGGCAGTTTATGGTTTGTTGTTCGAAATTTATATAGAGTTAAGAAATCTTTTTCGTCTAAAATATCAAAATATTGTTAAAAAATAACCGTTTCTTTAAAAATACAATAATTTAGGGTTTTAGAACAATTGTGTAATGTTTCTCGCCATGTCTGCTGGAATTGATCGTGCAATCTCATTTTTACATTGAATTTTAACCAGACTTCACTAATGAAAATTTGTGTTTCCCAAATATACGAAAAACCACATTCATCTAAAATAGCTTTTACACTGTTTAACCAAGAAAAAATTGCATTCTGTGTATTACATAAATGGTACATTAAACGATACACAACAGAGCAAATTTTTTACTGTTTTCCTGTTATAAGTTTGGTCCAGTATGACACCGTCTGCTGTTTTATATCTATATATAGGGGGTAGCGTCCCAATTCACCATAAATCATACAATTTGGAGTTGAAGATTTGAGATTTAGTAGGAGCTTACAATATTTCAAATGTATTCTCTCAATTATATCACAGTTACTTAATCCCCATAATTCACAACCATAAAGTAATATAGGTTTTACCACTTTATCAAATAAATCAAGTTGACATGAAATAGAAAGATTGTGGAATTTTCCTCTTTTCAGGATTTCGTACATTGCTTTGGTCCCTTCATCAGCAAGTGTTTTAATTGCCCTTTTAAAGTTTCCCGTTTTTGTCAATAATAAACCCAAATAATTAAATTCCTTCACAATTTCAATTTCGCTGTTGCTATATGTAAATTGTAAATTTTGTGATAATCTTCCATTTGTAAAGCATACAATTTTAGTCCTGTTTATATTTACTTTTAATTTCCAAGCCAAGCAATAGTCATGAAAAATATTTAATTGTTTTTGAAGGTCTTCAGGGGTTTCTGCCATTAGGACAGTGTCATCTGCATAAAGCAATACAAATATGTTCATATATACATTCATAATATTTTCAATGTCTTGTGAAATTGTGAGAAGGCCTGTAACATTGTGGTTTTCTAAAAAATCTTCCAGATCATTCACAAATGTTGCAAATAAGAAAGGGGACAAGTTTCACCTTGTCTGCTACCATTATCACATGCAAAATAATCGGATTTACTGTTATTAAAAATAATGTTTGATTTGCTATCTTTATATATATTCTGTATTACATTTAACATTTTCCCATTTATATTATTAATTAACAATTTGTACCACAATTCTTCCCGCCAGATTATATCAAAGGCCTTCTCAAAATCTATACCTGATGAAAGTAAATGCGGAATCGGGTCATGCCCACTAAATTTTATATCTACGTTTTTAACATTTCAACTGGAAACCTTTTCATTTACTAATTGATTAATGGTACCAGTCACTTTTTATAATTTAAAATCAATTAAACGCAACACTCAATATATCTTTAAGTGAATAAAAGTTAGAGACTACTGTAAGGGTAATCATGAAAGATCAATCCAGAGACATGAGTAACATTGGGTACAAGTCAATCTAGAGACATGAGTAACTTTGGGTACAAGTCAATCTAGAGACATGAGTAACTTTGGGTACAAGTCAATCCAGAGACATGAGTAACATTGGGTACAAATCAATCCAGAGACATGAGTAACATTGGGTACAAGTCAATCCAGAGACATGAGTAACATTGGGTACAAGTCAATCTAGAGACATGAGTAACTTTGGGTACAAGTCAATCCAGAGACATGAGTAACTTTGGGTACAAGTCAATCCAGAGACATGAGTAACATTGGGTACAAGTCAATCCAGAGACATGAGTAACATTGGGTACAAGTCAATCCAGAGACATGAGTAACATTGGGTACAAGTCAATCCAGAGATATGAGTAACTTTGGGTACAAGTCAATCCAGAGATATGAGTAACTTTGGGTACAAGTCAATCCAGAGACATGAGCAACATTGGGTACAAGTCAATCCAGAGACATGAGTAACATTGGGTACAAGTCAATCTAGAGACATGAGTAACATTGGGTACAAGTCAATCCAGAGACATGAGTAACATTGGGTACAAGACAATCCAGAGACATGAGTAACATTGGGTGCAAGTCAATCTAGAGACATGAGTAACATTGGGTACAAGTCAATCTAGAGACATGAGTAACATTGGGTACAAGTCAATCCAGAAACATGAGTAACATTGGGTGCAAGTCAATCCAGAGACATGAGTAACTTTGGGTACAAGTCAATCCAGAGACATGAGTAACATTGGGTACAAGTCAATCCAGAGACATGAGTAACATTGGGTACAAGTCAAACTAAAGACATGAGTAACATTGGGTACAGGTCAATCCAGAGATATGAGTAACATTGGGTACAAGTCAATCCAGAGAGATGACTAACATTGGGTACAAGTCAATCCAGAGACATGAGTAACATTGGGTACAAATCAATCCAGAGACATGAGTAACATTGGGTACAAGGCAATCTAGAGACATGAGTAACATTGGGTACAAGTCAATCTAGAGACATGAGTAACATTGGGTACAAGTCAATCCAGAGACATGAGTAACATTGGATACAAGTCAATCCAGAGACATGAGTAACATTGGGTACAAGTCAATCTAGAGACATGAGTAACATTGGGTACAAGTCAATCCAGAGATATGAGTAACTTTGGGTACAAGTCAATCCAGAGATATGAGTAACTTTGGGTACAAGTCAATCCAGAGACATGAGCAACATTGGGTACAAGTCAATCCAGAGACATGAGTAACATTGGGTACAAGTCAATCTAGAGACATGAGTAACATTGGGTACAGGTCAATCCAGAGATATGAGTAACATTGGGTACAAGTCAATCCAGAGAGATGACTAACATTGGGTACAAGTCAATCCAGAGACATGAGTAACATTGGGTACAAATCAATCCAGAGACATGAGTAACATTGGGTACAAGGCAATCTAGAGACATGAGTAACATTGGGTACAAGTCAATCTAGAGACATGAGTAACATTGGGTACAAGTCAATCCAGAGACATGAGTAACATTGGATACAAGTCAATCCAGAGACATGAGTAACATTGGGTACAAGTCAATCTAGAGACATGAGTAACATTGGGTACAAGTCAATCCAGAGATATGAGTAACTTTGGGTACAAGTCAATCCAGAGATATGAGTAACTTTGGGTACAAGTCAATCCAGAGACATGAGCAACATTGGGTACAAGTCAATCCAGAGACATGAGTAACATTGGGTACAAGTCAATCTAGAGACATGAGTAACATTGGGTACAAGTCAATCCAGAGACATGAGTAACATTGGGTACAAGTCAATCCAGAGACATGAGTAGCATTGGGTGCAAGTCAATCTAGAGACATGAGTAACATTGGGTACAAGTCAATCTAGAGACATGAGTAACATTGGGTACAAGTCAATCCAGAGACATGAGTAACATTGGGTACAAGTCAATCCAGAGACATGAGTAACATTGGGTACAAGTCAACCTAGAGACATGAGTAACATTGGGTACAAGTCAATCTAGAGACATGAGTAACATTGGGTACAAGTCAATCCAGAGACATGAGTAACATTGGATACAAGTCAATCCAGAGACATGAGTAACATTGGGTACAAGTCAATCCAGAGACATGAGTAACATTGGGTACAAATCAATCCAGAGACATGAGTAACATTGGGTACAAGTCAATCCAGAGACATGAGTAACATTGGGTACAAATCAATCCAGAGACATGAGTAACATTGGGTACAAGTCAATCCAGAGACATGAGTAACATTGGATACAAGTCAATCCAGAGACATGAGTAACATTGGGTACAAGTCAATCCAGAGACATGAGTAACATTGGGTACAAGTCAATCCAGAGACATGAGTAACATTGGGTACAAATCAATCCAGAGACATGAGTAACATTGGGTACAAGTCAATCCAGAGACATGAGTAACATTGGGTACAAATCAATCCAGAGACATGAGTAACATTGGGTACAAGGCAATCTAGAGACATGAGTAACATTGGGTACAAGTCAATCTAGAGACATGAGTAACATTGGGTACAAGTCAATCCAGAGACATGAGTAACATTGGATACAAGTCAATCCAGAGACATGAGTAACATTGGGTACAAGTCAATCTAGAGACATGAGTAACATTGGGTACAAGTCAATCCAGAGACATGAGTAACATTGGGTACAATTCAATCTAGAGACATGAGTAACATTGGGTACAAGTCAATCTAGAGACATGAGTAACATTGGGTACAAGTCAATCCAGAGACATGAGTAACATTGGGTACAATTCAATCTAGAGACATGAGTAACATTGGTTACAAGTCAACCTAGAGACATGAGTAACATTGGGTACAAGTCAATCCAGAGCCATGAGTAACATTGGGTACAAGTCAATCCAGAGACATGAGTAACATTGGGTACAAGTCAACCTAGAGACATGAGTAACATTGGGTACAAGTCAATCTAGAGACATGAGTAACATTGGGTACAAGTCAATCCAGAGACATGAGTAACATTGGATACAAGTCAATCCAGAGACATGAGTAACATTGGGTACAAGTCAATCCAGAGACATGAGTAACATTGGGTACAAATCAATCCAGAGACATGAGTAACATTGGGTACAAGTCAATCCAGAGACATGAGTAACATTGGGTACAAATCAATCCAGAGACATGAGTAACATTGGGTACAAGTCAATCCAGAGACATGAGTAACATTGGATACAAGTCAATCCAGAGACATGAGTAACATTGGGTACAAGTCAATCCAGAGACATGAGTCACATTGGGTACAAATCAATCCAGAGACATGAGTAACATTGGGTACAAGTCAATCCAGAGACATGAGTAACATTGGGTACAAGTCAATCCAGAGACATGAGTAACATTGGGTACAAGTCAACCTAGAGACAAGTCAACCCAGAGACATGAGTAACATTGGGTACAAGTCAACCTAGAGACAAGTCAATCCAGAGACATGAGTAACATTGGTTACAAGTCAACCTAGAGACAAGTCAATCCAGAGACATGAGTAACATTGGGTACAAGTCAATCCAGAGACATGAGTAACATTGGGTACAAGTCAATCTAGAGACATGAGTAACATTGGGTACAAGTCAATCCAGAGACATGAGTAACATTGGGTACAAGTCAATCCAGAGACATGAGTAACATTGGGTACAAGTCAACCTAGAGACAAGTCAATCCAGAGACATGAGTAACATTGGATACAAGTCAATCCAGAGACATGAGTAACATTGGTACAAGTCAATCCAGAGACATGAGTAACATTGGGTACAAGTCAATCCAGAGACATGAGTAACATTGGGCACAAGTCAATCCAGAGACATGAGTAACATTGGGTACAAGTCAATCTAGAGACATGAGTAACATTGGGTACAAGGCACAGAACAAGGACAAACAAAACAAAAATACAACAATGAAAACAAAAACGTAGAGCAACACAGACCTTTCCCAATAACTGGGAATGAAACCAGATGATCGCTAATGGTAAGCAGTTCCTGTTTCTTATAAGATATCCGTCGTGTTACTCACATAGGCAAGTCTGATAAAAGTCTCATCGGTGAATTTGTCACCGATTTGCGCCAACTAACCATATGTTGTTCTTTTTTTGTGATCAATGCTTTGAGGTGAGAGGTGGTTCTTCGTCTTGTTCATGTTGGTGGAAATGGTGGACATCACTGTTTAAAATTCATTTACATAAAATATTAGCTGCTAGCATTTTATAATTCCATTTATTTATACAGAAGAACCGAAATATTTTACAGTATTTCCTATAAATAAGGAAAGAAACATGGTGTAACGTTGTCGCTGAAATTCAGAAATATTTCTTGTTAGATATTTACTGTTTGCATCATATACAGCATCCTGTACTGTTGACACTATAATAATACTAAGTCCTAATAATCATCTTCCTAGATGTAGATCCATGTCATCTCCTAAAACAAATACTATTTTCCTGGCGAGACGCTTACCATTTAATCCAGATTGTGGTGTTTTTACATAGGAACAATAAATTAAAATGAATTGTTTATAAATATGTTTTATTTGATGTTGAGGTTACACTGACAAGGTTATCGGAAGACATAATAAGGAAACAATTGTCAACTTTGAACCTAAATCTAATTGACAATGCCATCTGTTGTCATATGTCATGGTAATTATGACCTGTTGGGCGATTATTTTATAGAGAATGAGATTGATATTGATATTGTTAAATATGATATTTAATGGTATTCTAATTTCAAGACTGGGTGAATGATCAATTAATTGATGTCATGGTACTGGTTTTCAGAAAGGGATATCCTAGTGGTCAACAGATCTTTCGCGGCATTAGCTAAGCTATTCACAAATATTATTAACTTTCTAATAGAATGGTCAAAATGTAGTGTGTTGTACTATGGAAGTGGGGTATGGGAATTTTATTTTGACAGATTGTATACTGACCTTTGGCAAGCGAATTTAAAATGCTAAAACATCAATATCTAATACATTGATCATTATGAACTAAGTATATACATTATGTTCGTAACAAGAAACATGTGTATATTTAAGTCCTTAATTAAACTGATCAATAGTGATAATTTGTACTTATTAGTTGCTATTATTATTTATATAACGTATAATTTGTATTTGGAAACACAAAATTATCAAAATAATTGGATGTGTTAGTACGAATGTATTGTGTCTTATTGTTTTAAGCAATTGTATTGTGTGGTCTTGGTTTAAACAATCTGTAGTTTTCACAAGCTTGTTTATATATACAGAATTTATTTTGGTTTTTAAGCAAAGAATCAAATCTAATCTAGAGTTTGACCCAATTACTTGTTCAAATATTTTGTACCTTCATTTTGCATGCAAGCATATTTAGCAGGAATTATTTATATTTCCTGAGCAAACGCAAAGGTGATGCAATGGTTAGCGAGTTCATCTCGAGTTTGGTAGATAATAGATGCTAGTCCCAGTCAGTCAAGAGTTTGGTAGATAATAGGTGCTAGCCCCAGTCAGTCAAGAGTTTGGTAGATAATAGATGCTAGCCCCAGTCAGTCAAGAGTTTGGTAAATAATAGGTGCTAGCCCCAGTCTGTCAAGAGTTTGGTAGATAATAGGTACTAGCCCCAGTCTGTCAAGAGTTTGGTAGATAATAGGTGCTAGCCCCAATCAGTCAAGAGTTTGGTAGATAATAGGTTCTAGCCCCAGTCTGTCAAGAGTTTGGTAGATAATAGGTACTAGCCCCAGTCTGTCAAGAGTTTGGTAGATAATAGGTGCTAGCCCCAGTCAGTCAAGAGTTTGGTAGATAATAGATGCTAGCCCCAGTCAGTCAAGAGTTTGGTAGATAATAGATGCTTGCCCCAGTCAGTCAAGAGTTTGGTAGATAATAGATCCTAGCTCCAGTCTGTCAAGAGTTTGGTAGATAATAGGTGCTAGCCTCAGTCTGTCAAGAGTTTGGTAGATAATAGGTGCTAGCCCCAGTCAGTCAAGAGTTTGGTAGATAATAGATCCTAGCTCCAGTCTGTCAAGAGTTTGGTAGATAATAGGTGCTAGCCTCAGTCTGTCAAGAGTTTGGTAGATAATAAGTGCTAGCCCCAGTCAGTCAAGAGTTTGGTAGATAATAGATGCTAGCCCCAGTCAGTCAAGAGTTTGGTAAATAATAGATCCTAGCTCCAGTCTGTCAAGAGTTTGGTAGATAATAGGTGCTAGCCTCAGTCTGTCAAGAGTTTGGTAGATAATAGGTGCTAGCCCCAGTCAGTCAAGAGTTTGGTAGATAATAGGTACTAGCCCCAGTCAGTCAAGAGTTTGGTAGATAATAGGTGCTAGCCCTAGTCTGTCAAGAGTTTGGTAGATAATAGGTGCTAGCCTCAGTCTGTCAAGAGTTTGGTAGATAATAGGTGCTAGCCCCAGTCTGTCAAGAGTTTGGTAGATAATAGGTGCTAGCCCCAGTCAGTCAACCCAAAGACTAAGAAATCAATACTTGCTGTTTCTCTGTTAAATACAATGCATTAAGGAATAAGAGCAAAGACTGCTTGGCTCTGATTCAACATAGTATGTCCGAATGGCACGACAACATATCTACCCACGGACTGTTGTTACAGTGAACTATAAAAATCAAACTCAGCTGATCTAGTACAAAACAGACATCATCATCATCTCATTGAAATGTAACGTGTTTTCGCCATGATATAGCTGAAAAGTACTTACTTGGCGTTAAACAACAATCACTCATTCGCTCTTTCCGAAGCACCTGTTTTCAACCTCGGTTTCGTTGAGGGACGAGGGGGTCGTATTGCCAATTTTTTTATTTCCTGGGTAATATTTTCCTGACTATTGTTTGTCTTAAAGAGTTCCGTCAATCAATCATAATATTACTAGTAATTTTTAAAGTAAAATACCAAGTAAAAAATGCGGGGAATTAATTTTTTTTCACAAAATCATTATTTTTTTTTATATTATTTTTTTCTATATTGTTCCAATTTTTAGAAA
The DNA here is from genome assembly GCA_963383655.1 of Bathymodiolus septemdierum. Classification (NCBI taxonomy): domain Eukaryota; kingdom Metazoa; phylum Mollusca; class Bivalvia; order Mytilida; family Modiolidae; genus Bathymodiolus; species Bathymodiolus septemdierum. Next base: position 115,356,034 of record OY726517.1, on the reverse strand, counting down.
TACATGATATTGCTTATTATTACTCTTCATGTAAGAAACTTTCATTATAATTGACATGATATTATCGAAACATAATTTTACAAAGAATAAATAGCGTCGTTGTACTATGCACTCGCATAGTACTACATTTGTATTGTTGGAGTCATTACTATGCTGATGGGCGGAGCTTAGAACAATAATACGTCATTTAAATAGGCTGGGTTTAAACGGGATCATCTGAACGCTTTTAACAGTGTATAATTTACAATGTATTATACGTTTTTCTTTAACGTTGATGCTGTCGTCTGTCAAAACAATGGCCAGTTCCAGGTTTGGGAATTAAATATTTGACAGTTCATTGTTATTGTTGAAATTAAATATTTCTTGAATTTAAATGAATAATATGAGGCAGATGCAACCTGAAACGCTCCCGAAGAACAGTAATTTTTCTTCAGTTTACAAAATATCAAGCTTAAAAATAACACCACCTAAAATTCCAAAAAATCGACTAGAGTTCCGGTTTCGGTCACGTGATTTTTATTTTATTTTATTTCCGGTTTGGCAAACATATTGTTGATTTGAAGTGCCATAGTACCTATTCATACTTCTACCATTAACGCTCCCTTAGGGAGCGTATTATTTGCCAATCTTTATACTATCAATACATTTTAGACAAATTTCATTTTTTTTAAATCACCAAAGACATTCAGAGTAATAATAACAATAATATTGTGTTGTCCATGTTATATGCCGAAATATGTCCCAAGGTTAAAAGGCATAATGCCCTTCGGTCGTGCATTATGCCTTCTAACCTTGGGACATATTTCGGCATATAACATGGACAACACAATAGTATTGTATAAGCATGATGAACCTGTTTGAACGCATCTCCAGTACAAAGACACTAAGGGAACGACCATTTAACTTGAAAGAGGGGGGGGGGGGGGTTTATGGTTTTTTTCTAAAATAATATTCTGATTTCCAATGCTGCTGAAAAAAATATTCTGATTTTGGTGGAGGAAAAAAAAATAATATGATTCAGAGTTTTTGTTATATAAGCTAATGTGGAAATCTGGAAAAAAAATTCGCGCTTTGCGCGACAAAAAAGATAAATATTCTAACTCGTGTTGTCCGAAAAAAAATTCCTGAACCAAACAAAAAACCATAACCCCCCCCCCCCCCCCCCTTCAAGTTAAATGGGCGGTCCCTAACAAGTGTCTGGGTGACATTTTATTCAGCTATGTTTTTAAAAGACTGCCAATCGATGTATAATATATAAAAGAATAACAAGTTAATTGTCTTTTCTTTGATGCCTTGTTATAATGGTGATACTGCAAATTTGTATGAAAAAAAAACCCGCTAAAGAATAATCAATACTGTTCTCGCGCATGTTTATTGTTGTATCGGTACTGATGATATTTATGCATTGTCATCTGGACAGGTAGATTGGCGACGCATTATATAAAGGGTGTGGTGGATTAAATCAAATAGTGAATTTTATTTTGTTGGTGCCATTACGTTAAAAACGAGTCCAAATTCAAGAGAAAAACACTCACAATCACGAGGTAAGGAATGTTAACCTTTTACAGCAGATATAAAAATCAATGTTCATCAATTAATCACACCATAATATTATAAAAGTATTTTCCTATAATTCGTGTATTGAGATTGTTTGTGTGCTGCCTAGGTAAATATTTCATAGATTTCATAGTATTTAGTTGAATTAATCATGTTTTGTTTTTACTGATCTAAGTACGGCTCCTTAATTTCTATATATAATATTTATATATTTGGTATACACGATTTATCTTTACCATGTCTATCGGTATAAAGAGAATAGTTCAAATATATTAGGGTACTTATTTTATTCATTTTTTAAATTATGATATAGCTTTTATTTATATCAAAATACGGAGAATATTAAAAAGCATTATTGCAATTTCTTATTATTTAAAGTTAGATATATTTTCCAATAAGCGACATATATATTATAATCATTGATTTTATACCATCTTGCGTGTTGGCGACAGAAGACAATTTAGAATTGAATGATTGTATTGCTATTTTTTCTACACTGGCTGTATAGACGTACTTAAAACCTCAATAATGGAACCAAGTACGTGATTGAGCTGCACGAAAATTCTTATTTTTGCATAATATAATATTGCTTCAACCTGTCATCTCGGTGAAAGGTTGTTTACTTTCATAGAAATATTATGGCCCAAGGTCATACATATTTAATAGTGCATGAATATGAGTGCAGATTATAACGTGTAGTACAAGATTCAGTTGTTTGGATAAGACGAATCAACGCCTGTTTTAGGTCATATTCCAGTTTTTATAACATATACTATCTGGTCTTGATACCAAAGTATTTCCCATGCAGGGATCATACTGGAACCCTTTGCAATACTTTTCATCTGAACGTTTCACACACCAACCTGTATTCATACGTCAAAAATAAAACGATTTAAGAAAAGTTTAGAAAAAGGGTAATTGCGGTAGGGATACATGTAAAATGCGAAACGAAACAAAACGAAACGAAACGAAATAGATCGAAACGAAACGAAATTTACCGAAACGAAACGAAATCGAAACGAAACGAAATAAATCGAAACGAAATTGACCGAAACGAAACGAAACGGAATAATACAAAATGAAAGAAACTTATTTTAATGAAAAATTTGAGAAAGTATCGTTTAAGCGTAGAAAAGATAGTTTATTGTATTCCAGGTTATATTCATTTAATGTATATTTCATTTATCATACACATTTATATGTTCTGGGGGCCCGGGTGGCTCAATGAGTTAGGTCGTTGGATCTAACAACTCGTACAAGCCCATCACCAATACGGCGTGGGCTCGTGCCCAGCTTTGTAAATTACAAAAAGGGTACACTCGACTCGCAGCCGCAAGTGATAAAGTTTACCAGTTGCTTGTCCAGGGTCGGTGGTTCTCTCCGGGTACCCCGGCTTCCTTCATCACTAAAACTGGTCGCCATGATATATCTGAAATATTGCTGAAAGTGGCGTTAAGCACAAAAATTCGAATTCTTTATATGTTCTGTAATATCTACGAGTGGCTCAATGAGTTAGATCGTTGGATCTATGCAACTCATACAAGCTTATCACCAATACGGCGTGGGTTCGCGCCCGGCTTTGTAAATTACTAAAAAGGGTGCACTTGACTAGCAGCCGCAAGTGATAAAGTTTTCCAGTTGCTTGCCCATGCGGCCGGTGGTTCTTACCTGGTACTCCTCCACCACTAACACTGGTCGCCATGATATAGCTAAAATGTTGTTGAAAGTGGCGTTAAAACACCAAAAATTAAACAAAATAAAATCTGTAATATCTATGCATTGTATTGGATACGCTGTGTGTTTACACAATTAACTGTGCTTTATCCAATAAACCATCTTTTGGAATTGGCGTTTATTTTTTTGATATTTGGTCGAATTTCTTAAATCTCCGACACCTCGTTTGAGATTGTGTGTGGTTATATGGACTAAGCCCATATTCCATAAGGTTTTCAGTCATCCGGCACTTTGTGAATCTGCATGCAAGTTTCAACCTATATGACCCTTGAATTTGTGACCTTAACTTTTGATCAAGTGGTTCCACACAAGAAAAGGTTTCTGGCAAGAAGATCTTTCACAAAATTCCCATAGTGTCCACTGTTAAATTAAGTCAGACTGTGGTGGCAACCTTTGATTTCCGATCAGTTTTCAATTCACACGTTTGTTAGAGAAAATTCCTACAATTCAATAATTAAATCTCTAATACATTATCTGTCAAGAGCTCTTTGTACAAATTTCCAGTAGAGTCCAAAGTTAAACTAAGTTCGACCCTGGCGGCTATCTTGGATTTCCAATCGGCATTTGATTCTCAATTTAGAAGAGGACAAGAGGAGAAAGGAAAATTCTGACGCTAGTACAAAAAAAAATCAAAAAAAAAGAAGAAGAAAAAAAAATCAATTTATCAAACAGGTGCTAGGGACCGTATTGAACTTGCAGTGAGATGTGAGCGTTTGCTCCATGTTGAAGGCCTCACGGTGACCTTGAGATGAAGAACAGCTGTTCCTTTGCTTTGGGTTTTGTCAAGTGCGTGTAGGGATTTCATACACCTTATCCCTTCCTTTTTTATTAATTCTGACGAAGATCTTTGAACCAAATTCTAATAGGATCCAATGTTAAACTACATGTAAGGGGCCCGGGTGGCTGGGTATATGTTAGAAACAAATATAACATTTCACGCTTGTTAAGTTTTCAGGTCATATAAAATTCTCAAGTATTGTGTCTGAACTTTTTTACTTCTTGCCAAAATTAAGGGAGAGGTGGCGCTCGCACTCCTCGCAGCCCCTTCATATGTGCATGTCCCCTCCCCTCTTCAAGTTAAATGGCCGGTCCCCAAATCTTAAAAAAGAAACTTAACATGTAGTTTTGCAAGATGAGTGTACCGTTTTGTGCAGTATACCGTTTAAATTTTGCCAGATTGGTCATGATTTAAAATGTCTTTTTATCTCGACAGTCTTTCTTATAATAATAGAAGCCATAATTTGTTGCATATTTGAATATGAATATATGTTGTTTATCTCATCGTTAGCAAGGGGTAAACTTTAAGAAAACAATGAACAAAATTCTCAAGGGCAAAAACTGAAATAAATACATATAATAAATAATTGAATAATTAAACAACAACGGTAATTTTGCAATTATTTCGAAGCGGCACTAATAAGCATTCTCAAGTAACAGTACCCGGCCTACCTTACAAAATGGTGGGGGGTCTTCCGGTGCCGCTGGACCCCGACCCCTGTACATACGGATTCTGATGCCAATTTTAGATCCAATCTCAAGACTTGTCTAACTAAAGCCTCTTTAAGCCCCAATTTTTGAAGAATAATCCAAGCAAAAACATATATACCCCTTTTCAGCCATTTATGAATGAAAGATTAACCCATGCCAGACATATAATCAATAATAGGACCCCGATTGTCAGACCATCACCATGTATATAGGAAGTAATATCCCCCCACGTAACAGTCATTTTCATTTTGTCATTCGGCACAGTATAGCTGGAATATCACTGATGTGGCGTTTAGCAGTCAACAATCGATGAATCAATCAGTTCGTTATTGCTAGATGAAGAACGATTTTTTTTAAATATAACCTGGAAAACAATGAACTTTTCTACTATCCTTTTCTACAGTTAAATGATACTTTCTCTATTTTTTTCGTTTAATTTTTGTCTTGTATTTACCCAAGAAATTGTTTCGTTAAAATAGGTTTTATTTCATTTTGAATTATTCCGTTTCGTTTCGTTTCGGTCAATTTCGTTTCGATTTATTTCGTTTCGTTTCGATTTCGTTTCGTTTCTGTAAATTTCGTTTCGTTTCGATGCATTTCGTTTCGTTTTATTTCGTTTCGTTTCGTTTCGTTTCGCTTCGATTTCGTTTCGCATTTTACAGGTACCCTTGCGGTAGCACTACATTAATGCGTTTCGAATACGTTTTAGAAATTTTATGGTTTGAAAACGTATCGGTAATGCGTTTTCGATAAAACGTTTCAGCTGAAACGATTTCGCAACACATTAAAATGTTGCCTCAACGTGCAATACGTTTGAGAAACGATTTCGAAACGATTTAACGGTACGTCTGAACTTACCATCAGAATACCAAATTTAAAAATAACACGTTTTCCCCAAATTTATGCGATTAATACACGCAGGTGTAATTATAAAACATTTTGATTGGCCGTGCAGTTTTCAACCAGAAATTTGGGAATAAATTGAATAAAAATTACCTATTTTCCATGTTAAAAAAATTAATAATCTGATTTGTTTTTCATGTGAATGAAATTTTCTGCCTCGTGGAAAACATACTAGCCAAACTATCAAGTCTACCCCCACAACATAATGAACACCCCCTCCGTACCCCACGCCAGGCATAAAAGTTTAAGTGTCTGTCCCTTAGATATGCACTCTCTACTGAAATACATAGCAGAAACAGATATTGACATATACATATATGTCGTGCAGAAATTAAATCTAAGTAGATATTGGTGTCCATGTATGGATAGAAATCTTTAATCAATGAAGAAATGAAATAAGTTGATTAAACATGTTTTAATTTGTTTGGATGCTATGGCGTGTCAAACTTTGAAATGTTCATAAAAGGTAATTAATTATGCTTCTGTAAAGCAAATATATGAAGATAAAACATAATGTTGATAAAAGTAAATATATACTATTAAACTAAAAGGGTATTTCCCATGTTTCTATGGTGACCTTATTAACAGAGCTGAATATTTTATCAACTCTGACATATCGAGACTTATCAAGTCATTGTAAAATTGCATTGACAAAGAGTGCATTGTATTGGCAACTATAGTTGGCTTTTTGAGGTAGGTTTTCATGATTAAAAATATTGAATATCTGCTAGTAGAACTAGCTAGACAATCTAGCAATTTAATCGGCACATTTATATTTCATTCCATCGATCACTGATATATATTGTTGTTTTCTATTAAATATTTAATTTCAACAAAGTGATGACCGATTTAGTCTGGTCTTCCAGAAAGACCATTATTTTTTTTAATTAAGACGTTTACAACTAATTTATATTAAAATTGCTAGAAGTATCAATCATATGGTTCATTTGTCCTTATTGTAATGGTCTTTAGCTAGCTAACAGATTCAAACCGTCTAGCGTCTAGTCGTCAACTAACTACGAGTAAATACTCGGTTATTGCGCTCTTTGTATCTATGTGTCAATTATTTTTGTCATAGTATGTGGTCTTTTTAGTGGAATCGAATCTGCGTAAGTGTTTTCCTTAATGTAGTTAATCTATGGTTTACATTGGAGATCCAGTAATAAAAAAGAGGCGGGTCGTGATCCAATTACCGCCACAATTTTGTCAATTTTCCTAGAGAGGATGTACAACTACTTGTGCCATCAGTACCTATCACCACTAAAGTTGTGAGTTCGAACCCCTTTCATGGCGAGGTGTACTCGATACAATAGTATGTGATACAGTTTGTCAGTGACTTGCGACAGGTCGGTGTTTTTCGCCGGGTATTCCGGTTTCCTCCACCAATAAAACTGACCGCCACGATATAGCTGAAATATTGTTGAAAGTGGCGTGAAACACCATAAATCTAAACATAAACCAAGAGAGGACCTGAATCATATGTACTTCTATTAATGTGAAGGTCGTGTTATATATTTGAGGTTGAATTCAATTTGCAATTTTAATGTTTTGTATATCATGGGTAGTCGTGTTTTAAGACTGACTCAAAATGTTGTGATGCATATCTTATTATGATTTTCTGGAAACAACTCAACGTCGCATTGGAAACAAATACTGATGGTTAAAATAATCGAAAGATAACCAAGGACGTGTTCGTGCATTCAAATTGTCAAGACAGACTATAAAACATGAACCATTTACCCTGTGATAGAGTAGTATTTGTTTTTCAATGAAAAGTGTAAGGAATAGGAAAATAAAAATTAAGTACCATATTTAGGAAAAATGGTTAATTTGACACAGAATACAGAGTGTATTCTGAATTTGAAATTTGATGATTGAGTATAATAAAGCAAACGGCATATATCTTCTCTTATATTTCATGGATAGTAGATCTTCCCATTGATAGAAAAAACATGCCTGTGACCTGGATCTCCATCAGTGTATGTCGTGGTCTTTTATTTTTGCTTTCGTTGATTTTAGATGGTTAGGTGGTTGTTCGTTGTCTTGATATTAGTTGACTTGTTGACCATCACAGGTTCAATTTTATGTTCATAAATATACATGTTCAATTATTCGCATTGCGGTATAATATAAATTGTATACTCTAAACCAATGTAACCAATAACCAACCTTCATTTGCCCTAAACGCGTTGTGAATATGCATGAGATAAACATAAACAATAACTAAATCCGGTGCGATCTGTCGAATCCGGTATATAATTGACTAAATAATGATCAATGGTCGTAAAAAAAAATTCATACCGGACATAAGATTCAAATATCAACTACTTTACTTGGCTGGTATATCAGTGTGTAAAGGGTTGTTATATATATAATATTTCTTACGATGGATAATCTTAGATTTTACATAAAAAGAAAACAAACTTACTATCTATTTTTACTATCTATTTAAGTCATAACTTTTTGAAATGAAAAATATTTCTTCGTTGATAAGGTAGTATTGAAAAGTAAAAGGATTTTTTTTTTTAAATTGTTGATGAATAAATGCTAACATGGGGCGAATCAGTTTGGCTATGTGTCACCCCCCTTTTTGAAAAGAAAAAAATTATTGGAATTTCCCTCCGAGTCAACAATCTAGTGACACCCTCCTCCACACATTTCTAACGTTTTGGTCTGCTTCTACTATTTGTGTTTATTGTACCTTGCTTTATAACTGAAATGACATCTCCCAATACTTCAATGGGGCCGTAGTGGCCGTGAGCGTATGGTAGTTGGAAAACTACCTACGCAGTAAGTGCCCATCACCACTGATGTTATGAGTTCGAATCTCGATCAGGGAGAGGTGTACAACATTATGTGATAAAGTTTGTCAGTGACTTGCGACAGGTGGATGGTTTTCTCTGAGGTCCTCCGGTTTCCTCCACCTATGAAACTGACCGCCACAATATAACTGAAATATTGTTGAAAGTGTCGTTAAACACGATCAAACAAACAAACCAATACTTCAGTTTGTACGAGTTTATCACTAGGTTTTACCGATAGATTATTATCTTTAGATTATTGTTCATTTTCGGTAAATTCAACGTAGAAATGGTATAACCTTTATGTTAACAAATCTGAAAATTTGGCAAAGATGCGATAATTCCGATATAATTTACAATTTTTGTGTTATTTTTTGTATTTAATACTATGTATGAGAAGAGTTTAAAGCAGATGTTTGCTAGATCTTTTGTCAGATACACAGAGACATCTAACAACATACCGTTAATAAACAAAGTCAAATAGGGGTATTTGTGCAACCGTCCAGTCAGTGACGAGCCTACCAACTATTAAGGTTTAAAATCAGAGTTCATGCTGATAGTTGTTGCCTAATTGGTCAATATATTTAACCGTCAGCATATTATTGGAGGTCACAGGTGAATGACCCAGTACAGGTAGATGTTAGTGTATCCCTTCAGAAACATAATCCAACTCATCTAATCCTAATTGGACTGAAAGCACAATTGACGGATCGTTACATCGCACCATTAATACAGATAAAGGAATGCAATGGCATGAAGATGGATGATTAGGGAATGGTTAGGGTTCTGGTCAGTTTTATTGGTGGTTGAAACGGAGAAAACCATCGACCTGCCTCAAGTCACTGACAACTTTATCGCATTATGTTGTATCGAGTACATCTCTCAGTGAGTTGGATTCGAACTCGCAACGCCAGTTGTGATAAGCTTCCAATAACTAGATATACCCTTACCTTTATTTTCCGTTTTTCTGTGAGTAGCAAGAATGAATGTATTCTTTAAGTCTAGATTTAAGTTGTAGGTGTGGATTGGTGGCTTATAAAGTAGAGCATCAAATATTTTAATATTCTTATAAAAGCAATTAGGTATAGAACTTAAAATCTTCATCAGTCTTTCCAGTTTTTTAATATCCACATTTGATTAACGCCTTTGCTTTTAGAAAAGCTGGTGTCGTGATACCTCTGGAGATTCGTTTTGACAGCGATAAGAACAGAAGCTAAATGTCTAGAAAGTGACTTTGCAGCAGTTCCCGCGAACTTTAACGTTGTTTGTATGGGCATTTGTGTAATAGTGGTACCAAGCAATTATTGTAATGCTTTTAGTAGATAAGAACGATATTGATATGGGCCTTATCAGCAGGAACAACATTATATTTCTCCTGAAAAGTGGACATGGTTTCAGTTAGCATCAAGATATTTGAAAAAGGATGTTTCTTTTATACTAATTAACCGTTTTGAGTTTGCTTATTCGAATGTAAATCATTGACCTCACATCTGATAGGAGATCAACCTTCGTTTTCTCGTTTTGTCCATTTTCTTGTATAGTCCTCCACATAGTCCAGAAGTAGTATTTCTAATACATTGTTGTATATAGACTATGGCTCACGGTATTTTGAACCTGTAGCAAGAATTTCATGAATATTTTTATTTATAAAATTGTCTGTGATGTTCAAATCTTCTACAATGACGTGGACAGCAGGTATTCATTTCAATTGCTAATTGTGGCAATAACAATGAGGAAGTTTAATTAAGAGGTCATCGATACAGAAGTCCTGCAGTTCTAACAGATATATGATGTAAGTTGTGACTTCCAAACCTTTATTAGAAAAAATAAGTGGGAGAAAAGATCGATTTTTCTTTCAATCCCATGTATGATCAAAAGCTTGAAGCCTGTGATGACCAATATCCAACACAATATCAATCAGTTTGCATAGAGTAGAATACAAACCTTTGACAATAACCTGCCATTGTAATTGATTCTGGTATCCATCTCGAAGATACATAGTTACTGAGTATCAACAGTCCATACCTGATGAAAGTTATTCCAGAAACGTGTCGTGCGCACTAACTTTGATATCTACGTTTTTATTTCCTTTTACAATGTATATACATGTATCACGTGATGTTATAATAAACATCATGTTAATGTTTGTTATACAGCAAATAAGATATCTTGCCATAATTATAACTCTATGTATGAATAAATATTCAAATTTGTTTTACATTTCATACATATACAATATTGGTGTATTGACGGTAAATATAGAATTTATGTGGCGAGGCTTAGAAACGGGGGAAAGACGAGCTTTAGAGAGTTTTTCCATCCGTTTCGTGCCGAGCCACATAAATTCTATATTTACGTCAATACACCAATATTGTATTTATCCTGCAATAAAATTTTCAAAGAAAAACATGTTATTTAATTTAATAATAGAAAAGAAGATAACGGAAACCCCATTGATACCTCAATAGTTGTTCCGGTAAGGGGCGTGGCTTAATAGCGTTATTAGGCTAATGTGAAAAGTGTTATTATGACAGGGGTGTGGCTTAATAGCTTTATTAGGTTAATGTCAAAAATGTTATTATGACAGGGGTGTGGATTAATAGCTTTATTAGGCTAATGTCAAAAATGTTATTATGACAGGGGTGTGGCTTAATAGCTTTATTAGGCTAGTGTGAAAAGTGTTATTATGACACTGTCAAAATAAAGCAACAGTTTATTCCAACCCATTTATTATGACAAAAAATATCCCAATTGCAGGATAAATTAAATTAATGGTCGCATTGGCGTAGTTAAAGTTGGTTTGATGTGTACTCGCACGACACACGGCGGAATGTCTGGACTCAGGTCAGAAACCCCGGAAACTTCACGTTGTTGAACTTGTGATTATTCTGTATTTGTTATATGTATATTTATGTCTTCTCTGTACCGTTGTATATGGTTTATGACAATAAAGATGATTGATTGATTGATTGATTGATTGATTGATTGATTGATTGATTGATTGATTGATTAAGCTAATCATATGGTTAGCCATAATTACATGATTCATTCCTAATCACATAATTAGCTAATTCAATGATTAAATATGATTAGTTAATACATTGATTAAAAAAGAGTTCAGCAACAAAATGTAATCATATGTCATTAGGAATGAATCATGTAATTATGCCTATTCATATGATTAGCTTAATCAAAAGTTCAACAACGGTTCCCATGTGGTACGTGGGCACCAATAATATATATATATATATATATATGCTGGCAATACAAGTTAATCCTATTGCTTTATTTTATTTTACGCCCATTTGATAATTGGGTTAATTTTGTCTCAAAAATTATTTAATTAGTAAATGAAGGAAAATTGTGAATTTCACACTTCAGCTATTCGACTGGTTTAAACTAGATAAAGGTAGCTTTATCTGGATAGAATATTACTCACCAATTAAGAGTAATTCTTTTCATTGGTTAGATAAATATATATGCTAATTTCTATTGTAACAAATTCTTATTTAATTTGACACTAAAGTTTTGACTTTAAGTATAGGTTAAACAATAGTTTTCCATGTTTTATGAACTTTAAAGCTCGAGGCGCAGCCGAGGGCTTTAAAGTTCATAAAACATGGAAATCTAGTGCTTGACCAATTTAGAACATAATCACCTATCCGAGAAAAATAAAAGAAACAATCATTAGCAATAATTAGTCAAATAATGAACTTTCAGTATCTGTACAGAGAAAAATGTATTCACTTAAAAAGTCCAAACAAATAAAATGAAAATGTACCCTTAAGACTTTTCTTTTTAATGTGATCATGATTAAAACTGTTTCTTAAATAAGTGAAACATGTGTTAAAAATGCTCACCCCCATACTTGCCCACCAAACACATTAGTGACATTAGCAAAAGGCATTCAGAGATACCTGAGGAAAAATAATAGACAGAAATAAAATTTATGCAAAAGAATTCACCTGTGTTTCCCCTATTTCAAAAAGGAATTGATCCAAAGATGAAGGAGTTGACACAAGCTGGAATAGGCAAGTTCTTCATTTGTATCATTCATTAACGTAAAAATACAGATAACTTTGTATTTCGGAGGGATAGCCCTCCCCCTCCCCACTATTTTATTTGTGTACCAAGAAAACATGCATTTTTTTCATAAACGATATCGATATATTGAAAATGTGAAATTACAGTTATATTTTTAGCTTTTGCTTTGCTCTATTTTTTTTTCTTTTTTATTATTATTATTTTTTTTTTTTACAGAAAATGATTTTCTATGTTTGATAATTTATTGTAATCCAGATAGATTTTCATCGTTCTCTAATCAGACTTAGTGTGAACTTTATTGAGTCATTCTATACCTAATAAGAGAACAATGCAAATTCAGTCAATCATGACATTTTATAAAGCATAGAAAACCATGTTTTATGAAAATAAGAGTAACAAATCCAAGCTTCTGATTGGTCGAGGAGAGGTGATTATGTTCTAACTTTTGATAACTGTTTGATGAGAGAGGGGTTAAAAGATTGGCTTTTAGTGACTTATATACCATATTTACAAGCTTGAGGTCTACTCATTGAACTGAGGTGGATTATGTACAAACACTTTAGAAATAAGTAGTTTGTGAAGAATACACTTCAGCTTAATGCAGAACAAGAGTGACAAGCCTACGATCTATAAAGTGTCTTATTAATAATATAAAAATGACTTTTCCGGTTCTTTAGAGATTCCAATTTGTTAATGACTTGTTCCAACTCTGTTGGTAACTCTCTGCAGTCCTAATGCAGAACTAATATTAATTCATGGCTACATGTATTTGCAGATACGGCTTAATTCTATGCAAGACGTTATTAGAATATAAGTATAAAACTGGATAAGGAATTAATCTATCAACTTGATTAAATTCAGGATTGACATATATTCATGGAAAGGTTATTGAGAGTATAAATCAATTGCATTAATTAAGTGCACTTGAGTCAAGTTGTGAAAAGTGAAAGAGCAACCAAAAAGCCTATATATTTTGTTAATCTCGTATGACATAAAGGAGCCTCTGGATATAATGGTGCATTTTTGTAGTTATATTTATAGCTTAAGCACATTTGTGTATGAAAAGTTTGAAGATATCAAAGGGTTAATCAGAAGCCGGAAATCAAAGACGGACAGACAATACAAAACACAGTTGTGCATGAAAAGTTTGAAGATACGGAAGGGATATCTGAAACCGAAAATCGATGACGGACAGACAAAATGTAAATATGCATAAACTGGTTGATTGATTTTTAGCTCTTTCTAACTTCCCATATATAGATGGTGTTGATGTCATGTAAATTGTTAGATAAACATGCTGTGTTTTAAATTGTTGTGCTTTCTTTTCGTTTCCATCTTTTCTGTTTATGAAGATACATTATACATCAAGAACCATCTCCTTGTTTAAGAATAAAACTGTAGATATCTAATTTAGCGCACACGACGGTACCATCATATTCAAAGATTGGAATGCCAAATAATTTAAAACAGACTCTTCCGGAGCACCTGAGTTCACCCCCGGATTTTAGTGGGGTTCGTGTTACTCGATCTTTAGTTTTATATGTATGTTTTGTAGATCGTTGTTTGTCCTTTTGTACTTTTTGTTTGGCCATTGTGTTATCTGTTCTTCTTCGATATACGGATTCTGATTGCCACTTTGGTATCTTCAAACTCTTCTTGGAGCAAGTAAATCAAATGGCTTAAGCAGGCTAACTAAAATCAGCTAAGGTTACCTATGAATGAGAGAGATTAACAATTAGTTTTTATTAACTAAATTATATAGGAAATGTCAATGTCAAACATAAATATAACTAGTAAACCATGAACACGTTGGTGCTGAAGCATAAGCTGCTGAAGTAATAGTCCTCCAGCAGAGGTATCGACCCAGTGATAGAAATAAAAAAATTAGTTCGCATGGCACGTTTCTGGAATAGCTTTTTTTTCTTCCTTGTATAATAGTGATCAATACTAAATACATTTGATATTCTAAAAGTTGTGTCATGTATCAACTGTGATGTTGATAGTATCATTTTACTAAATATTTCTACATTTAATTATTGTTGTATATAGTGTATGGGTCCGTCCATGCGTCATATATAACATTCCCTGATACAAAACACCATCAAGAATTGCGCCTCTCGCTTGTAGCATTAATTGGAACCTAAGAATAGACAGATCAAACGAAGTGCAGTATATGTAATCAAAACTCGAGGCTTATTCTTCAAGCCATGGGTACGACTGTGTTAGCACTGTATGAAAATGTTTATGAAAAACAGGCAAACAATCTAATCTTTTGAAAATATAGGAATACACATGTAGAGTTTCAATCGCAAAAGTATATTGTTAATTTGTATGAAATAGTATCTGTTAAAATTTCGAAAAACCCTCCATTCATAATTTGTATTTGTTTGCAGATAGTGGTGTCCATCACATATTGCGTTGTGTTTTTGTTTTTGTTTTTCTTCGTTTTGTTTGACCATATGTTGCCAGTTTCTCTGGATTGTCAATTTTGATTGCCCCTTCGGTATTCTCTAACGTTTGTTTCTAAACATAGATTTAATTTTCAACTTTAAAAATATAAAACAAAAACGTCTGATGCAAAGCCGTTGACTAATCTTTTTACTTTGAGCCTACCTGCTGTTCAAGGTTATTTCAGAAACATGTCTTGCGTACTTCATTAGATATCTACGTATTTGTTGATTATATCACAACAATTAGCTGCAATTAGATAGGGAACATGCTAACTTTCAGCAATTTCTGAGACGATAATTGTGTTGTATCCACGGCCATTAACAAAAAGCTTGGTCTCAAATCCTCGAAGGTAAATTTTCAAAACAAATGAAAACAAAAACTTAGTTACAGAATTATAAGGATTAAACGCATTTTTTCCGGAGTTTATTGATGTATAACCTGGACCAAGTCACTCACAAACCTACATAAAAGTCCGAACATTATTTGTTTGTGAGTGAATTGGTCCAGGTTATACATAAATAAACTCCGGAAAAAATGCGTTTATTCCTATAATATATTAAACTACGTGATTATCATTTATATATATATATTACGAATTTAGTTTGTTACACATATTTTCATTGGTTCTTCAACACTGAATGTCAGCATATATTCGGAAAACAGACGGCTGCATGAACAAAAAAATATTACAACGGTTAATTCCGTTACAAATACCTGATCGATTCAGCAAACTCCTATGTTCCACTGCTGTACCATAGCAAGTAAACAAAACGTTGAGCCTTGAAAACTTTCGACGTCATGGGGCCACACCAAGGTTTTATTTATATGTTGTTAACATTTAAATTATTGAAACCTTTTCGCAAACCCGTTGTTTTGTTATGTGATATATTAATGTTATATTTATAAAGTTTATAAAATTTACTACATATGAAACTGTATTGATTTAGAAATTTAGTACAGTATTTTCCTTCATGAGAATATGAAATATGACGCGACACATACTTTGACGTCATTGAAAAATGACGTCAAAGGTACGGAAACGGACATCTAGAGATACGAAAAATGAAAATAAAAGAGGCAAATTTATTTAATACAGTTGGATGTTGTATTTAAAAAAAACAATGATTAAATTCGTAATATATCTGTTATTCAGCTATCAGACAGGGTATATAATGTGACATTCCCGGCTTATAATATATATTCCCTTCGGCTGTGCCTCAGGGAATATAGATCCTATGCCGGGAGTGTCACATTATATACCCTGTCTGATAGCTGAATAATATAGTATTATTACGGGATGTTTTTCATATTGGCCTAGTTATAGGTCCGAGGCCTGCTGTATTGGCCTGAGGCGCAGCCGAACGCCAATACAGCAGACCGAGGACCTATAACTACGCCAATATGAAAAACACCACGTAATGATACCTTTATTAATTAACCAGTCCAATATCTCTCGGGACTTTTCCTAGCAATTGTCGAAACGTCTAGTGGATTCCGATCTAGCTGTTATTGGACTGACTGGAATTGGGCCAATACGGAAAATATCCGTATTGGACTGGTTTTTGCCGTATTGGCCCAATGAAAGTTTTTATATTGTATTGACAGATTTGACCATATATAGGCTATTAAATCAAAGTTAATTGATAACATATAATATTACGAATTTAGTTTGTTACACATATTTTCATTGGTTCTTCAGCCCTGAATGTCAGCATATATTCGGAAAACAGACGGGGTATATATTTCAGTCCCCAAAAACGATAAAAACATGGACGACAAAACATTAGGCTTCACTGAATCAATGGTATAAAACGGGATAATAAATGTATTTTTACCAAATTAAATGCTGTTTTTATACTCAAAACGGCTGCATGAACAAAATAATATTACAACGGTTAATTCCGTCACAAATACCTGATCGATTCAGCAAACTCCTATGTTCCACGGCTGTACCATAACAAATAAACAAAACGTTGAGCCTTGAAAACTTTCGACGTCATGGGGCCACACCAAGGTTTTATTTACATGTAGTTAACATTTAAATTATTGAAACTGTTTCGCAAACACGTTGTTTTGTTATGTGATATATTAATGTTATATTTATAAAGTTTATAAAATTTACTACATATGAAACTGTATTGATTTAGAAATTTAGTACAGTATTTTCCTTCATGAGACACTCTATACATGAAATATGACGTGACACATATTTTGACGTCATTGAAGAATGACGTCAAAGGTAAGGAAACGGACATCTAGAGATACGAAAAATGATAATAAAAGAGGCAAATTTATTTAATACAGTTGGATGTTGTATTCAAAAAAAAAAGAAAGGTTAAATCCGTAATATATCTGTTATTCAGCTATCAGACAAGGTATATAATGTGACATTCCCGGCTTAGGATGTATATTCCCTTCGGCTGCGCCTCAGGGAATATAGATCCTAAGCCGGGAATGTCACAGTATATACCCTGTCTGATAGCTGAATAACATATAATATTACGAATTTAGTTTGTTACACATATTTTCATTGGTTCTTCAGCCCTGAATGTCAGCATATATTCGGAAAACAGACGGGGGTATATATTTCAGTCCCCAAAAACGATTAAAACCTGGACGACAAAACATTACGCTTCACTGAATCAATGGTATAATACGGGATAATAAATGTTTTTTTACCAAATTAAATGCTGTTTTTATACTCAAAACGGCTGCATGAAAAAAAAATATATTACAACGGTTAATTCCGTCACAAATACCTGATCGATTCAGCAAACTCCTATGTTCCACGGCTGTACCATAACAAATAAACAAAACGTTGAGCCTTGAAAACTTTCGACGTCATGGGGCCACACCAAGGTTTTATTTACATGTAGTTAACATTTAAATTATTGAAACTGTTTCGCAAACACGTTGTTTTGTTATGTGATATATTAATGTTATATTTATAAAGTTTATAAAATTTACTACATATGAAACTGTATTGATTTAGAAATTTAGTACAGTATTTTCCTTCACGAGACACCCTATACATGAAATATGACGTGACACATATTCCTCAGGGAATATACATCCTAAGCCGGGAATGTCACATTATATACCCTGTCTGATAGCTGAATAACATATAATATATGGTCTAAATATAACATTGCTTACTGTATTATATAACCAACATGTTCTTTGTATGTGCATAAAACATTGGAATTTGTAATTCGTGTAGTACTTTGGATTTCGATCAACGCGGTTCAGTATCCATATTTATTTGGTAATCGAAATTTCGAACCAGTTATGTTCATTATTATTGTTGGTCTCTAAGGAGCTGCGGATTACAGAGGTGTACCAGATTCATTATACCACATTGCAAATCCCTGTTTGTCATTGAGAACACCCTGGTGCATGACTTTAGCTTCTGTAGAAGGCTATATTTATGTCTAGTTCTTCCATATTAATTTATATAAGGGAAGTTGTGAATTAAGGAAAATATGACGACGACTCGAACGATGACTCAAGACAACGAACAGATAGTGAACCCGACGTGTCGACTCTGATAAGCAGGTGACACAAAGAGTAATTAATTAATGTTGATACTTATCAGTTACTGCAGTGTGAATAAAGCGTTGAAATAATCTCTAAAACCTAGTCAGTCTAATGGAAGATATATATTTGATCTCTGAAGTAATATATGTATTATTAAAACTAAGCTTCATTATTTAACTTTACAATCTTTTGACTTTTGCGTACCTGATGAAGATTCCATTTGGCGTAAACACTTCCCGGTCCTTTCCCCATTCATGACTTATCACCGGACTTGTTACTATATTAATGTCACGGGTGCCACTAGTGGAGCAGAAACTATTTATCCCCGTTTTTTAGTGGGGTTCGTGTTACTCGATCTTTAGTTTTATGTGTATGTTGGATTATTAGTCCCCCATAAGTCACTATTACTATCATAGGGTCGATACCGCTGATGTTGGATTATTAGTCCCCCATAAGTCACTGTTACTATCATAGGGTCGATACCTCTGATGTTGGATTATTAGTCCCCCATAAGTCACTATTACTATCATAGGGTCGATACTTCTTATGTTGGATTATCAGTCCCCCATAAGTCACTAATATGAAACAGGCACTGCCTGGAAAGTTCGCGAAGCTAATCACTAATTAGATATCCTTGGTCTTGGATGAGCAAACATATGCAAAACTTTATGCTTATGTAGTACATATAATTATTTACCAACTTTGCCTGAAAATAGAAATTTGGTTTACTAGTGACCACCAGTAGACATAAAAGAGCATGTAAATGTTGCACATAGCATAGGGTCTGAGAGTGAGACACTCTTCAAGATCACAGGTACTTGTGGACAGGACCCTATGGTGCCTCTGATTTCCCATACCTCCTTTTTTTTAACATCAATTTTTTTTCATGTACACAACATTTTGCAACTTTCTATGTATCACTGTATGACATATATACAAAAAAAAACAATCAAATAGCAGTTTCTATCCATACTGGGTTTCTGACATATGCATAAGGTTTTGATAGTGTTTTTCTTGGAGACATTTTGGGCAATTGTGTGTTTTATCAATACCTGATGCAATTAAGCGAATATAAATATAAGCTTGAGTTTACTCTAGGAATAATCCAGAGCAGACGATCGGGTTGCGCAATCGTGTTATTTTTAGCGACTCGTTACTTTCCGTGTAGGATTCGATAATTATCGGTTACCAATTTCACGTTACCGCCGCCATTATGGTTCAAAGGTCAATCAGAGCAAAAAAACGTAAACAAGACGTCATTGCATTTGTAAACACGGTGACGCAGTTTATTCATCGTGGCAGTTATGCACATATCGTCACAGTAAGGAAGTTTTCGTGAATTTGTTGGTTGGGAAAATAATTTATGACTACATGTATCCCGTAGATCTTGAAAATAATGAAAGATCGTGTGAATATTCAGCTATAGTAGAATACATGTAGTAGTTCCAACTTCCAAGGATATTGTGACACAACCTCGCAAATAGCACTGTTTACAAAACATCCTAGACCTGCAAGAATAAATCAAATATATCATCCTAGCGGGTACTTATCGATTAACTTGAAGAAAATTAATCTAAAGGTTGTATATTTTGTTGTCCATCTATCCTATAAAAGGGGGTCCTTATAAAAAAGGGAAATCAAAAGAAGTCTTTTCCCCCCTAAGTGACTGGCAGATATTCGTACAAAAACCAGCTTTGTAATGTTAATGCTTTAAAGTTGGCATTATGTTAGACTTCTGCATGGTTTTATAGTTTATCATATTTATATCACATTAAACATGCAATTTGTAAATTATCATATTATGGAGCATCAAATAAAACTTTTTAAAAGGCCCAACTTAAAACTGGTGTGTCCCTTTTGTTAGAGAATGTATAAAGTCTGTGTGTGTAAGACACTTTAGATGTACTAACTTAAAAATGACTTAGTTCAACTATATATCATTTTGTGATTTTTTAGAAGTCAAATTCCTGTAAGAATGCACACCTTTAGTATTTGTACATTAAAAACACTACAAAATATTACAAAAAGTGTAGCTCAAAACTATAGGGAGGGACAGACAGGGGTTAAATAGTATGCCCTGATACAGGGCTATACATTAACAGTCATGTTCCATTCTTACATGTATGTCAAGCACATTATTATGGTGTGGTTTCTGTTCGTGAGGCACTCCATCCTTTCTTGTTTATGCCAATGTCAGGAGACCAATAATAACATATAAGGATAAGTATGGAAAAAGTGCTAAATTCAGGAACAAGTCAGTCTTGGTTGGGCAAAATATGTACATGCACATGTACTTTGTAAATGATTCAACTCGATAACTTTTGTAAATTATAGAGCACAAAAATTAAACAAATATTCATTAACAAGAAAATATTTATTGCAAAAACAAAACATTATTAAAAGGTCAGCTACATGTATAATAACAATGGTGTAAAATAGCAAAACTATGAACTGGAACATTGAAGAATGGGTAATAAAATACATTCCCCTCATCCTGATTAAGTCTTAAGTTAATGATTGAATGAAAATTATATTGCTTTTAACATCAAAAAGTTAATATTGGGGGACACTATGCAATTTTTTCTATCCTTTAGTTATTGAATTGAGAAGTTAAATAATCTGACAAAAGTCCCACCCCCCCCCCCCCCCCCCCCCCGCCCCCTCCCAAAAAACTTCCCATACTACATGTACATGTAATAAGGTTCGAACATCCATTAATTTCAAATTATTTGTCTAAGACTTTATCGGGTAAATGAACAAAGCCCAAAATATTCAATAATGTTACATGAAAAACAACACTCATATGGGGTATAAAAACATTCTATTCATAGAATTTTTAAACAAGAAACATAAACTATAACATTTGATGTGTAAACTATTTACGCATGAGCAAAAGGAAACACATTTAGATACAAAAAATGAAAAGACCAACGCCCTTAGTTGGATTTTTAGAGTCCTACAAAATGTAGTTCATTGAAACAACAGTCTGGGTAGATATGTCGTTCCACTCTGAAACATTATTCTGAC
Organism: Bathymodiolus septemdierum; assembly: GCA_963383655.1. Classification (NCBI taxonomy): domain Eukaryota; kingdom Metazoa; phylum Mollusca; class Bivalvia; order Mytilida; family Modiolidae; genus Bathymodiolus; species Bathymodiolus septemdierum. The sequence continues at coordinate 115,334,492 of OY726517.1, read as the reverse complement.
TCGACCAGATTTTGTTCTTACTCCTTAATGCTGCATTCTTACCAATATTATTATCTTTGGTTTGACTAGACAGGGGCTAGAACCCATGGATCTACCAGTCCACATTCTAGGTGAGCATGCTAACTATTACACAACATTGTTGTGGTCGCATTGAAAAAGGAGTAGTTCTTCAAAACTTTCATTAAGCTAGGGACTTGTGTCTAAGTTAGTTAATGCAATCAACATGATCAAGCAAATATTAAAATAAACCCATAGATTAGCTTCCAGTCAGATTTGAACTCACATCTTTTCAACATTATTGAAACGTACTACCTTGTACTATAGAAGCTACATTGTATATACATGTATTGTAATTGTTAGTAGTTGACAAACCTAATATGTACGCAGATCATTAGCTTCCAGAGAGATTTGAACTGACATCTCTCATACATTATTGAAATGCACTGATTCATTGAGTGACATCATAGTAACTACAACATTTTGTCATGAATTTGTTAGGAACATTTCAGCCAAGATTGGTTGCAATCCCTTGTTATTATCTAATGGTCCTGAATTGGCACTGCATAGACACGATATAGAGAATAAAAAAAAAACATGCATAAATTTCATACCCTGCAGTGCAAGAACAATAAGCTCCTTCTGTCAAACCATCATCTTCTTTGGTGCAATATCTATACATTGTGGGGTCGTCATCCAGTGTCTGTGATGGTGAACACTTTGTTCTTAAAATATATAAGTTATTGTTGTTCGACTTCGTCTTTAGGAAATATGCCTCCTGCAACCACCCACTTAAAAATATTCAGACCTGGGCAACCTTATAGGCTTTCAGCATGTCATTTGTCAAAGCAACATAACCATGGGCTAACAAGAACTGTTTTATGTCTGTAAAAAAAATTGGTGTCCAAAATTTCATACCATCAATCATGTTCATCAAGCCTACCAGAATACATTTGAAGCCCAATGAAGGGAGTCTGAAATTCCAGTCACTCAAAATTTTGTCGTAGCACCTCTTGTTATCTTGTAAAACATAATCTTGTGATGGCACCAAAGGCAAGTTTAACTTACCTGCCGACAACACAAGCCTGAAGGCCGTTGGCGTCAGCTCCCCCTGAATCCGGGTCGTTTCGCCCTCATTTATTAATAGTGCTTTAAAAAATGAAATATAGAAAATACCATTGTAATTGTGCTTTCAAAAATGAAATATGGAAAATACCATTGCAAATATTTGTATTTTGGATGTTGTAAGGCTTGTTCATGGGTACTTTATTTTTGTCTTCCTCATAATTTACATGCTTTCTTGACGTGTTTAATATGATGTGTGGCTTCACTTTCATTGTTTGACAATTCAGGCTGTCCAAATTCCGGTGGCTTCATTTTACAATATTGGCGATAGGAAAACTAACATAATATATACTAAGCTAAGACATAGATGTAGTGGCCTTAATGCCGATTTAAATAGAGTAAATTTGAAGAATGATCCACGTTGTGTATGTGGTCATTTATTTGAGGATGCTATTCATTTTTTTCTTGAATGTCCACTTGATCAACACGATAGAACTTCTCTGTTTAACTATTTTAATAACATTGTTCCCATCTCTATAGAATATATACTCTTTGGATACAATGAAATTAATGAAGAATTTAATACTTTATTGTTCAAATCAGTGCAAAAATTTATTCGACAAATTGGTAGATTTAATAATTAATTATCCCCAACTACGATATTATCTCAACACAATTTATTAGTTTTACAACCCACTTCCTTTTTTTCTGTTAAATATTAAAACAATATTTAATATCATATGTATGCTTAGTTTGACATGATTTTGCCTAATTTACTAATTATTGATATACATTTGTAGCCTGTACATTTGCTGTCATTTGATTTGTTTTGTTTATGCTATTAGTATTACTGTATTCACTATTTGTATGGAGAGGGATTAGTAAGTTGTAAAAACTTGTTCCCAATCCAATTGTATATATATATATTGACAATAAGATCATTATAAAGTAAATTGTTTGACACCTGCTTAAATATGAAAAATTTCTTTGAACAATACAGTAATATTAATATATTTATATGCATCCTATTATTCACTTGTTCTGCATGGGGCTTCAAATTAGTTGTTGACATGACACCTATCAGTTGTTATTATATTTTTTTGTATACAACTAATAAATAAATAATTACCAAAAAATTGTCGAAAAAGACTTCATCTATTATTATATAATAGCAATTAAGTGGAGCGAATCGACTCACTTTTTCTGGGGCGAAACGACCCGGTAGTACCCTCCCCCTTCGTTCTTGTTTTCGTCAGACCTCTCATCGTCAAGATTCTCGACTTTCCAACATCTAAACTCATCAATAGTGTAGCTTTTACCACCAGGATCCATGTGTAAATGTAGAATAAAATTATATAGTTGAATAGAACTTCGAAAAGGTTAAAAATGAAGTGGTATCGCCAATGTCAATGGGGGAGACGCCATGAAATAATCCAAACAGTAAGGCCGCTTAACACCTGGATTTTATTCCGATTGGACTTTGGACCATTTGTTGTAAATTGGGGAGTCAACGGAACTTTTGAAAGTGTTTTTCTTCGAGACATTTTGGGCAATTGTGTATTGTATCAATACCTGATGCGATTAAGCGAATATAAATGTAAGCTTGCGTTTGCTTTAGCAATTCATGTTTCCGAGACGTCAATCAGACTAAAATAACCGACCAATCAGCGCGCCGCATTTTTAATGAGATCGAGTGATGTAAACGGTCTGCCAGCTTTGTCCCACAAACAAACCGAGTTGTGTATTTGTGGGAAATAGAAATAGAAATAAGTTTATTAACCAAATCAGGACCCCAGGAGGGCATATACAAATAACAAATATGATTGATACACAACAACAATACATCAAACTAAATATTTGCGGTGAAATATCAATAATTGTGGTGCAGGCAAACTCGGGCAGGAAAAGAGATATATGCACATAAACGTACACACACTTATATAAATACACAAAAAAAATGATTTCATAATATTTTCACGTGTCTACGAATGAATGAAGGAAGAATTTCAAGATCGTTTTCATCCTGTTTGTGCATACTTAATTATTTGTTAAAAAAAAAGAGATAATGTTATCTTAAATCAGAACAATTCAGTGATTATGAACTTAGTAAACAGACGTTATCTTTGATAAATATCAATTGTTGTAGATCAGCATGTGCTGTATGTTTACGTTGTGATTATACACATACGCGTGCACGACCTGCTGTGTAGAATGGACAATGGTATTTATTGTTTATCGTTTGAATTAGCCTTGAAGCTGTATGAAAGAAAAACAACAAAAATATAAAAGATTTAAATACCCAGCTTTACATGTACAGTACGATTCTGAAAGATTGTGATCGTCGATTTCGACATGAAGGTTGTGTGGGTCTGAACTTTTTCTCATTGACCGCCAACATCTTGCATCCACACGCATGGCTCCATGTGCTTCCGAAATTTTAATATTGTGGATATAACCTTGGGTGAAATAATTTAAACCCTTTACTAAGGCCTTTTTGGACAACGATTCAAAGTCAGGTAAGAATGAAACTGCGATATTATCGGGAATTTTTCATAAAGAATGGGACGCGAACTTGGGATGCTGAGCAGCCATTTTGAAAATGTAACCGATAAGCTTGTGGCGCATAGCAAAAATTGCTAAGGAGGCGGGACTTAAATTCTTATCTCGGAACTATGAATAATCCAGAGCAGACGATCGGGTTGCGCAATCGTGTTATTTTTAGCGACTCGTTACTTTCCGTGTAGGATTCGATAATTATCGGTTTCAATTTACAGACAAAATTCTTTAAATATTCATTTCAAACAAATAATTTGTATATTTTCGTCAAAGAAGAAGAACGTTGAATTAAATTTAATGTTTGTTTCACAAGCAAACAATATAGGCAACAGCGAAATACCGGTATTTCGCTCTTCGATACCTTTCGTACACCGCATCTTTCGTAAGTTCTCGAGGGTGTCACGAAAAGCAGTGACCCGGAATGTCCCGGATGTGTTGAAGTTTTTTCATAGGCATAGTTGTATGGATAACCCGGATGTGTTGAAACTTTTTCATAGGCATAGTGTATGGATGATAAGGATTTCTGTTTTAGTCAAAGTAAATGGTATTCGTCATTATTCCTTTATTGATTTAATTTTATCATGTTTCAGTCATAAATAGCTCGCTTAGCGAAGCGAGTTTATTAGTCCCCGATGTTACATTTGCCGCCAAGTAGCCAATGTTTTGACATTAACATGTTTATTAAATATATTTATTATTGACATTTACTGTTAATAAATCATGTAAATATTATTAAAACGGAGATTCTTATTTCTCTGGAATAGGTAACATTATATTAGTAGACTTTGTCTATACTTTTAGGTCCGTTGGTTTTCTTTGTATTACATTTGTATCAGGTTTTCCAATATTTGACAGTATGTATCTGATGAAGGTTATTGTGTATCTGATGAAGGTTATTGTGTATCTGATGAAGGTTATTGTGTATCTAATGAAGGTTATTATGTATCTGATGAAGGTTATTGTATATCTGATGAAGGTTATTGTGTATCTGATGAAGGTTATTGCTGTATTTAGATACGTGTATATACGTTTTTTATTGTTTGTGTTGGTGCATCACTAAGAAATATACGTTTGATTTGATTGGAAACATTATCAAAATGATTTCCATGTGAGCGGAATGAGCATAAATAACTGCAGCTTGTGAGAGCCAAGCTGATATACAGATCTTTGTCTTTCATTTGTTTCCCCCTCTTCAATAATAACATAGATATCAACTTTAGTGGACACAGCGTTTTTCTGAAATAACCTCCATCAGATACGCTCTGAGGAAAGATATTGAAAAATCTAATAATTTTTAAAATCTTTGAGAGCAAGACCAAAGAGCCCAAGCACGATAGTCAAAATCGGCTAAGGTCACATATGCCTTAGGGAAGAGAATCTTTTTCATTTTATTAATTGAAAAAAATATTTTTGTTAATTTTAGATTTTGTTCGATTCGTGGAGAATCTTGTGGTATCCTTAATCAGTACTATTTTGCTGTTCTCCAACGCAACCTTAATTTTGTTTATTAGCATCTTTTGATCGATATGTCGTTGACGCAACGTACTTTATGAAGGTAGTCAAACCATATACGGTACATGTATTATGTAGATCTTATATCTATGCGAGTGGTAATATTCGTAAATCACATTTCGGACTGGTTAAAATCAAAATCAAAATTTAGATAAGCAAAGAGCTAACAAAGTGTTTAACGCCACTTTGAACAATATTTTAGTTATGTCGTGGCGGAAAGTTTTATTGGTGGAGATAACAGGAGTACCCGGAGAAAACCGCCGACCTACCACAAGTCACTGACAAACTTTATCACATAATATATATATTATAACAAAACTGAAGAAAAACACAAATTCTGACTGAGTTTAAATATTAAGAAGAGCTTGAAGATACCAAAGGTGTAATCAGAAGCCGTAAATAGAAGATGGACAGACAAAGCAATGGCCAAAAGCAAAACGACGTGTTTACTTTCATTTAACGTGATTTGCTGTTGAAGAAAAGTCATGTGCATCATTGATTTTAAAATTTCGTATATCTTTATAACGTGTTTACGGCTGGCATAAAATGAAAAACTAAAAATACCACACTGTAGGAACAATTGCAAATTCAATATATATATGTATATATATATATATATATATATATATATATATATATATATATTAAAATACCCCTAATGCACAAATATATGACCGTCCACTTTCCTGGCTTGATACGGGGATTTCAATTAAATGTGGCTGGGTTAAGCTAGTTCTATGGACCCAAACCTTACCTTTTAATGAAATGATGCGGCCATGCAAGTGTTTTCTGAAAGGGAGTAAAATGAGACACATTGCCTTGGCATAACATGAAATAATAAGATATATTAGTATTATCGTTTCATGTGCATTCGGTTTTCATATTGTAGATAGGTCAACAGTACTTTAATATACTTTTTTTCTAATATTTCTGTAAAGCATGTAGTTATTAATCCGTATGATATCAAAATAATATCCTTATGATATCACAACCAACAAATGTATGGTTTATTATTCAAGGCAACTATTAATCCGGATACTGTTAATATTCGTTTTTATTGGACATTTCTAAATAGTTATTCAATAATACCCAATTTTTCAAAAGTCTTAAAACTTTTTTTTTATTATACAGTTGAATCTCGTTATCTCGAAGTTCACGGGACCGTTGCAAAAATTCGAGTTATCCGAAACCCGACTTAAGAGGAGTAATGGATTAAGTAAGATAGGCAACTCTGATTTCCCAATTTCTTAAAAGTCTTACATTTTTTTGTATTATACATGTATATTTTGTTTATTTCAGATGAACTATAATGTCTACTGGGAATTCATGTGCACAACGCGACTTACAACATCACTACGAAAATAAAAAGTCTATATTGACCACAAAGCAGACGGACCTTATTTTCTGTGTATCAAACGACAGAACCACAAAAGACGATACAACCGTCAAAGCAGCGGAAGAACGGAGACTTAAATTTGTCTCTCAAAGATCGAGATCTGTGAAAAATTTGTTTTTTAAAGCCAAAAATAGCGAGTCGCACACTGACGCAGACCAATCGTTTACGAACAGTAGGAAAAGTAAACTCGGGAGTCTTGTTTCTAAGCATATTTTACCTATAAGATTTGTGAATTCTTTGAAGGAGGGGCAGAAGAAACCGATTCCTCCAAATATTTCATGTCCTGATTTAAATCGACAAGTGTCTTCGTTGTCTATTGATTTATCTATTCGTCCAAAAAGTGCCAATTATCCGCTGTTTGACAAGCATTTAGAAAGTGATACCGTATCCGAATCGCCACAGAGACCAAAGATCAAAACAAGAAATCTTCTCAGCCCAAGAACATCAAAATCGCATTTGTTTACAACATCTTTTACTCATTCAATTCCTAAAGAACAATGTAGAAGTGCCCAAGAACTACAAAAAACTTCTGTTTCTGTTTTTAAGCAGAAATTAAAGCGTAGCTATTCTGATCAACCAAATATTGGTAAAACGCGATCGCCAACCTTTAAGATTCGAGCTCGGGAGACAGGAAGTAACCTTAGCTTGAATATATCAAACTGCTTACAGTCGAAAATGTTCCGAAACGAACACGTTTCTCAATTACTTGACTACTTATATATTGGAAGCGTGGAATCCGCATACAATGAACCATTGCTATGTAAGTTAAAAATAGATTCTCTTGTAGACATGAGCAATATGTCGGCATCACAGGTCCCGTCTAATAAGAAATTGCATTGTCCATGCCTTTGTGGAAACGAAGCCCGACATTTTCGCTCAAGACTGATTATTCGTCTGGACGACAAAGAAGACGAAGATATTGAACAATACTGTGAAGAAATAAATAAATTTATTGATAGTTCCAAACGCTGTGGAAGAAAAGTGCTGATCTTCAGCTATCACGGAAATTCGCGTGCACCAGCTGCTGCAATTCAATATATGATGAAGCAAGAGGAATTCTTGTTACGACAGGCATACAATCTTGTAAAGAATCAGCGACCATCAGTAGAAATAAATCAAGGATTTCAAGATATCCTCGAGGCCTTAGAACGAAGGTTTTTTCCTGAAGCTAAGCCATCCGTGTCATTCGGAAACGACTATTTAAACATTGCCGATCCTCAAGCCATTAAATGTGCGTGGATCGATTGTGATACCTAGACTTTAATTTGTGATATTACATGGGGGTCAGTTCTGTAACAATGACAAGGAATATACCTCAAAGCGAGAAAACATTTAAATATTGCTGTGACTGCAAATGAAATAATCTTAACAAAAGACATTAAATGTGCATGGATCGATTGTGATACCTAGCCTTTAATTTGTGATATTATATGGGGTTCAATTCTGTAACAATGACAAGTAACATACAACAAAACGACAAAACATTCAAGTATTGCTGTGACTGCAAATGAAGTCACCAACAAAAGGTATTCATGGTTCATGGATCGATTGTGATGCCTAGCCTTTAATTCGTGATATTACATGGGGGTAAATTCTGTAACAATGACAAGGAATATACAACAAAACAGCCTTTATTTTGTGATATTGCAAAAATAGAAGGCGTCTGTCGCAATGACAAGGAATACAAGCAAATACAAGCAACACATTGCAATATTACTGTGGCTACAGATGAAAGCATTCAAACACGTCCTCATTCATATTTCTAGGGATGATAATCAATGCAAGTCAAGCTCATTTTCTAGTAATGATAATATTTCAAATCATTGATATCAAGTATCATATCTCAAACTACAAGTCATCACATTGTTAACGTTGGTTACCTTGGTATTGGCTCATACTTCCATCGTCAATGACATCAAATACTGAAAGTGATAATTGAATGGTAGTTTGAATTAACCAATGAAATACGGGAATAACAGGTTTTGTAATTATGATATGATGACACACGTCACGATCTATAACTACATCTAACAGACGCAAGGTTCGATATAGACTGTTTCTATTTTTTCAAATAGCATTTCAATTGTTTTGCCAATTTAGTAAAAGCCCATAAATGCAAGTCCTCTTATTTTTGTTATCCCATTGATTGATTGAATCATTATGATTGATTGATTGATTGATTGATTGATTGATTGATTGATTGATTGATTGATTGATTGATTGATTGATTGATTGATTGATTGATTGATTGATTGATTGATTGATTGATTGATTGATTGATTGATTGATTGATTGATTGATTGTGAGCAATATTCAGCTATATCAATGACAAGAACAAGTTTTCACACAATAGATAGTGTAGGTAACACTGGCATGGGTCTATTTGATATGCAATTTTGGGAAGGACAAAATGTTTAGATAAAGGCCTCGGTTGTCTGACAACTTTTTCACTTTAAGGTCTAAGTACCCCTCCCTCGGACATAGGTAACCATAACCGATTTTGGCTGTTCCCTTTAGACCCTATTATTTTATTACTCCCAAAACTTTAAATTATTTAGCCTTCCAATCATTCGATTTTGAGCGTACATTATTCCAGAAACGCGCCGTGCGCACTAACTTTGATATCTACTTTTTATTACTGTGAGCAACAACTGTAGAATTCTGAAAATGAATGTCCTCCATTATAATTTCAACATAGTGCTATAGAAAGTGACACTAAGATGGACATATGGACTGTTTTGATTGTCACAAAGTAAAGGGGATTGAATAGTACCGTCGTTTACGTGTAAGAGCATGTTACAACATAATACAATCCGCATCCACCAACCTTTTTGTCATTACTTAGACAATAATATAGAGTTAAATTAAATTAAATTCAACAGCCTTTGCCACTCAGATATGTATGCTGTTCTGTGTTCTCACGAGGAGGAGGGTTAACTATGCATAAAGATTGTGCTTAGTTTCCCTAGCTTTTTCTTAAGCACATGACATAAATCAAAAACTAAATCTCATGATTATGCTAAGTACCCCTCTGGCGTTTATATAGCAACCAAATAGTAATTGATACCATGAACGTACAAAACCTGATGCTTGCACAAAAGACGTAGCTGACACAAAGAAATTACATGACTTTACTAATATAATAGGTATCCATCTAGATGTTAAACAACACATCAAGCAAGACGGTATATGAACGAATTTGGCGAGGACATGTCTTGTGTTTGGCATAGCACAGTACCAAAACCATATGATCAGTGATTTCACAAATATTCTATATTTATATACTAGTATGCATCTGATAACTGTTGTAAGGGTTGACATTGTACTCACACTTACATGACCGCATCATTTCATTAAGAGGGGATGTGCAGCCCTATTAAACCTGTTATCCCACCATTTTTATTTGAAATGACTGTTCCAAGTCTGGAGAGTGAAGGTCATATACTTGTGTGCTAGGGGTGTCCATTTTGCCTCAGTTTTACTATTTTTCAATTAGATTTTGGAATTGTTTCGACAGTGTGGTATTTTTGGTTTTTCGTTTTATTAACTGCTTTTACATAATTTCATTACTAAATGTAATGTTATTACGGTAATGCATGAACATATTCCACTCTTTATTTAGAGATATCGTGTTAATAACAATACACAAATAATACATGTAATTTCATCAGTATGGATAATAATTAGATATCAAATTTAGTGCACACGACACGTGTCTGGAATAAACTTCATCAGGTACGCTCAAAATCAAAAGATTGGAAAGTCAAATAATTTAAATGTTTTTCGGAGCAATAAAAACAAAGAGCCTAAACAGGATAGACAAAATCAGCTTAGGTCACCTATGCCTGAGGGAGAAAAAATCAGCTTAGGTCACCTATGCCTGAGGGAGACAAAATCAGCTAAGGTCACCTATGCCTGAGGGAGACAAAATCGGCTAAGGCCACCTATGCCTGAGGGAGACAAAATCAGCTAAGGTCACCTATGCCTGAGGGAGACAACATCGGCTACGGTCACCTATGCCTGAGGGAGACAAAGTCGGCTAAGGCCACCTATGCCTGAGGGAGACAAAATCAGCTAAGGCCACCTATACTTGAGGGAGACAGTCAGCTAGGATCACCTATGCCTGAGGGAGACAAAATCAGCTAAGGTGTCACCTATGCCTTAAGGTGTCACCTATGCCTGAGGGAGAAAAAATCAGCTACGGTCACCTATGCCTGAGGGAGACAAAATCAGCTAAGGCCACCTATGCCTGAGGGAGACAAAATCAGTTAAGGTCACCTATGCATGAGGGAGACAAAATCAGCTTAGGTCACCTATGTCTGAGGGAGACAAAATCGGCTAAGGTCACCTATGCCTGAGGGAGGAAAAATCAGCTAAGGCCACCTATCCTTGAGGGAGACAAAGTCAGCTAAGAACATCTATGCCTGAGGGAGACAAAATCAGCTACGGTCACCTATGCCTGAGGCAGACAAAATCAGCTACGGTCACCTATGCCTGAGCGAGAAATAATCAGCTAAGGCCACCTATGCCTCAGGGAGACAAAATCAGCTAAGATCACCTATGCCTGAGGGAGACAAAATCAGCTAAGGTCACATATACCTGAGGGAGACAAAATCAGCTAAAGTCACCTATGCCTGAGGGAGACAATATCGGTTACGGTCACCTATGCCTGAGGGAGACAAAATCGTCTAAGACCACCTATGCCTAAGGGAGACAAAATCAGCTAAGGCCACCTATGCTTGAGGGAGACAAAATCAGCTAAGATCACCTATGCCTGAGGGAGACGAAATCAGCTAAGGTCACCTATGCCTGGGGGAGACAAAATCAACTAAGGCTACCTATGCCTGAAGGAGAGAAAATCTGCTAAGGCCACCTATGCCTGAGGGAGACAAAATCAGCTAAGGTCACCTATGCCTGAGGGAGACAAAATCAGCTAAGGTCACCTATGCCTGAGGGAGACAAAATCAGCTAAAGTCACCTATGCCTGAGGGAGACAATATCGGCTACGGTCACCTATGCCTGAGGGAGACAAAATCGTCTAAGGCCACCTATGCCTAAGGGAGACAAAATCAGTTAAGGTCACCTATGCTTGAGGGAGACAAAATCAGCTAAGATCACCTATGCCTGAGGGAGACGAAATCAGCTAAGGTCACCTATGCCTGAGGGAGACAAAATCAGCTACGGTCACCTATGCCTGAGGGAGACAAAATCAGCTAAGGTAACCTATGCTTGAGGGAGACAAAATCAGCTAGGGTCACCTATGCCTGAGGGAGACAAAATCAGCTAAGGCCACCTATGCCTGGGGGAGACACAATCAACTAAGGCTACCTATGCCTGAAGGAGAGAAAATCAGCTAAGGCCACCTATGCCTGAGGGAGACAAAATCAGCTAAGGTCACCTATGCCTGAGGGAGACAAAATCAGCTAAGGCCACCTATACTTGAGGGAGACAAAGTCAGCTAGGATCACCTATGCCTGAGGGAGACAAAATCAGCTAAGGTGTCACCTATGCCTGAGGGAGAAAAAATCAGCTACGGTCACCTATGCCTGAGGGAGACAAAATCAGCTAAGGCCGCCTATGCCTGAGGGAGACAAAATCAGTTAAGGTCACCTATGCATGAGGGAGACAAAATCAGCTTAGGTCACCTATGTCTGAGGGAGACAAAATCGGCTAAGGTCACCTATGCATGAGGGAGGAAAAATCAGCTAAGGCCACCTATCCTTGAGGGAGACAAAGTCAGCTAAGAACATCTATGCCTGAGGGAGACAAAATCAGCTACGGTCACCTATGCCTGAGGCAGACAAAATCAGCTACGGTCACCTATGCCTGAGGGAGAAATAATCAGCTAAGGCCACCTATGCCTCAGGGAGACAAAATCAGCTAAGATCACCTATGCCTGAGGGAGACAAAATCAGCTAAGGTCACCTATACCTGAGGGAGACAAAATCAGCTAAAGTCACCTATGCCTGAGGGAGACAATATCGGCTACGGTCACCTATGCCTGAGGGAGACAAAATTGTCTAAGGCCACCTATGCCTAAGGGAGACAAAATCAGCTAAGGCCACCTATGCTTGAGGGAGACAAAATCAGCTAAGATCACCTATGCCTGAGGGAGACGAAATCAGCTAAGGTCACCTATGCCTGGGGGAGACAAAATCAACTAAGGCTACCTATGCCTGAAGGAGAGAAAATCAGCTAAGGCCACCTATGCCTGAGGGAGAAAAAATCAGCTAAGGTCACCTATGTCTGAGGGAGACAAAATCAGCTAAGGTCACCTATGCCTGAGGGAGACAAAATCAGCTAAAGTCACCTATGCCTGAGGGAGACGAAATCAGCTAAGGTCACCTATGCCTGGGGGAGACAAAATCAACTAAGGCTACCTATGCCTGAAGGAGAGAAAATCAGCTAAGGCCACCTATGCCTGAGGGAGACAAAATCAGCTACGGTCACCTATGCCTGAGGGAGACAAAATCAGCTAAGGTCACCTATGCCTGAGGGAGACAAAATCAGCTAAAGTCACCTATGCCTGAGGGAGACAATATCGGCTACGGTCACCTATGCCTGAGGGAGACAAAATCGTCTAAGGCCACCTATGCCTAAAGGAGACAAAATCAGCTAAGGCCACCTATGCTTGAGGGAGACAAAATCAGCTAAGATCACCTATGCCTGAGGGAGACGAAATCAGCTAAGGTCACCTATGCCTGGGGGAGACAAAATCAACTAAGGCTACCTATGCCTGAAGGAGAGAAAATCAGCTAAGGCCACCTATGCCTGAGGGAGACAAAATCAGCTAAGGTCACCTATGCCTGAGGGAGACAAAATCAGCTAAGGTCACCTATGCTTGAGGGAGACAAAATCAGCTAAGATCACCTATGCCTGAGGGAGACGAAATCAGCTAAGGCCACCTATGCCTGAGGGAGACAAAATAAGCTAAGGCTACCTATGCCTGAGGGAGACAAAATCAGGTAAGGTCACCTATGCCTGAGGGAGCAGATCCTTCCTTTTAATGATAATTACATGAATTAGGAACTGTAAATTTCATTCATAAGTATATCTAATAAACCATGTCAGTACCGAAACACTTGCTTCTGGGCGGATGATACCATCGGGAATTAATAGTCCACCAACAGATGCATCGACCCAGTGATATTAATAAAAAAAAACGTAGATATCGAATGTGCACGACGTGTTTCAGTTTATGTAAATATATCAACGTGTGTAGCTTAGTTTTAATCACTATTACATCTGCATTATTTTTCAAATCTCATAAACAGGTTTCCAAGACAACCAGAAATCGACAGTTTGCTATCCTTAGGTATTTGTTTCCTCGTTAATACAATCAAACTTAAATCGATATGTGTATTGATTACAGGTAATAGTTTCAAGCTGTAATATAACAGATAAATAATTGTCTTAATTTTGTCTTAAATATCATAATTAATAACTAAGATATTGATTGCTTTCTAATTCATTGAAACGTTAATGAACTGAATGTAAAAAATATGTTTATGTGTTTGTCAGAAGAACAATAATCTAGTTTATGATACACGAAAGTATTAAAATGAAAAATTAAGACATAAAAATAAGACAAGCAGTCCAATAATTGGTTTATTGGTATTCATATGTATCCTACTCGACCGATCTATGATAGTGTTGTGCTTTTCATAACATGGTCATGGGATCAGAGAATAAAAAAATAAAGCGTAAGATTTTCAACGAATCAATCTTAGGAATGAGAGTGTCCAACAAACTTTGAAGCCAAACATACAACACTGTCAGAACAGTTCCAAATTCAAATAGAAAAATCGTAGATAGAGGCAAAATCGATACCCTCAACACACACAAACATGACCGCACAGACACATCAATGAAAAGTGGCGGAGTCAAACTAGCTTTATGGACCCAAACCCCTCCTCTCAGTGAAAACAAAAAGACATTTGGTATGGCGCCATAGTCCTTTGTGTATTTTACGGCGATGCAGATTGCTAATAACAATCTTGTAGGTAGAATTGACGTAGAAAGATAGGAACAAATTTTCTGTTAATTAAATATTCGTTTACAAGGAACACATCTTATTTCTTATATATATATATATATTATTATTATGAGAAACACCTGTCTCTTCGCAATATGTGCAAAATTTGTATGATAAATACACAGATGCCCGTAGACAGGACCCCCATATGGTACCCCATGTCGTGGTACCGCCCACCAATTTATTTTCGTTTATTTTCTTATTTCTGATATATTTCGCTTGGAAAATATATGGGAATACTGACAAACAGGTTTTCTGACACGTCCGGGTCGACTGATGTATATATAGGTAGAAGGTAAGTCACTCTCGTTTTGTTTATCAGAGGTACCACTTGGTTTCAAACTCAAAAAAAAAAATTATAACTTTCCAAACATCACATGTCTGTGGCTTCCTTCCTTTCAATAATGAATCGGTCACTGTTATCCATTCGAATCACAATTGGCGGCTCCGCTGAACGATTTTATCCTTGAAAACACTCGCTGACTTCGACATTTTGATTGATGCGAGTAGAAATGACGGAAGTGGTGTAAGCGCGACCTCTAGCGGCCTTTCGAGATGTTCAGAATTTTGCCTGAAACAATAAAAAATACCGAGAATTACGAACGAAAAGTCCGGAAAATTAAAAGGCGGACTTTTTTGAAGTGGAAAAAAACTGCGAAAAGAAGATACTTACGAAATACCTGTTTACATCCAAATATGAGTGATTTTATCGCCCCAACATTGATAAATTGGCTTATTGAAAATTTAGAATCTGCACAAGATACAGAATATGTAGATTTAACTGAAATAAATAAAAAATATAAAGCCAAGGCTTCTGGACTTTCGGTAGGAAATTCCTTAAAAAAAATATTCAGTAATGTCAAAGTTGAGCAAGGTCGTGCTAAGCATGATTGGACTAAAAGGACAAAACGGTATGATGGTATTACTTGGAAATCCCAAAGCAATTCACATATTGCATTCAGTGATATTTCTTCAGTGATCCCAGATGATTTTTTTGTGCTGTCAAAACTTACAGTCAGCATTATAAAAGGGTATTTCACTGGTGACATAGTAAATGGCAGTAAAGTTCTTCTAGAAATCATTTTAAACAGTAATAAAAGTTGGAAAGTTCTGATAAGAGGGAAAACAGTAAACCCGGGAAAGATAGGTCTTGATGATTTATATAATTTAGATTCAGTGTTTGAAATTGTTCGCCAAATGAAATACTGTAGGGCAGTTCCTGAAGTTGTAAAATCAAAGGAAAACTTGGCTTACCTTAAGGATTTTATATACAAAGTGGGATATGAAAACGCCTCAGAAGTGTGCTTCCGGTCAAACAGCTGCACACAAATATTGCCATTTAAAACTGCAAACATCATCTCAGATACTTGTCTTCACTTCAAAAAATTACAAAAGTCAAATAAAAGTGAAACAGAGAATACTTGTACTGTTGACAACACAAAACAAGATATTCAAAGTATACAACAAGTAACAGTAAGTAACTCCTTGAGTGTAAAGGCTCTCCCTGATGAGAATGATGTTACATTATGTGAAAATGATGATAATGACATGTCAATAATTTTGAATAAAATATTTCCTGATTGTCCTGATAAAATGAAGACCTTTCTGTTTTCACAAAAAATGGCACTTGAGAGGCATCCAAATGGGCGTCGGTGGAACAGAGACATTGTCCGCTTGTGTTTAAGTCTTTGGTGCAGGAGCCCTCATGGCTATACTGATTTAAGAAACAGCAAATTTGTGTTCCTACCTTCTCAAAAACTATTGCAGAGGTATACAAATCAGGTGGACCAAGAGTCAGGTTTCAAAAAAGATATACTGCATTGGATGAGAAATGAGGCTGCCCTTAAGAACATTCCTCCAGAAGGATATGAAGGGGGGGCTCATCATAGATGAGATGTCAATTCAGCCTGACCTTCAATTTAAAAAACGAGGTGGAGACATACAGTTAATAGGCTTTGCTGAATATACCCCAGAGTCCCTTGTCTTTGACCAAATTTCATCAGGTAAAAAGCAGAGAATACTGGCAACCCATGCACTTCAATTTCTGTTCCTAGGATTTACTGGGTTTAGATTCCCATGTGCCCATTTTCCATCAACTACCGCATCAGGATATGAGCTTTATCTCTTGCTTTGGGAGGCAGTTAATATGTTATCTAGTTTTGCGTTCAAAGTACAATATATCAGTATGGATGGTGCACAATCCAACAGAGATTTGCTTAAGCTCGTGATACCTGATTTTTGCTCACTGGCACCTGTAACTTGTGGATTCACAAATATTTACTGCTATGACAATCCAAAAATATTTTTCATAATGGACATTTCTCATGTGGTTAAAAAAATTCGCAATAATATATTGAAAAGCGGAAAAGTTTCTCATTGTAAGAGACATTTGATGATTGATGACAAATACATAGAATGGGAACATTTTAAACGGGTATATTTGTGGGATATAGCTAGTCACCCCTTTCCTGTTCATCATAAACTAACACAGGAGCACATATTTTTAACTCCTGAGGCCAAGATGAGAAACCACTTGGCTGAAGATATCCTTAATAGTGACATGTTACATTTGATGGAACTTTATCAAAAATATCTTGGCAATGAAGGCGCTTTTCTCAATGCCACTATTGAGTTGCTCAAGTGCACAAGTGTTCTGATTAATTTCTGTAGGGATCCTAGACCTATTACTGACACAAGTGATGACCGTTTAAAACAAAATCATGATGCTATGAGTTGGTTCATTCAATGGGAAAAGTGTAAAAAGTAATGAAAAAATCAGAAACAAAGAAAAATGTTTGATTTCACATCAGACACGTCAAGAAATTATTTCTGCTATGCTTGGATTCGAGGAGTTATGTACCTATAAACTGAAAAAATCAAATGCTAGTATCATGCTCAATAGAGTAAATAGTGATGTTATTGAGAACATCTTCTGTCAGCAACGGACAATGCATAATGGTGCAAATGCCAATCCTACATACCTTGGCTACTGCCACACTATGAACTCTGTAATTCATGGACAGGCTTCAGTTTCCAGAAAGTTAAACACTGGTGGTGCAGCAGGTGCCTGCTTACCCGAGATGTCTGAAAAGGTAAGAAATGGCTATTAAGAACAAAGTATTATAATGCCAAAACATTCCAGTGGCATAGGAATTAATTTATTTGTCCAATCAAAAGAAAGGAATTTATTTATTAATGTTTATTTTGGAGCAGGGTCTTCGTTGAGATGTTATAAAATCTGTATTGACAGATCATCCGCTTGTATTCACTTTGTCTGGGGCCATACACAACTTGACATACAGAATGGGTTACGGTTCATCATTGAAGGCTGTATGCCAATCTCTGTACGACGTATAATTTTTTTTTTTGTGGTCTGGTGTCTTGTTATCATTTATTTGATATCTCCTCATTTTATCATCCCCCCTTTAACACAACAGCTCCTACACCAGTATATTGTCCCCCCTTACTCTTTCAGATGTTTTTGGGACATAAATTTTAGTTTCATTTTGTTTAAGTTCATCTTTTTAGGAAACCTTGATATTTTTAGTCTTGAAGACCAAAAATTAAGACATATGAAATACAGGTATCTTAATAATATTTGAAAATGAGGGTCAATTAGGCCTAATCATACCTAATCCTTTATTCAAGATATGCAAAACTGATAAATGTTTCTACATAAATCAAGATGTTCATATATACAGTATTGTTTAAGATTAGGATATTTACTTAATTTTGCATAATTCACTGGTAGTTGAACTTACAAATATGTCACCAACTAACACAGAGGAAGTAAATGTACATGTGTCTTAAGTATCAAGTTCTAGTTAAAAATTCATATGAGAGCATCTTACATGTATTACATTGTAGTTTCATGGGTAGCTATGAGGAAAATCTTATATGATATTGACATTCTCATACAATATTTCTATAACTTGAAATTTTTGTGGGGTGCTCATGCTTTTTTTTTTTCATATGTTCAGAACAAGTTTTATCTCATAATATAAATTTTTTTTAGGAAAAGGGGGACGTCCATATTATTTTCTAAAACATGTCTTGTATTTCTCTTCATTTCAGTATATACATGTATAATTTTGTTTTTCCTCATAGCCCCCTTATTATTATAGAAATGTATTTTTACCTTTACTGGCACATTGCACAGATGAATGGCTCGTCACCAGAAAGACGACACCATTCATCCTCATCCTCTAAGTTTGCACACTGTCGATGGTACCAAAGGGAACACAAATTGCAGCATATCCAGTCCTCTCCCTCCATACATGTATATGCTTTGTTGCAGATGGCACAGTTTTCATCATTATCATCTGTTGTCTTTTTCTTCCGTTTTCTTTCCCCTTTTTCTTTCCTTTTCCGTTCACTTTACTTATAGTTTGTTTCCGTTTTCTTTTTTCAGGTACAGGTGCAGTATAATCAGTATTAGTATGCGAAAGGGGTTCAGGAGTTGAAAGGGGATTTATGCCACTTGGTCCAGGCTGTTCACCATCAATTGGGGTTTCCTCCTCATGTGAATGTAAGCTTACTGAATCTAAAATTCCTTTCACGAGAACATTAATAATTGCATCTTTCATTTGCTGAGCACTAACTTTAATCTTATATTGCTGACATATCAATATAAGGTCCTTCTTTGTGAATGAGTGTTCATTTAAAAAATTTCTGTTTGCATCAGTTCTGATTTCAACCTTAGCATTGAAACTTCCTTATTACTAGAATTATCTTCATTAAAAAATGTGATATTGAAAGATTTAGGCCTTTGTTTGGTTTTTTTCATGATTTTTTTCTTAAGGCAATACGTTTTTCCTTTTTTAGATATGTCTAATAGGTTTTCCTGAATTGGCTAAAGCTAACCTTAAGATATAGTATGACAGCACATTGAAATAATACAATATAAGAATCACAGGACATTACTATGTCATCCAAAATTTCAGAAATATCATCATTATTCCTTTCTATTTGACATAGGGGTCTAGCATTTGTAACACAATTGACCCAAGCTTGAAAAAGTTCATAATCAGTGATTACTTCATCTTTCACCACTCTAAGCAAAAATTGGCCCATATCTACTAATCTTTTATGAGTGAGTCTTTCCCGGCAAAACAATTCTAAAGTCTTGAAAAATTCAAAAGTAAAATCTGATATATTTGTTAAACTTTCTCGTTCATTTTGCTTTCTTTTCACTTCAGATAAAGTGTCTGGATTTTTTGTCCAAGCAATCAATTCATCATATGATGAGCATAAAGAGATCAAAATGTTCATTTCACATTGGTAGTTGCTAAGGTCCACTTCCTTACCCTTAACATATAAACAATTTCGAATCTTTTTGGATAAATTGTATTTTAGTTTTGCTAGGACATAGCCACTAACATATCTCAATTTTGCATTTCCAGCTGAATCAATATTCTCAGGCAGTTTCTGGAAAGGCTCGGGTTCAGAAAGTTCGAGGTAAGTTGATAGTTCTGTGAAAAAGCTTCTTTCCATATTAAATATTACTGCAGTTAAAACCTGAAAAGCTGGACCTTTGACATATTGTTGATACTTCTTAAGTAATGAAACTGTTTTTTCTTCATTTTCATCAGAACTGATATATTTATTGAATTTCCTGAAATAGTCATTTCTATGCTTCTGACAATAACTTATCTCCCCTTCTGGAAAACAATTAAGGCCTATATCATCCATAATAGAAGATTGACACTGGAACCAATCATCATACAGTTTATAATTTTTCAAAATGGCATCTTTAAATGCTACAATTTTGTCCTCCACAGGAGTATCCTTAAATGTTTGTAAAACAGAATCAAGCACATTCCTTGAATGTAAAAAAACATCAGCAATAGGCTCCAAATCAAAATGCTTTTCTATGAAATCAATTTTGTCTATTTCAGAATAAAAAAAATCTGAATCATCCAGAATCAAAGTTTCATCTAAATTGTTATTGTCATGGTGATCATTATCATCATCACTAGCAATATCATCATCACCATATTCACTTGGATTATCTGAACAAATTTCATATGAATTGATACAACAACTTAAATCATTTTTGACAACTCCAATTGAAAAGCTTCCATGAAAATTATACACATATGAAGGATGCTTTCTGCATAGGTGTTTTTTAAAGTTTACAACTTTTAATCCTTCAACTGATACTGCCCTACCTACCGCAACACCAAGTTGTCCTGGTTGAACACAATTCTCACAATCATTCCTTGAGATTTATGTATGGTTATACCATAGCAAGCTTTTAAGGGAAACTGGACTCTCTTTGCAATAACATTTTTTTCAACTGGGTCAAATGTTGTAAAATTCTCTCTTGAAATACTAACAAAAACTGGCTTTTCATTTATCAAAAATTTAACTTCAATGGAATCTGTATCCAATTTTTTTACTACACCACGAAGCCCGTTCACTAAAGTGTCACTCAAATTACGAATAAGCATTACAGGACAATTTATTTTCAATCCTAAATTTTTTTTAGCAACAAATTTATTTAAATAATGTTGTGATCCCTCATCCTGTGAATGATATATCTTCATCTCTCCTTCCAGGGACTGTAATTTATGATAATTATACACATCAACTTCTAAATTTCGAACAAATAGGTGAACACTTGACTCCTCATTAGGAATTGAACGGTCCATAGACTTTAAAAATGCATTACCGTCATCTGAAAGATCACCAGTTTCAAGCTCATTTATAGTTTTAATCAACATAGGGTTATCCTGTCTGTGTATTATGTTCAAATTAATTTTGTGTGGAAAGTAGGTTTCAAACCAAGGCAAAACAAAGCAATGTTTTCCAGAATCCCCATACAGTTCATTTTCAACTGGCTTCAGTTGGTAAAAATCACCAACTAGTATAACTTGGATTCCTCCAAAGAGGTGAGGAGAATTTCGAACTGTTTTACACAACAATTGTACTTGGTTCAAAACCTTGGCACCGATCATAGATATTTCATCAACAATAAGTGTTTGAACAGTCTCAATATTGTTTTTAGCAGAAAGAAACCTTTCATCAGTTTTAACTAAATGAATAAGTTCTTCATATAAATGCCTGCCATCCTCAATACCAGACCACTTATGTAAAGGTTTGGCCCCAAATTCAGTGTAGTTTGTTGCAGCTATACCAGTGGAACACACTATTGCCACCTTTTTATTTACCTTTGTCCTTAAATGATTAATTATTATCTTTACAAGGAAGGATTTTCCTGTTCCCCCTTGTCCTGTTATAAGCAAATTGTGGCCGTTTAAAGCCAAATTAAAAGCCGACTTTTGATCTTCATCCATCGTTGTTTGTTTTATTTTAATTTCCCGGACTTTTCGTTCGTAATTCTCGGTATTTTTTATTGTTTCAGGCAAAATTCTGAACATCTCGAAAGGCCGCTAGAGGTCGCGCTTACACCACTTCCGTCATTTCTACTCGCATCAATCAAAATGTCGAAGTCAGCGAGTGTTTTCAAGGATAAAATCGTTCAGCGGAGCCGTCAATTGTGATTCGAATGGATAAAAGTGACCGATTCTAAGGAGTATATTCATTATTGAAAGGAAGGAAGCCACAGACATGTGATGTTTGGAAAGTTATAATTATTTTTTTTTTTGAGTTTGAAACCAAGTGGTACCTCTGATAAACAAAACGAGAGTGACTTACCTTCTACCTATATATACATCAGTCGACCCGGACGTGTCAGAAAACCTGTTTGTCAGTATTCCCATATATTTTCCAAGCGAAATATATCAGAAATAAGAAAATAAACGAAAATAAATTGGTGGGCGGTACCACGACATGGGGTACCATATGGGGGTCCTGTCTACGGGCACCTGTGGATAAATACATTAACACACCCTACATTTCAACTGAGAGTCACACATTTTGTCACCTTTTTTGACGTTGACGTGGGTACTTGTTTATTGATATGAATCATTGTGGGCCTGTCATGTGCTATTTGGTCCTTCATTATATTTGTTCCTCGGAACTTTTGTTATGTAATAATTGTTCCTAAAGGACTTTGTTTTATGTAATATTTTTTCCTTTGTCATAATAAAAGTAGCCATGACAGGAATAAAATATTACATAAAACAAAGTCCTTTCGGAACAATTATTACATAATAAAAGATTATTGATGTGTGACAAATGTATAATACAAATTCCTATAATATAATTTCTTTTTTATGTGAGAATAAATATTATAGACAGGTATAATCTATTATGTATTATTTATTCCCAAATACTAACATAACCATAATATTATTTCCTAAATGAACAAATATTATAGGGAACAAATATATGTTGACAGGCCGACCTATAAACGGAAGCACCAACATAGTCGGAACTCCCATTCCAGTGGTACCATCTCAACCAATACAAATTCCTTTCAAGCAGTGACAATTCTCACGTACACTAGCCTCTAAGACACTTTTACTATGTGTGGGCACGCATAATAAAAGGGTGTTGATGCATTAAATTAACTCCCTCTGAGATCGATGTTTTTTGGGAATTTCAATACTTCCGTCATTGCCAGATGAAATAAACATTGTTTCTGAACTTATGACATCTGTTTTTCTTGCTTCCTTTTTATGAGGCCGGAATCGTGAAATATGATTTGAAAATTTAAAATATACTTAAAAGATATATATTCACATTTTGTCTCAAAAACAAAGAAGTAGACAATTGTATTGGTCTCTTTTTCTTCCGTGAGTGAGTGATTGCTGTTTAACGCCACATGAGCAATATTTCAGCTTTATCATGATAAGAGCAAGTTGCATTCAATGACATGATCATGTCTGCTTTATATCAACACGGTGTTGGATTTTATAGTGAGACAACAATCTGTGGGTAGACATGTCGCTCGACTCACTGTGGGTAGATATGTCGCTCGACTCATTATCATGAATTTTAGCCACGCCTTAATGACGCGCTATCAACGAAAAAGCAGTAGATGTAAATTTTCTAGTCTTTGGTTTGATACGACCTAGGCTTGAACATACACACTAACTATTACACCACTGATGCGTTCTTCTATTCCTTGACATTATGTAAATGTTCATTACGGTAACTAGGCTACACGAATATTGTGCTACAAATCAATTTGTTTCAAATTACTGAAATTGACAGGATAAATTGCTATATGAAAATCAGCTTAAAAATGAAAATTTAAAGATGCATGAATTGTAAACATTTTGCAACATCGATCCAAATTATGTGTTTTCATATACTGTATGGTACCAATAAAAGTAGAAAAAGTGAGTGCTGCTTAACGCCAAATGAGCAATTTTATGTTACATTTTGCTGAGATAATGATGATGATGTCCGCTTTGTAATAGACCATCACGCTGAGTTGGATTTTATAGTGTTTTCTCACTTAAACAAGAGTCCACAGGTAGACATGTCGCTCTACTCCGACACATTTTCATGATTCCGAGTCAACCAGTCTTTGCTCTTACTTCATGGTTCTGTGTGCTTAGCGGAGAAGTAACAAATACCAGTTTTGTAGTCTTTGGTTTTGACCCGATTGACATTCGAACCCACGATCTACCATACTCGATGCGAGCACGCAAACCATTACATCTCCGATGTGGATAGTTAAATAGACAATTAAAAAGTAGCAGTACGTAAATTTTTGCTGAAAGAATAGAAACCAGATTAGAAGCCATACCGATTCGATGTCGCTCAAACATTTTTCAGCAGGTAAAGTTTCAAATAACACCGTTTTTTTTAATTGCCCATGCCATTCTACGTTTTTATTGCTATCACTGGGTCTATCCCTCTGCTGGTGAACTATTACTCCCTGACGTATCATTTGTGCAGTAATCATTGCTTCTGTATTAAAAAAAAAAGAAAAGTAGATATCAAATTTAGCCCGCATGACGCGCTTCTGGAATCGGGTACGCTCAAATTCGACCGATTTGAAAACCAAATAATCGAAAAAATCATTAGGAGCAATAAAGACCAAAGGACCTAAACAGGATAGCCAAAATCAGATAAGGTTGTCTATGAATGAGGGAAGAGATCATTAGTTATTATAATAGTTACAATATTTAGGAACTGGAAATTTCAATAATAAATATATCTAGAAAAAAAAACAGTAGTATGGGTTACTGAATATATCTATGTTTGAGATTTGCAGATCCTAACTAAAGTTATTTATTGAAACTACATCTAAGGTTTATCTCCCTAAAGAAGAGTTGAAAATACCAAAGGGGTAACCAGAATCCGTACATCAAAGAAGAACAGACAACACAATGGCCAAAATTATCTAATTTTGGCTATCCTGTTTATGTTCTTTGCTTTACTTGCTCCAAAAGACTTTAATTATTTACTTTTCCAGCCTTTCACTATGAGTGTACCGGATGAAAGTTACTTAAGAAACGCGTCGTGCGCACTATATTTCATGATTTTTTATAAATCAAAAGCTCTTAATGAGCAAATCAGGGGGGATATCTCACTTAGTGGCATCTTTGTATATTACATTTACAAAGATAAAAACGTAGATATCTAATTTAGTGCGCACGATTCGTTTCTGGAAAAACCCTTTATCAGGCACGCTCAAAGTTAAGTCAGTGCTGAAGCACTGACTACTGGGAGGATGATACCCACGTGGACTAATAGTCCACCAGCAGAGATATCGACATGGGAGGATGATACCCACGTGGACTAATGGTTCACCAGCAGAGATATCGACCTGGGAGGATGATACCCGTGGACTAATGGTCCACCAGCAGAGATATCGACCCAGTAATAACAATCAAAACATGCATATCTAATTTAGTGCACACGGTGCGTATATTTTATATAGCATAATACAAGAGGGTGAGCAGGAATTAATCGGAAAACAACGCATGACCCCATTCAATTTTCAACAAAAAACATTACCGTGCTCGACATCATCCCAACGTTACAACGAGCATAGCGTTCTTAATAATAACGTTGTTCGTCTGGCTATCTGTACATGTGAGGATTGGTATTTTATGCACAAGTGGAAAACAATTGCATGACCACATCTTATCACTAAGAGGGGAGTTTTTGGGACCATAACACTAGCTTAACCCTCACACTGTTTATTGGAGGACCAGTACCAATCTAGGAGGTGAATGTTTATATATTTGTGTGCCAAGGGTATTGATTTTGCTTCTTTTTGCGATTCTTCTATTGGATTTTGGAACTGTTCCTACAGTGTGAGATTTTGATGTTTTTCATATTATTCCGGATAATTATGTATCGACTTCAAATCATATAAAATACACACGAACATCAACTACTCATTAGACCTAAGACCAGTTTTATGAATTCTTCAAATATGTAGGATGGTCAAAGCAGTAAATAATTTCAAAACGCGTTGTACCTGATGACAGAAATATCCGTTTTGATATAAAAACAAGCGACATTGCTTTTTAAAACCAGGATAGAAACGGTAAGATTATATATATTTTTTTGTTAATTAAGTTAAGTAGAAGGTTAGTCGGTGAAACCTAGATATAAGTTCGTTAAGTGTATGGTAGTTATCGCCATATAAAGCTGCTTAACAACTCAATTCAATTCAATACTTTATTGTAATATTTAACATTCGACCAAATTGTGAATAATATATATCTTTGGTCTAAACATTTTATTTGCTCCACATATTAGAAATTGGGCACAAGAATACATAAACATATAGAAATGTATTACAGACCTCAGATATAAATGCAACATGAAAACGTTCTAATGACGGTCATAAATCATAAAGTCGAGTAAAATGTATTAGTTCCTTGTTCTTAGTTCTGGTAATGTCTTATTGGGAGTCAAGAAATTCCGTATTAGCTTCCCGTCTACAGTTTAGTAACTGTCTTATATAAGGTTAAAGTCAAGCTTTATTCAGTTTATGTAGCTGTCTTGACTAAGGTTAGGTGAAGACAAGCGCTTACGTTTGAATATGCAATAATGGTGAATAGCATGAAAGATACAGTACACTCCTCTTCAGGTCGTTCAGTATGTCTTTCACTCTGGCCATTATCTAAGTTTGCATAGTCAGTGTTAGGCACAATATTATTAAATAAATAGCTCCCAGGGAAGAAATAGTACACGACCCGAAGTGGAGTGCATTATGTCTTATTATGCTGAATGATCGCTTTGTTCAGCAACTGATATGCTATCTCATTAATGTTGTTTTTGTTGGTGTTGCTGCTGTTTTTAACACCTTTCATATGCAACCCTTCTTTCATTACATTAAAACATATGCTAAGACAAATTCACGTCTTAGATTCCAACAGTTGATGATACTGTTGTGGAATGCTACCATAATCAAGCTTTCGCACGATTCAAACGATTTGGTGATTATATACTACTGGCAATAGTATTATCTCCCATTACTATGCTAGACCTGAATCCTAGAATTATTGCTGTAGCAACAGGGATTATAATACAATTCATAATCAATGCATCACACAGCATTATCATATCCATATTTTGTTGTTTGTATCATTTTGAAATTAAATGCAAACATGTATCTGTAATCAAGAAAAGCTAACTCCAACCTGATAGCAGAAAGGTTCAAATAGAATCCATTCTATTCGTTGCCATAAAACAGAAACAATACGT
Source organism: Bathymodiolus septemdierum (assembly GCA_963383655.1). Taxonomy (NCBI): domain Eukaryota; kingdom Metazoa; phylum Mollusca; class Bivalvia; order Mytilida; family Modiolidae; genus Bathymodiolus; species Bathymodiolus septemdierum. The sequence continues at coordinate 115,307,346 of OY726517.1, read as the reverse complement.
ACCATCTATCATTAAGTGAACAACAAATGATTTAAAAAAAAAGAATGCGCAATATTATGAAATTTCATACCCTCGTCTCCAGTTCAAATGATCGGCACTCATGGCACTTCTCAGAGTACGATAGGATCAATAATCTGTTCATTATAACCTAAGCCATGGCTACTATTCAATATTCTTCAAATATTCTTGATTTAGTTTCTTTTATGTTGTTTTTAATTTTATTTCGAGAGCATATAATTTTCTCATAATTCGTTGTTTTCAATGTGTTCTGTATTGATTATTCTTTTCATTACTATATATTTAACCGTATATAGTGTCTAAGGTTTTGGATTTTTTAATTATCTTTTATCATAATAAAATGAAAAACAAAACAATACCACAGAAAAGACAGAATTAAAAACTCAAATTCCAGACATTATTACTTTACGGATTGTAGTTTATTCCATTACAAAGATATTTTTTTCTTCCGTTTTGATGCGTTTTCTATGTAAGACAAGCCAAAAAGACAGCTGCGCGTGACCTTTTCTTACATGGCATTGTCAGCAAATCAAATCGGCCGAGTATAATCAATGAAAAGTAGTTCCGTAAATTCGCTATTTTTAGAATTAGGCGTTTTTGGTTTTTGTTGACAGCCGCAAATAGAAAACAACAATGGCAGACGATACCGACATATTATTTAATATGGGAGCTCCCATAGCCGGAAGATCATTAGACAAAGTTAATCACTAGACCAACAAGGGTTAGGGTCCACTACGTATACGAAGTTAGGCGAGCGCCAATGGCGCGAGAGTTCGTACTCAAAAGAAGCGTCTGGGTGAGGGTCTATTCTTAACATTCATTCTATACTATCAATGAGGAAAATCGATTGACGTCTCACCCAGCTTGCTTATGACGTCACTGAGGGGTTTGAAAGTACAACAGATCGATAGATAAATGAAAGGGCTACAAGTTACGAAAAAAAAGTACGAAATAGGGTACGAAAGACCTTGGTTACAAAGTTACCAAGTTACGAGATAGTAACGCCACATATCGGGGTAATTTATCATGACGTATAGTGAAGCATTATGGGAAAATGCCTCGGGCGACGTAGATAATAAAACTGGACAAAATTGTTTGTTTTTCCACTGAATTTGATGAAATATTAATAATTTTTTTGTTTAATTACCTTAATGTCTTCTCTAACTCCTTTGATCGATGAAGGTTCATCATCCATTCCCGGCATATTATGTGTGTATATGTGTGATGGCGTTCTCTGTCTAAACCAATCCGCGGTGAAAAAAAAAGCTTCAAATATCAATTTTACCTGAATTTTAACTGATTTCCCCTAATAGATTTAATGCGGTTTTAAATAAGTGTGTATTTACTGGATTGCACGTGGCGTTGTAATATTTTGTGTAGTAAACAATACATTGACATGCGAATGAATGAATCAAATCGACATGCTTTGTTTTTAAGTTGAAACGGAAGAAACAGGTACTTTCACTCGTCCTTATTGAAGATCTGGGATTTTTTCCACTCGTGAGAGAAATTCAGCGTCTTTCCACTCGTTCCGCTACGCTCCACTCGTGAAAAGACGGAATTTCTCACGCTCGTGGAAGAAATCCCAGATCTTCAATACGGACTCGTGTAAGAACCTATTGGTCTTTTCGTTGATATTGTTTGTGCTTAAAATCTAATAAGTGTAATATAATAATCAACGTTGGACAATGTTTGACGTAATAGAAGGTTTGTTGACGTAAGTTGTTAAATGACAAGAAAAACAAAAACCTATAGAACGACAAGTCATGTTATTAAACCTTACATATGTTGTTACTATATAAAGGTAATAAGACAATTCGGATGTTTTCAATCGCATCGCTGGCGTAATGGTTAGCGTGTTCGCCTCGAGTGCGGTATATCCTGGGTTCGAGCCCCGGGCGGGTCAAACTAAAGACTATAAAATTGGTATTTGTTGCTTCTCCGCTAAGCACACAGTATTAAGGAGAAAGAGCAAAGACTCGTTGGTTCGGAATCAGAATAATGTGTCCCAGTGGAGCGACATGTCTACCCGCGGACTGTTGTTTCAGTGAATTAGCACTATTAAAATCCAACTCAGAGTATTGGTCTACTACAAAACAAACCGCATCATCATATCATTGAAAATTAACTTGTTCTCGCCATGATTTAGCTGAAAAATCGCTGAATTCCCGTTAAGCAATAATCACTCACTCACTCGGATGTTTTCAGGAAACTTTGCTGACGAGGGAGACAACCCTGTGGATAACCCTAAACACATATCACGTAAAGGGAGACAATAGGTTGTCGTCCAGTCTACATCTCATGACGACCAGAAGTGTGTTGAAAATCCCGTTTTAATCAGTCCTGTTCCGTTAATGCATATTTTATACCGGAAATTATTCTGTTGCCCTCTACAAAGAAAACTTTCACGTTTTAAACATTTTAAGGAAGCTTCATGATAATAAAGCAGCTATTACCTTAAAATAAAGTGAGCATGAAGTTGCTAACCCTCGGGTTGACAACTTTTGATGATTATCACATATGAAGGCAATAATGTATAATCCAATACTCCGGAGAGCCTGAGTTCACCCCGTGTTTTGTGAGGTTCGTGTTTGTCCTTTTGTCCTTTACCATTTGGCTATTGTATTTTCTGTCCTTCTTCAATTTATGGATTTTGATTACCCTTTTGGTATCTTCAATCTTTTCTTAACGTCATTAGGTATCGTCTTACAGCAAATGTGTACCTGGTTAACCGACTGACACGTGTATCTAAGAAGCTTTAAGTCCCACTGGCTAAGATACGACCGTTTTTTTAATGAGCTGCATTCTCCAAAAAATGTACTATACATGCTTTATATTTAATAAAATAATGTTTTAGCTCATTTTCGTGTTGATATATGTGAGAAAGAATGGGTGAGAGAACGATATTTGTTGACGAATTCCAGGATGCTGCATCAAAAGATGGCGACTGATTAATTATCGGCAAATTTACGGAGTCTGTCGAATGATCCAATCGTAACTACTCGGCCGTATACGATTGCCGAATGATCGTGTTGTTCCAACTATAAATAAACAGCGATGGAAGAGGTAAGCACATGTACTCTTTTCTCACTATATTATTCTTTTATTTCAAATGTTTTCCTGATAAAAAGTGGTCATTTCCCATGGTTTTAAAAAAGAAAAGTACGTTAGTAATTTGTGCATAGCTCGAGAGAGGAGAAATAAATTTAATTGTACAAAAAAAAACGTATTTTGACAAAATTGGGGTACGATAAGAGAAATACCAAGTGAACAATAGATATGTTGTATTCGTAAAAAAATTCTGAATGAGTCCGCATTATTCAGTAAATAATATTCGCAAATTAAATATTTTAGGATTTTATCTTTATTATATTTGCTATCAGTATGAAGAACTTGCAAAGTGTAACCGTCCTAACGGAAATCGTACCGTTTAGGCTCTATCATTTCTCTGTTAGCCCTCTAAATTCTTTGATCTTCTGTTTTCTAAATGTTTTGATTCTAAGTGTATCGAGGTTACACAAATTGTCGAAGTTACCCTATACAACAATAAATTTTACTGTAATTTCTGTACTACAGTCATCTGTCAAAAGTATTGGGAAATGTAAAAAAAAATCCCTGCATAATCAACCAAAACAATTTTTTTGGGGGTTTATTTACTCATTATGTTGTTATGAGTGATTTTTATTTGTATATAATTTAACACAACAAATAAAAATTGACTGATTTTCCTATATATTTCAACTAAAAATAAATCCTAAAAATTTAAATCATGGAAAAAGTATGTACAAATAAAAACCACTCATATAAACATAATGAGCAAATAAACAAACAAAATATAGACAATTTTGAATGTTTTGGTGTAAAATTTGTTAAAATCTATCCAGAAATGACTTCACAATAATTTAAAAAAAAATATGGTTTTGGTTGATTATATATGGATTTTTTTTTACATTTTCCAATACTTTTGACAGATGACTGTATTTTGTTTGGTCCTCATTTTTGGTTGCCATAAAAGATTGAATTAAAGATCTTTTAATTTATTCCTACAAGATGATAAAAAAATTCTATTTATTTTAGAATTCAGATCAATCACACAGCCTTCATTTGTCTTCAATTTATTGGAGCAAGAAAATGAAAGAAATCCAGATCCATCCTGCTCCTCAGCCTGGTCAACCTGACTGGTGCACCTGCACCTATTGCAGGGAGAAGCCAGAGGGAGAGAAAGTATGTTGCAAGGAGAACAGTGAGAGGTGCCACTCAAGAATGCCTGTAAATATTATTTTTTTCATATGCCTTTACTATTCTGTTGCATGATTTTATTTTTGACAGTTTTGTGGTTACACCAGTATTGACTTTGCCATCACCATGTAATCTGTTGTTTGTATGCAACATACCATCTAATGTTTAAACAGGTATTTACCGTTTAAATAAAATGAGATATGGGTTAAACAACCAACAAATCGCACAAGAATAATCCTCGGAATTAAATACAAGACAGGTTACCATACAGCCCTCAACAAGCAAAAACCCACATCTCATGACAAATGGTTGATCGCCCCTCAAATAAAGCATAACTGATAAAGTATTCATCCAGCACCACAATATCTTTTTCAAACTAGCTTATCTGAATGAAGTGATGTATTACAACGGAAAACTATGGATTGTTTCTCATCTATATTTTTCCTTTCTTTTCAGGATTTCTATACCATAGTTTTGGATGAACATGTTTTGGAGGTTGTTGCTCGCCATAGAGATGATATTCTGGCACAACCTCCAGATCAAGATTACAACAGAGACAGAAGACACACTGAGTACAGACAGTACATTTTGTGGCGACATGGCTATTTGGGAGCAGGAAACAGGCGTGTTGTACCAAGTTGCTGTGTATGGCGGATAAGGGGAAAATATCCAGACCTACTTGGACAGTATGTTGGCTTCATGCCTGGAAGACTCGGATAGATAATCCAAAATAAAATTATTTTCTGTGCCAAATTTATTTACACACTTTGTTTGTTTACAATTTTGTACATATGTTTTGAAGTCAACAACAGTATGAAGCAACATTATTGATGTGATGGTTTCTCATTGACACTTCCCCCATATACACATGTATATCTTGTCATACATATATTAATAAAACTGTTGGATTTGTCAAATGTTTTTTTAGTGGAATATTTGCTGACAGCAATGCCCGACATTTCAACTTCTGTCCTAAAACAAAAAAAATATATAACTGACATGTGTAGTTGTTACACAATAGCCTGGCTTTGTAAATTACAAAAAAGGGTGCACTCGACTCGCAGCCGCAAGTGATAAAGCTTACCAATTGCTTGCCCATGGTCGGTGGTTCTCTCTGGGTACTCCGGCTTCATCCACCACTAAAACTGGTCGTCATGATATAGATGAAAATATTGTAGAAAGTGGCGTTAAAACACCAAAAATCAAAATCATGTTACACAATACTTGCATTTTACTTGAGTAAATCTCTATTTTATTCAATGTAATGAAATATTGTCAGATTTGTCAAAACTAAAGTGCATATATGAAAATTAAAAGCATCATTCATGGTGTAAATATATAGATTACACAACAAGATCCTGTTGATTTATACCTTATTTTGTTAATACAAAAATGTATAAGTATCTCTCACGAGCAAAGCTTTGTACTTAGCTAAATTTGGCATTACTGTTCAGGCCCTTAGTTGTTCTCTCTGAGTCTCAGTCTTTCAACTGCTTTTTTTCTTCTTCAATTTTTCAAATGTTTTCATTCTAGCTGTACGAAAGTGACATAAATTGTTTAAAATACCATAAACAGCAATAAAATTTATATATACTTTCACTACTATGTTGTTTTATTAAACTTACATTCTACCAATCTCATGTCCTGATGCTGAAATTTCAGAAACATCTGCAACAGTAATGTTGGGCTTCTGATGGGCACGTTCTGGAGTGGACGTAAATGCAGCACATGCTGTATTATCAGACAATGGCACACTTGTGGCAAACACACTATCATCGTGTAATCTAAGTTGTTTTGCTGTTTGTGTCTCCTGAGTTTTCTCATCATAGCTGAAATTGATAATATTTTCGTCTCGATTTTACCTTTGGTATTTGACAGGTTTTATCACCTATTTCGAAGTAAATGAAATACATTTAAGATATAGATGATAAATAAATATATATTTCCTTCAATGTTTTCACCTACGGAATAAATTTATAACTTCTATCAGCCACAATGTACGATTTATTTTCATAGTTAAAATGTAAACATTGCACTTACCAGTCCAAAAGTATTTTCGCCACTTCAGCGTTGGTTTTCACTCGTAGAACTGATCTGAGCTAATGGAGATCATTCACCCAAATTTACCTAACAGGTGTCGCTCGAGTACCAACGGTGGTTAGCGGAGCGTTTTATTATCGCTTAGACGCTTGTAACCTATGCAAACTATTATTTCAAACACAATTTCTATCTAATTATCCAACAATAATTATTTTTTATTTGTATAACAATATTCCTCAAGTTAACAACAAATGCATCATAAGTTGTAACCATCTTCTGACATGTTACTAAATTACTAAAGTGATCACGTCATTACGTTGAAATAAGACAAGGACAACGTTGCAATCATATCTGCGTCACGAGCACCTGTTACTAACTGTGAATGCGAATATAAAATAAAATTGAATACATTCTTATTAATTTTTTCTTTTGTTCTCCATGAGCAAAAATCAATATTTTCAATACTTTTGTAATTAGTAAATACGCATAGCATACGTACAATAACTGTTGAATGAGGAAACTATAGTACACGTGTACGTACGTTATTAAACAAAGTTTGATATTTGTTCACATTCTTTGTATTTCCCTTTTTAAAAGATTTTCGTGTTGGTTTCCTAGTTTTGTTGTATCGTGATTTTCTACTTTCATGGTAAATAATCGTTTATTAATGGTTAGAATCAAATAATTTCGATCAATTTCACGTACATTAATTATTCTTGGCAAATTTTATGTACTGTTCTGTTCCGGATTCCAACCACAGTGGCTTGTCTTTAAGATATATAACTTTATTAATAAAGAATATGCAACCCTATATCATTTTTAAGATATATATATATTATATATATATATTATAAAAAAAAAAAAACAACAACTAAGCGTGTTGGGACCTCATCTTCATCTCATTGAAAATTAACTTGTTCTCGTCGTGATGTACCTGAAAAATTGCCGTAAACAACAATTACTCACGGATCCCCAACATGATGTTAAAAACATATTCTGTCTGAAACATAAATATCTACATTTATTAATCTACTATTTAAGTGGTTATTTTCGAAGGGGTGTTAATTTTGCGTTGTTTAGTCAAACTGTTCGTGTGGGCTCTAATTTTGCGAAATTTGAAAAAAGCAAAATTAACAATTTTACGATTTCAGCTTTATCTTAAGCCATTCAAATAAAGGCATCAAACATTCTGAAGATTTTGATAAATAAAATTCAAACGTGAATACCTGGGTCGTATTATAGATAATGTTGATTTTTTTCATGAACAGTCATGTGTACATTTTATTTTCATCAACAGTCACGTGTGATTTTATTTTTCATCAACCGTCGCTTGACTATTATTGATTGGTAATAATACTAATGTGATTTCTATATGATAAAGTTTGTCAGTGACTTGCGGCAGGTCGGTGGTTTTTTCAGGGAATTTCGGTTTCCTCCACCAATAAAACGGGCCAAATAAAACTGGCCGTCACGAAACAAGAAGTGTACTGTTTCATTTCAACGGTAATACAAGCTATTTAACAACCTCTACACTAAATACAAAATATATTTGGGCGGTGTTGATTAAATTACATGAGAGTGCTACATATGATGATAGAAGAAAAGCATATGAATGGTTAAAGTACCAAGCATTAAAATGCAACTTATCTGTTTGAAGGTTTACTTTTTAAGGAATCAATCTTATCGGGACAAATCCGCGAATCAGAAGCAATAATTAAACTGTTGAACTTTCTTGCATAAGGTTCTTGAAATTCGGACACGTATTATACGAGTGATTGTTGTTGTTTAACATCAATTCAGCAATTTTTCAGCTATATCATGGCGAGAACAAGTTAATTTTCAATGAGATGATGATGAGGTCCGCTTTGTACTAGACCAACACACTGAGTTGGATTTTTATAGTGCTAGCTCACTAAAACAACAGTCCGCGGATAGACATGTTGCCCCACTCGGACACATTATCCTGATTCCGAGCCGACCAGTCTTTGCTCTTTTTCCTTAATGCTACGTGCTTGCCAGAGAAGCAAAAATATCAATTTGTATAGTCTTTGGTATGACCCGACCGGGGCTCGAACCCACGATCTACCGCACTCGAGGCAAGTACTCTAACCATTACGCCATCGATGCGGTTCGTATTATACGAAGCTGCATGGAAGCGGCCGAGATACACATTCATGTCATTAAGGGGACGACCATTTAACTTTTAGGATGTTTTTTTCTGAAAAAAAATATATTAATTATGTGGTGAAATTTTAAAGAAGCAAAATAAATTGACGCGAAAGATGCAAAAATATCATTAATCCGGCCCTACAGTTCTCAACAAGAAATTTATGATAAAAATTTGAAGAGAAATTACTGTCCAAAAAATAAAAATCTGATATTTGTTTCCTGTGAAAAAATATATCGCTGTGGGGGAAATGATAGTTTTCTGTGTAGTGTTTTGTAGATCAGTGATTGTCCTTTTTCTTTTGGCCATTGTATTGCCTGCCCTTGCGCTTGGGGATCTTAAAACTCTTCTTGCATTATTTTTGAAGCAAAAGCGAGTACGCAAATTTACATGGTTAGACCCTATGCAGTGTGAAAAAAATACGTGTACAATTTTCAATCGGGTTCAATTTAGTCTGAAAACTCGTGTGCAATTTAATGTCATTAGACAACAAATGAAGCAAAAAAAAAACTCGTGTGCAATTTTACGTCATTAGACACCAAATGAAGTAAAAAAAAAAGCACGTACATGCAATTTTACATTGCCATTGCAGGCATTGGGCCCTATAGGCTATGATTGTTACCGGTCACTGTGAAATAAACTAGAAAACAAGGTATTGGAAATATCAAATTAAAATCTATTATGTTCACTTCCGTCCTCTCTATAGGCCGTGCCTACCGTCATATTACGCAACGCTTCAGATCAAGGACACCACGTAGGTAATGATATTGCCATTTGATTACATTGGTTACAATACAATACAATACAATATTTTATTCCAATTAGGGTCCCTCAAGGGGCAATAACAAATATACATTCATAATTATATCAACAGTTACAACAATACAGAATGGAGACATATGTTTTTAAACAAGACAATTCTAACTATTTAAATGATATATGTTACAAAAAATATATAAATAAATAAATAGGCCGTGTTCGGCAGCACGACCCGAGGAGAGGCAATGAGTAATGCATACTTGCAATGTATCATATGGTTGAAGAATGGACTACATGTATGCGATTACTTAGCTGGAGGAGACACCAGGGGACGATGCTTAAGAATTGTGTTTTGATTCTCCCCGTGTCTGATCCAGCAAAGCAAGCGGCTCGGAAAACAAACGTTTTCCTAACCACCGTTGGTACAGCGACGCCACCTTGGGGGAAAATGGGTGAATGGTCTCCATTCCAACGATCACACTGGTCTCCAATCCATATCCTGCTCAAATTACTCAATTTAGCATTCGATTCTCTTTTCCGGTGTTTTCTTTCTGAATCTGTAAATCTTCTCTTTGGACCACGCTTCGAACTAGATTCTGACATGTTTCTTTCATAGACAACAATCTCAATACGCATGCGTAGCGTTCAAGTTCAACAGAGGTTGTATGAATACGGAAAATCTCCGGTGGGAATTATTGCATGACAGGACTTAATTCTCGCTACTTGTTTCCCCCTTTATTATATAGTAATGCGAGCTGAAAGACCAATTTTATTGCGTTTTTTAAATGCTTTAACAAGTTTAAATGATTTTATTATTAAAAGAATTGTGTTTTTGTTTTTAGTCAAATATATAGCCAGTGGGACTTTAACCTCGACAACAATATAAAACATTATTGAACCCCTAGTGATTATTATAGAATATGTACTTTAAATAGGTAATGATGTCATTATATGGTAGATTAACGGATTTTGTTTCTTGTAAATCTTACATTACATTCATATTAATTGATAAGTCTATTCTACAAATCCATAATGGAAGCTACGTCAAGATAATGTGATCCAATGTTCGTTGTCTTACAAGATAATAATAACATATGATCAACTGGTAACAAGAAACGTTTGAAGATATCGAGACGGTTATCAGAAGCCGTAAAGCCGTAAGGACAATCAATGCAATGGCCAAAAAGACAAATAGAGTCTACAACACATTACACCTAAAGATCGAGCAACACAAAACCTACAATGAACTCAGATGCTTTAGACGGGTAAGTAGTTCCTGTTCCACGTGTGACCCCCGTCTTGTTACTATTGTTACACACCCAGTGATAAGTCATTAATGAGGAACCAACCTTTAACAAAATACGGTCTTTGGAAAACGTTTCTGTTTGTGTATATTGTTGATTGGTTTAAAATAATCTGATAAAGGTTATTCCAGAGATGCCCCCTGTTCTCTAAATCAGATAATACATTAACATCAGATTGTTTTTAATCTTTCTTTCTTTTTATAACATAGACAAAGACTACGAACCGAAATCATCTATTAAGAACGCAAACACCATGAATAAGAACAAGCTATGATGTCTAATCAGATTCATTGAGTAGTTTTAGTAATTTGTTGTTATTAAATAATATGTCTGTACTTTGATAGTTATTCCCATTTGTATAATGGTAAAGGTAGAAAAACCCATAATACTGAACAATACAATCAAATCACTGTAGTGACATTTAGACATCAGGACACCAGTAAGCATGAAATAATAAAGATGAGAGAAATGAACTCCAACAATAAAACGGAAATGAGTCTAGTTGGTAGATTTCAAAGTGTTATCTTCTCCCACTCAATGGCAATCGTCGTTAAATATTCGATGATTAAATCCGTGTCAATAGCACAAATAGTGGTCAATGTTCTCTGGTTCACCACTAAGGCTTCCTGGTTCGACTACCACCCGTCACTAGGTACATTCAAATTAATCATATGTATTAAAGTTTATCCGAGACTTACGGGAGGTTGTTGGGTTTCTCTTGATACTTCCCCCACCAACATATATAACTTACCACTATGATATATGTGAAATTGTCGAAAGAGGTATAGCATAATCCAGTCTTATTTTATTTTTACATATACTCAGATGTAGCGTGAATCGACAGAAGACTCAATAGTAGGCTATGTGCCATTTCACAATCATTTTAGTGTATGAGTTATTCTCATAATTGGAGGCTGTAAAATGTAGAATAGCGATAAAAGCAATGTGGTCTTATTTTAATTTGTGTCTAAATGTAAGGTTGGATAGTCTATCACGTTCATTTACATCCATATCCTTTTATGCTAACGTTCCTTTTTCTGAAATATAGCATTAGATTGCTTAGGTACAGCCACAACCGATTGCTCGATCGCGCACGATTTAAAAGACGCAATAGGTCTATGCGAAATTATCTATATCGATATAAAGATTTTTTTCTAGTATAAGTACAGACTTAACAAAAATAAGTCCTTGGCAAACGTTTCTGTTTGTATATATTGTTGATTGGTTTACAATAATCTGATGAAGGTTATTCTAGAAATGCGACCTCTCCACTACATCAGATATCTAGATTTTTATTAGTACATTAATATCAGTTGTTTTTCTCTTTCTTTCTTTACAGAATATAGACGGGACATGCGAGTCCAAACCCTCCATTAAGAACGCAAAAACCATAATATGTAGGATTATTACTCTTCATGTAAGAAACTTTCATTATAATTGACATGATATTATCGAAACATAATTTTACAAAGAATAAATAGCGTCGTTGTACTATGTACTCGCATAGTACTATTGTTGGAGTCATTACTATGCTGATGGGTGGAGCTTAGAACAATAATACGTCATTTAAATAGGCGGGGATCTAAACGGGATCACTTGAGCGCCTTTAACAGTGTACAATTTACAATGTATTATACGTTTTTCTTTAACGTTGATGCTGTCGTCTGTCAAATCAATGGCCAGTTCCAGGTTTGGGAATTAAATATTTGACAGTTCATTGTTATTGTTGAAATTAAATATTTCTTGAATTTAAATGAATATGATTTGCCAATCTTTATATTATCAATACATTTTAGAAAAAAATTCATTTTCTAAAATCACCAAAGACATTCAGAGTAATAATAACAATAATATTGTATAAATAGGTCATGATAGCGAATAGGATTAATTAATTTCTAACCTTTCAAATTGAGCGTACCTGATGACGATTATTCCAGAAAGGTGCAGTGCGCACTAAATTTGATATCTTTAAATTGAGTATTTTATTGTTATTAAACAAGTGTGGACACAGAAATGTGTTGTCCAAAAGGCAAGTGGGGATGTCAATATTTCATATTATTAACTTTAAAAAAAAAAATCATGGATTATAATTTTTGCTAAAGTCCGGTCCTGTGTTTTTATTTCAAATTTCCATCATAGCCCCTCTCCGCCTCCCAAGGGATATAAAATTGTATCATTAATAATAAATTAATAAATAATAAATTCAGATTATCTATTTAAAATAAATCTCATTTACAAAACCACTGATATTTGTTAAATTTTTAACGCTGATTTAAGCTTTAGTCGCAACAATTTTTTTTTCACTTTAAACTGTCGAAACATAACATTTATTTAACTGTGAAATTCACAAATAAAATTCACTCCCCTTTTCCCTTTTTTCTTGTTTAAATCAATGATCAACAATATTCCAGAATCAAACAAATGAATAAATATAACATAGATTTCTTTTACATGCATCTTTTTTACCATTCGGAGTCAGTGTGTTTTAAATCGGTCATCCAATCATTCTTGTTCAAGACAAAAATACATCGATGAATTACCTGTGGGTGTTTCCCCACTTTAACTCGTAAATTTACATAGAAATCGGAGACATTTCGTCATAAAACTTCACACATGGTTTTGTCTATAATATTTCTTGAAGACAAACATAAAATCTTGTTGCATTTATCAATATTTTATGAGTATCAACAGTTTTTTCAACACCGTATCTGTTTCTCGATACAGCCGCCCGATTACAGTGACCCGTGATCCACTTTAGCACGTTCTACCAGTTTTTTTTAATAATGTTGTTTAATAATATGTCTGTCCTTTGATAGTTATTCCCATTTGTTTAATGGTAAAGATGAAAACCCCATAATACGGAACAGTATAAACAAATCATTATCGGTATATTTAGACAACAGAACACCGGTAAACGTAATATAGCAAGGATCAGAGAAATTAACTCACATAATAAGCCGAAAGTGAGATCAGGTAAATTTGATAATGTTATCTTCTCCCACTCAGTGGAAATCGTCGCGACATATTCGTTGATTAAATTAGTGCATAGCACAAATGGTGGTCAATGTTCTATGAGTAGTATATGGGTACGGACAAATTAGCATTTGCGGAGGTGCTGTGAGGTGCTACCGGAAGTGACGTGACCAGAAGTGACGTCAGTCACGTGACCGGAAATGACCATGTCCGGAAGTAGATTATGCGCATGCGCAACCGGAAATTGTACGATATCCGCCCTAGTGGGGCCTTTTGACCGGAAGTGGGGCCTTTTGTCTGGAAGTGGCCCTAATCGGAAGTAGTTTCTGCGCATGCCCGGCTTTTTCCCGCGCTTTTTTCTTAGTAGTAGTAGTAGTAACATGGCTACCGGATGTGACCGAAGATTACTTGACCCCTTCGGGGTTCCCTTTGAGTATACGCAACCGGAAGTTGTGCAACATCCGAAATGACCAAAGGTCACGTGACCCCTTCGGAAGTGTCCATGGGTGTTTTCTACGACGTCCCCGTCCTATAACCATAGGAAACCCCGCGTCCTATATTTAGCATGGTTACTGGAACTAGCCCTGGTATCTGCCCCTTTTATTTTCATATAGTGTCTATATAGGTTGTGTCGTACTTCTACTTTGCTAAGAGAACATTTATTACATATCCAAAAAGCCTAAATTTTTCCAAAGAGCCTATTTTTAGGCTTTTCAAACCACCCCTCGAGTGCCAACGTCCTATTTATCAGCTTTGTGTAAAACCGCATTCATCGATGACGTCACAGTAAACATGACGTCACAACGTTGCATGAGACGTTCTCTGCCAAATTACTTACAGTTGAAGAGCAGACTCGCAAAAATTCTAATTTTCCGGTCCGTGGAATATTTAAAAATCCAAGGGAGATAATCGTAAATATTTTCCGCTAGATGGCGCTTCACAAACCCAAACAATTATACGTACTTGGAAAACTACGTTTTTCTTCTATTAAACCAATGAAAATGATTGAAATATGATTAAAAATCACATTTATATTTATTAATGGTCATGATTTTCAGTCTGGTATAAAATCGGTCTACGATGAATGTAAAAATAACGGTTTTTTTCTTTACCTCGGAAAATCGTAGGTTTTTTTTGTCGCGTATGTTTACACTTTTTGCATCTGACAGAATAAAGTTCCCGTGGAGGGAAAAATTAAAAAACTGGTTCCTTGGACAGAATAATATCTACACTTCATCGGGTAAAAGGGAATTTACATCACTCTTAACAGTTTAAGAAAAATAGTCAATTTGGCAGCATCATCCAAAACAGGCAAGATTGAACAATTTTCTCCTACCATTTTGCTCGTATAATCAATATTTACACCAAATTTTCTCGAAATTCGATGCATTTATCCCGTTCTGTCAATCGTGTAGGTTCATAACTACAACCCGAACAATGAAAGAATTTTTGACATGTGATATTAAGAATTTTTTAAAGCATAATGTATTGATGAAGTAGATGATGAAATTCATTTTTTCATTGTACTTCTACTTCTACTTGATTACTGCCTAGGGCTATCGCATCACACTCATTTTTTAGAAGCAAGAAAAACATTATTTGAACTGATCAAAAATTCTAATGTTAATTTTCAATCCTTGTCCTCTTTTCAAAAAAATTTCTGGACTTTTAATTGTGAAAATATAGATATTTTGAATAATCTTTTTTTTTTTTTTTTTTTTTCTCTTAAGAAGCTTAAAAAAAACAACCTTAAAATAACATGATGGTTTTGATTGTTTTGGTTTTTTTTATCATTGAATTGTTCATTTTTATTACTGTATATGTCATCGGATCATTTATTGTACTGTCTTTGTCCATTGAGGGCCCCTGATTGGTATATGCACCCCCCTTTTCTGAAATATGCTACCAACGTCAAACTGTCAACGGGTGCATGAAGGCAGACCACCAGGCCCTTGCATAAACTGTAAACGAGAAGAGGTGAATAAGGGCTACTGGCACCTCTCGGAGGCGAGATCAACCACTGTTTTATACTTTTGTCAAAAATGCATATGCATTCAAAGATGATGACTGTATTTGTAGAATGTGTGAGGCACGATTTAGAAAATCACTCGAAATGTCCCACGATGCAGAAGAAACATCAAGCAAAAGAAAATTTAGAAAATATGATACAGCCATAGATACATGCTGTGCATTTGAAACAAATGATTTAAATTTTACAACAGCAAACTTTGACAGCTATGGTAATTTGTCATTTGACCCATGTGAATTTACACTCCATACTGCAGTTAATGCAGAAAATAGTGACTGTAGTAAAAAACATGTATGCTTTTTGCAACACATGAACATGTGTGAAAAAAATGGTGACCATTCGACATCAGTTAATGTTGACTTATTCCAGTCATGCTTTCAGTTTTAGCTAGATCAGAATAACAATGAAGCATGTACATCTAATCAATTTTTTCTCTATTGATCACTACAAGAAATATAGAAATTTCAAACCCCAACTAGAATGTTGCTTTTGTGACAAAAGTATATACAGTCAAAGAAAGACCATTTAATTTAAGGGAAAGGATCTTCTAGAAAGAATAAAGTTAGTTTTAAATTCTGATACATTTGTGTATGCAAATTTTCTATGGTAATGGCATCAGCATATTCAGTTAGAATTTTAAATTAGAGCCCCATCCGGTTTTCTGCTATTATTCACATGTTTTATTATTTTTAATAAATAAATTTAGTTGAAGTTTTTGTTATCAAATAATGGATCTTAGTACAGTATGATCTGCTTTTGTTTAAAAACAAAAGGTTAAAAACATTACACCCCTCGCCCCTTTTTATAAAGAAACATCTATAAAATATAACACGAGTTCTGCTCAAGAGTCATTACGAGGATGTACCGGTACTATGCATGTGATAAAATTTTATATTTTTTTCATTATCATCATTTTCTTTCATTTGTCTTTTATAAGGTCATTTACATTGAAAAAAGTATCACTTGTATCAAGTACATTGACATCAACATGCTCGTGGTGGGTTGCTAGGGGGCGCTATACATAATTTGTATGGTGAATCCACCAATAAAACCGGTGGACGTGTTTGAATAGCCTTATATGTTAAAAAACAGTTGAAAATAATTTTTAATATTCCAAGATTTACCATTGCATATGAAAATATGACTGTTTTTTTTTTTCTCAAGTTCATTCGATAAATTTAGTAGACCATTACAGTTGATTCTTGTTTTGTTATACCTTCCTGTAACAACTTTACATGTATTTCGACCGAAAAGTCAGCTTACCAGGATTACTTTTACAGTAATATAATTGCCCCTTACTTAATACTGTTGTGGTTCCATAAAATCTCAAATTTGGACTCATCTGTTAAATTATTTTGATCAATTTAATAGCTGTAGATATAATAAACAATTATTCTGACTAATTTCAACATTTTTAATATTGAGAAAACGCATTTACTTACACTCGTTCTATAAATAGAATGATAAAAATTACGGAGTATGTGATGATTCTAGTTATCTCCCTTGAATCCAACCAAAATGTGACACGATCCATCTGACAGAAAAAAGTTCTATTGTATGTTTAATTACAGAAAATGTTTCTTTGAAATACTAATATAGAAATCTATGGAACTATATATATGATTTTCCATCACCCTTTCGGCAAATATTTTAATTTTTAATTTTTCGTGTTTTTTGAAACAACTTCCGCCATTTCCGTGTCGTTTTAATTTCTGCATTACTCCTTTGTTACAAGAAGTTCAAGCACGGGGCCTCAAATTTATATGAAAGAAACAATGTGCTATGTTTTTCTCGCTTCTTCTGTTATATTTGACGCTCGCAACGATTAAAACGAGTGAATTTTCAACACTTGGTCGATGTATTCTAAAACGTGTCCGATTCCGGTAAAAAATGTACGTGACAAATTAATTGAAATGACGCCATTATCGAGTCTGCTCTCCGACTGCTTAGTCATGGCGTCATATCATTGGAATGTGAGACAAAACATACTAACCTGACGATGGTGAATGAACGACAAAATAACGTGACATCATGCACGAATTGTTCCTACCTTATTTCTATCTTTATTCCATTGAATGTCGATAATGTTGGGGACAGTTTTTATTTATTTACCTTATTTCTACCTTTATTCCATTGGATGTCGATAAGTTTGGGGATAGTTTTTATTTATTTTCATTTGTCACTGAAAAAAACCCAAACTATTTCTAGGTGTCGAGAGGATAAAAAAAAATTGGTGCAGTTTGTTTTTTACTGTTTTTCAACTTTTTGTCAGCTGAACGTTTTCTTCAAATACGCGTTACTGGTTTGAAATTTAACAAAAGATTTGTTTCCGAGTACCGTAAATATTTCATTCGCCAAAGATGGCTACCTCTGACCGAAGGTCACTTGACCCCAACGTTGTCCGAAGCATTTCCCCATAACGCATCACAATACGTCATAATAAATTATCCCGATAGGTGGCGTTACTATCTCGTAGCTTGGTAACTTCATAACCAAGGTCTTTCGTAACTTATTTCGTAACATCTTCGTACCTTTCTTCGTAGCTTCGTACCATGTTCGTAACATTGTAACCTTTTTGGTAACTTCGTACCTTTTTCTTATATTCGTACCTTTTTCGTAGCTTCATACCTTTTTCGTATCTTTTTCGTTACTGCATACCTGTTTCGTAGCTTTGTACCTTTTTCGTAACTTCGTACCTTTTTGTAACTTCATACCTTTATTCGTAACTTGTAGCTCTTTCATTTATCTATCGATCTATGGTACTGTCAAACCTCTCAGTGAAGTCATAAGGAAGCTGGGTGACGTCAATCGGTATTCCTCGTTGATATTATTAGAATTAACTGTTATGAATAGACCTCACCCAGACACTTGCTATTAGTACGAACTCTCCCGCCATTGGAGCTCACCTAGCTTCGTAGTGAACCCTAACCCCTGTTGGCCTAGTGATCTTCCGGCTATGGGAGGTTTGCTCCCATATTAAATAATATGCGTCCAATAACCTTATTATTTCCTACGAACTAGCCCTTTTACTGGTTATTTGCCCCTTTCCCGCCATTTTATTTTCATTTTCTGTCTCCTATAACCTTATTATTTTCTACGAACTAGCCCTTTTACTGGTTATCTTCCCCTTCACCGTCATTTTATTTTCATTATCGGCGTCCTATAACTTTATTATTTTCTACGAACTAGCCCTTTAACTGGTTATCTGCCCCTTCCCCGCCATTTTATTTTCATTATCCGCGTCCTATAACCTTATTATTTTCTACGAACTAGCCTTTTCACTGATATCTGCCCCTTCCCCGCCATTTTATTTTCATAATTACATTATTTATTTCAATAATTACATTTCTTACAAGTTTGCCACCATCACCACCACCACCACCTCCACCACCACCACCACCACCTTCACCATCACCAACACCACCACCCCCACCACCACCACCACCCATTTCCCATATCATTTCACTATTCAACTTATCTTTCTTTCATAATTTCCAAAGCATTTCACTATTCAATTTACTTTTCTTCCATATTTTCCATATTTTCCCTATCTTTTCACCATTTTCTTCCATATTTTCCATATCATTTCACAATTTTCTTCCATATTTTCCATATCATTTTACTATTCAACTGATTTTTCTTCCATACTTTCCAAATCTTATCACTATTCAACTTTCTTTCCTTCCATATGTTCCATATCTTTTTTTCATTGTTTCTAATGATTCTTTCAAATCAAATGTTCTTCTCTCCATGTTTGCTGATTTTCCAAGATTAATTTTGTTTTGCTAATTCTGGAAATATAAAAGAATGATTAAAATCCTAACTTCATACGCCATGACTATGGTATTGTGGTGTTTACTCTCAGAACAGTGAAATCTATATAAGCATATTAAAACTCTGTAAAACGAATATAACTTGCAACGTTACTTGTTTTCCGCGTACATGACGTCATAAGAAATTTCATTTTACCGTACTTTTTTCAAACCGCAACGTTTGAAATGCAACGTAACTTGTTTTCCGCATACGTGACGTCATTTTCCGTGTACGTGACGTCATTTTCCGCGTATCATTTTCCTGTACTTTAAAAAAAATTAAAAAAATTATTTTCGTCACAATCTAATTTTTACAAGTTTTATTGTTTTCCTAAATTTTCATTTTCGGCCCAGAATGTATTTTACTATCAATACTACAACATGTTATAGCTTCTCAAAGCAACCACATTAATACAATGTTGCCCAATGAGATGGTCTTAGCTCCTCTACAAAAGCTGAAGATTAAATATGAATTGTCTTACCAATCTACTACCAGGCTGAAATATATCGATAAATTTGACCAATTGCTGATCATCCACCAGTGAACGTCTACGGTTGATAACACTGTACGATCGTTGATGCATTTCATCATTTTTATCTGATATTATGTTGTAAAACATTTCCCATCACGTACGCGGAAAACAAGTTACTTTGCATTTCAAACGTTGCGGTTTGAAAAAAGTACGGTAAAATGAAATTTCTTATGACGTCATGTACGCGGAAAACAAGTAACGTTGCAAGTTATATTCGTTTTACAGAGTTTTAATATGCTTATATAGATTTCACTGCTCTGAGAGTAAACACCACAATACCATAGTCATGACGTATGAAGTTAGGATTTTAATCATTCTTTTATATTTCCAGAATTAGCAAAACAAAATTAATCTTGGAAAATCAGCAAACATGGAGAGAAGAACATTTGATTTGAAAGAATCATTAGAAACAATGAAAAAAAGATATGGAACATATGGAAGGACAGAAAGTTGAATAGTGATAAGATTTGGAAAGTATGGAAGAAAATCAGTTGAATAGTGAAATGATATGGAAAATATGGAAGAAAAGTAAGTTGAAAAGTGAAATGATATGAAAAATATGGAAGAAAACCAAGTTGAATAGTGAAAAGATATGGAAAATATGGATGAAAGCAAAGTTGAATAGTGAAATGATATGGAAAATATGGAAGAAAGGTAAGTTGAAATGTAAAATGATATGGAAAATATGGAAGAAAGGCAAATCGAATGGTGAAAAGATTTGGAAAATACAGAAGAAAATTGTGAAAAGATATGAAAAATATGGAAAATATGGAAGAAAAATATTTTTTGTTTTTACAAAACAATTAATACTGCCTGTAATTTATTTAAGTTTACATTATGCCCTACAGTAAGGGGGGATAACGCTTTATGTGGAGGTTTAACACTGTAGTAGGGGATATAACTCTTTATGTGGAGGAATAAAATACAACTCTGTATGTGCAAGGATAATACTACAGTAGGGGTACATAACCCTGTGTGTGGAGGTTTAACACTGCAGTAGGGGACATAACTCTTTATGTGGAGGAACAAGCTACAACTCTGTATGTGGACATATACCTGTGCAGAAAGAGAAATACTATATAATACGTATCAAGAAATGGCTATTTTGAAATCGATTGTTACACTTATATACAGAGAGTTACTTGCCCTTGGCAGGACAATAGATATATTTAAACTTATATACAGATAGTTGCTTGCCTTTAGCAGGTAAAATATACTAAAAACCTTGTTCAGGAAGTAAGTTTTCTTACTGCTTTAAAAATAGAACACTGTGTTAGGCTGTTATGTAAAATAAATTTGATTGTGGAAATCTGAAACTCATCAAGATAGGAAAATGACTAGCAAAAATTGAATAAAATCTATAATTCTCATAAAAATGTAGATAGATAGGTAGGTAGGTATATGTCTTTGTAAATAAAAGATTAGGTTGATGATGTGTAATGTCACATTCAACAATATTACAGCTATATCATGGCAGTTTGTACATAAAGGAGATATCATAACTGTTAATGCTTGTTTCTGATAACTGGAAAACATTGCCCAATACTCTTTTCAAATAGCTGGAAAACACAATATATTTTAGAGCAATGGGAATTCTTTGAAATAAATTTAAATCACAGGAGAATTTGAAAACTTAATTATGTTGGGAATATCATTGAGTGAGTTGTGTAAGTGAGTGAGTAAGAAACGAAGAAAAGTAAGTTGAACAGTGAAAAGATTTGGAAAATACAGAAGAAAAGTAAGCTGAATAGTGAAAAGATCGGTAAAATATGGAAGAAAGGTAAGTTGAATAGTGAAAAGATATGAAAAATATGAAAGAAACCCAAGTTGAATTGTGAAATGTTATGAAAAATAAGGAACAAACCCAAATTGAATAGTGATCAGATTTGGAAAATACAGAAGAAAATTGTGAAATGATAGGGAAAATATGGAAGAAACCCAAGTTGAAGAGTGAAAAGTTTGGAAAATACAGAAGAAATTGTGAAAAGATATGAAAAATATGGAAGAAAAGTAGGTTGAATAGTGAAATGATATGCAAAATATAGAAGAAAATTGTGAAATGATATGGAAAATATGGAAGAAAATGGTGAAAAGATAGGAAAAATATGGAAAATATGGAAGAAATGTAAATTGAATAGTGAAATGCTTTGGAAATTATGAAAGAAAGATAAGTTGAATAGTGAAATGATATGGAAAACACGGAAGAAAAGTAAGTTGAAATGTGAAAGGAGATGGAAAATACAGAGAAAAGTTAAGTTGAATAGTGAAAAGATAGGGGAAATGGGTGGTGGTGGTGGTGGGGGTGGTGGTGTTGGTGATGGTGGAGGTGGTGGTGGTGGTGGTGGATGTAGTGATGGTGGTGGTGGAGGTGGTGATGGTGGTGGCAAACTTGTAAAAAATGTAATTATTGAAATAAATAATGTAATTATGAAAATAAAATGGCGGGGAAGGGGCAGATAACCAGTGAAAGGGCTAGTTCGTAGAAAATAATAAGGTTATAGGACGCGGATAATGAAAATAAAATGGCGGGGAAGGGGCAGATAACCAGTAAAAAGGCTAGTTCGTAGAAAATAATAAAGTTATAGGACGCCGATAATGAAAATAAAATGGCGGGGAAGGGGAAGATAACCAGTAAAAGGGCTAGTTCGTAGAAAATAATAAGGTTATAGGAGGCAGATAATGAAAATAAAATGGCGGGAAAGGGGCAAATAACCAGTAAAAGGGCTAGTTCGTAGGAAATAATAAGGTTATAGGACGCATATTATTTAATATGGGAGCAAACCTCCCATAGCCGGAAGATCACTAGGCCAACAGGGGCTAGGGTTCACTACGAAGCTAGGTGAGCTCCAATGGCGGGAGAGTTCGTACTAAAAGCAAGTGTCTGGGTGAGGTCTATTCATAACAGTTAATTCTAATAATATCAACGAGGAAGATCGATTGACGTCACCCAGCTTCCTTATGACTTCACTGAGAGGTCTGACAGTACCATAGATCGATAGATAAATGAAAGGGCTACAAGTTACGAAAAAGGTATGAAGTTACAAAAAGATACGAAGTTACGAAAAAGGTACAAAGTTACGAAAAAGGTATGCAGTAACGAAAAAGGTACGAAAAAGGTACAAAGTTACAAAAAAGGTACGAATATAAGAAAAAGGTACGAAGTTACGAAAAGGTTACGAAGCTACGAACATGGTACGAAGCTACGAAAAAAGGTAGGAAGATGTTACGAAATAAGTTACGAAAGACCTTGGTTATGAAGTTACCAAGCTACGAGATAGTAACGCCACCTATCGGGATAATTTATTATGACGCATTGTGATGCATTATGGGGAAATGCCTCGGACGACGTTGGGGTCAAGTGACCTTCGGTCACAGGTAGCCATCTTTGGCGAATGAAATATTTACGGTACTCGGAAACAAATCTTTTGTTAAATTTCAAACCAGTAACGCGTATTTGAAAAAAACGTTCAGCTGACAAAAAGTTGAAAAACAATAAAAAAACAAACTGCCCCAAAAAATTTTTATCCTCTCGACACCTAGAAATAGTTTGGGGTTTTTCTTCAGTGACAAATAAAAATAAATAAAAACTATCCCCAAACTTATCGACATCCAATGGAATAAAGGTAGAAATTAGGTAAATAAATAAAAACTGTCCCCAACATTATCGACATTCAATGGAATAAAGATAGAAATAAGGTAGGAACAATTCGTACATGATGTCACGTTATTTTGTCGTTCATTCACCATCGTCAGGTTAGTATGTTTTGTCTCACATTCCAATGATATGACGCCATGACTAAGTAATTTGGCAGAGAACGTCTCGTGCAACGTTGTGACGTCATGTTTACTGTGACGTCATCGATGAATGCGGTTTTACACAAAGCTTATAAATAGGACGTTGGCACTCGAGGGGTGGTTTGAAAAGCCTAAAAATAGGCTCTTTGGAAAAATTTAGGCTTTTTGGATATGTAATAAATGTACTCTTAGCAAAGTAGAAGTACGACACAACCTATATAGACACTATATGAAAATAAAAGGGGCAGATAACCAGGGCTAGTTCCAGTAACCATGCTAAATATAGGACGCGGGGTTTCCTATGGTTATAGGACGCGGACGTCGTAGAGAACACCCATGGACACTTCCGATGGGGTCACGTGACCTTCGGTCATTACGGATGTTGCACAACTTCCGGTTGCGTACACTCAAAGGGAACCCCGAAGAGGTCAAGTAACCTTCAGTCACATCCGGTAGCCATGTTACTACTACTAAGAAAAAAGCGCGGAAAAAGCCGGGCATGCGCAGAACCTTCTTCCGATTAGGGCCACTTCCGGACAGGGCCTCTTCCGGTCACGTGACTTTGTCACTTCCGGTCAAAAGGCCCCACTAGTGCGAATATGGCGCATGCGCAGAACCTACTTCCCGACAGGGTCATTTCCGGTCACGTGACTGACGTCACTTTCGGTCACGTGACTGACGTCACTTCCGGTCACGTCACTTCCGGTAGCACCTCACAGCACCTCCGCAAATGCTAATTTGTCCGTACCCATATACTACTTATATGGTTCATCACTAAGGTTTCCCGGTTCGACTACTCTCACCCGTGGTTACATTCAATATAATCATAGGTGTTAAAGTTTATCGAAGACTTACGGAAGGTTGTTGGGTTTCTCTGGGTACTTCCCCCATAAACGTGTATAGCTTAACACAATGATATTTCTGAAGTTGACGAAAGAGGCGTTTCCATAATCCAATCTTGTTTTATTTTTAGATATTACACAAATACAAGTACTTGATTTTGTGTTCTCTAAGCATATGAAATAATCACCATTTACACAAGGATACAGATCCATTATTTATGCCACTCTGAATCTTATCTCAGCATAATATACCATCTAACATTATATCCCTGTCTCAAGTGAGACCCTGTATAGCCAACGTCATATGGCGTTTCCCTTCTCTTTGTGTTAAGTGAGTTAATGTTAAAAGTGATTGCTCGGTTTGTTGATATTGGTGGAATTATTGACCATTACTGTTTATTATTGACCATTACTGTTTATTATTGGCCATTACTGTTTATTATCAACCATTGCTGTTTATTATTGGCCATTACTGTTTATTATTGGCCATTACTGTTTATTATTGGCCATTACTGTTTATTATTGACCATTACTGTTTATTATTGGCCATTACTGTTTATTATTGGCCATTACCGTTTATTATTGGCCATTACTGTTTATTATTGACCATTACTGTTTATTATTGCTCATTGCTGTTTATTATTGGCCATTACTGTTTATTATTGGCCATTACTGTTTATTATTGGCCATTACTGTTTATTATTGACCATTACTGTTTATTATTGCTCATTACTGTTTATTATTGACCATTACTGTTTATTATTGCTCATTGCTGTTTATTATTGACCATTACTGTTTATTATTGACCATTACTGTTTATTATTGCTCATTACTGTTTATTATTGACCATTACTGTTTATTATTGCTCATTACTGTTTATTATTGCTCATTACTGTTTATTATTGACCATTACTGTTTATTATTGCTCATTGCTGTTTATTATTGACCATTTACTGTTTATTTTTTATTTTTATCATTTTCTTGCTCCTCTAATCATGGACGTAAAACTGTTCTCATTTAACGACTATGTTTTACCTTGATACATTTGCGGTATTCAGTTCGGAACGAATGTTCTACCACCATAGGAAACGCACTAGTCAGATATGCATACCAGAATTGGACCTAATAATGGTTGCACATTGCAGCGAGGCAACATTTCTTCCGTATAAATAATTAATTCCACAATTAAATGTGCGACATACGGTAGTAATATCGATGATTAATAGATAAGGTGTCCAACGTTATCATTTAATAACATATTTAATAGGGAAAACCCAGCTTTAAATGTCTGACATGTTAAAGTAACTAAGTACAAATTATTCTGTCCTTGAAGTAAAGCAGCATACGGTTCGTCGGCTTTAGTTTTAATTAAAGAGTCGTCAGAACATGACCCTAATGCGATGTTGTTTGATCTCCCATACAGAAACAAAAAAAATGCGGTGCACTATAATTAAGCCAAATGTTTTAATTGCAACTGAACAGTATGAGTATAATGCTTCATAATACTGCTGGCTATATAATTGTGAGACCCAACGCAGAGTACGCGAGTACTCTTTTGTTTGCCTCTTATTTCTAATACTATGTTGTATATGCTTTGCTGTCATTATATATTATGTGTATTGCACATGCAAGGAGAGGACTTAATATAAGTTGCAATAACTTGTGTCCTATCCAATTGCTTAATTTATTACAATAGAATATTATTGCATCACAGTACCCGAATCCGAAGTGATTTCTACATGTGATCTGGATATGACAATAACAGTACAAGTACAATGGTATAAACAAACAAGAGATGCCCCAATGACAGACAAAAACACTAGCGAAGAGATCAATGTTCACAGGAAATGTCAAGATATCCTGTTAAAGAAATTGCACTCATCGAACACTGTGTGCAAAGGCACGAATAGTGTTTATGACACGACCCTTTGCTCAATTAAATATTAAAGGTCATTTATAAATCTTCCAAGAAGTTAAATATAACCTATGATCTTCAAGATATATATATTAATACGGTAAGCTAATACTACATGCTGGAGTTAAGGTTATATCTAAATTTAGAAATGGCTTAATTTATTTTATCCTGCATTTGCTCTATCTGAGCATGCAAATTGTATTGACTGGATATATATATATATATATATTTTTAATTTTTTTTGCTAGTATATACTGTCACAGACCGAATATAGCCTCTCCTGGTACCCCTGTTACATTTTACTTGTTGAGCTTTTGGAAACCTAGTTGTAAATCCGGTTCACTTCCCGTTGACAGGAAATATCAAAAGTGGAAATCAAGGGATAATCATTTAATTTTATATTTAATTCAAAATATAAGCGGCGAGTGATTAATGTGATTGTTCTGCAAGATAAGCACAATATTAATGCATTGTTTTAAAATATTAAGTTTATTTATGTGTATTCGCTACAAAACTGGAAAAAGGCTCGATGAACCTCGTTTTCATCCCAGTTTTTGCGCTTTGAGACACATAAGCTTTATATTTTAAAACACTGGGCTAATACTGTTTATACCTGAGTGTTGCCGGTAGATAAAACATAATTAAGTACCTTTGGTAGTATATCATACATTTAAAACATACTCCTATATATATTTTTGTCCTTGTATATTTTTGGTTGAACAAAATATAACGCCACTTAATTACACATTGATTGTGAGTGCACTTTTGTATTTTATTACATAATTTTAAAGTGTTCTGCGCTTGAATCTTAACCTATTTTTTTTCTCATCAACGTATAATAGTAACAGATATATCGATTATATCACTATATGAACTTCAGCTATGTAATATTCTAATGTCGTTCAAGTAGCAATGCTATACGGGTGATCATGGTGAATTCCTCCAATAACATCTGATTTCCTCGATATAAATCAATGGAAATGAAAAAAATCTTACTTCCTGGATAAAGAAGTTAGAATATATGTATTAAAGTACATTACTCTTAGCAAAAAACAAATGATATTTGATGATTCAAACTGATTTGGTATCAGGATGTCATAAACATCTAAGCAAATTAATGGTCGTCATGGGAGACCAGAATAAAAAGGTCATCAATTTGTTGTAATTGAATATTGAATATAAAAATACAATATAATATGGAAAGGAATATATAAAAGTACCGATGACCTTACTAATTGGAAATCCTGGTTTGACCAGCTGGTTGTCTATATTTATAACAAAGAAAGCATGATTCAACATTTCAACTATATAATAACATTTAAAAATACGATTTTACAATGATTTTATAATTATGAAAAGTTTTAAAAATAAGCTAAGATACGTCAGATTTAAACTTTTAACATTATTAATAACGTCCTCAGAGAAGCATTGGTGTGAAATATCCTTTTAGGGCATATTTCAGCATCTAGAATTGTATTTGTATATATTTGAAACCTTTAATCAATTAAAAATCAAAGACCATTCATAAATCTGCCAAGCATGCAAATATATCCTTTTCTTTCTGCAAGAAATATACATATTTAATATTTTCGGTACCATAATATTTGCTGCCAGACCTATATTTAAGTCATAGTTTTGCAATCAATTAATGAATTACCCATGTATTATATAACATTACAATCCAGTCCTTTCCTCATTCATGAATTATCACCGGGATTGTAACTAGCGTAAAACGACGAGTGCCACATATGGATCAGGAACTACTACCCTTCCGGAGTACCTGAGTTCACTGCCGGTTTTTAGTGGGGTTTTGTAGATCATTGTTTGTCCTTTGTCTTTTTTCTTTGCCATTGTATTCTCTGTTTTTCTTCGATTTACGTTGTTTTCCCTTTTGGTGTCTACGAACTTTCATTATATAATGATATTAACGTTGACTGATTACTCTTTTGGTGTCTACGAACTTTCATTATATAATGATATTAACGTTGACTGATTACTCTTTTGGTATCTGCGAACTTTCATTATATAATGATATTAACGTTGACTGATTACTCTTTTGGTGTCTACGAACTCTCATTATATAATGATATTAACGTTGACTGATTACCCTTTTGGTGTCTACGAACGTTCATTATATAATGATATTAACGTTGACTGATTACCCTTTTGGTGTCTACGAACGTTCACTATATAATGATATTAACGTTGACTGATTACCCTTTTGGTGTCTACGAACTTTCATTATATAATGATATTAACGTTGACTGATTACCCTTTTGGTGTCTACGAACGTTCATTATATAATGATATTAACGTTGACTGATTACCCTTTTGGTGTCTACGAACTCTCATTATATAATGATATTAACGTTGACTGATTACCCTTTGGGTGTCTACGAACTTTCATTATATAATGATATTAACGTTGACTGAATACCCTTTTGGTGTCTACGAACTTTCATTATATAATGATATTAACGTTGACTGACTACCCTTTTGGTGTCTACGAACTTTCATTATATAATGATATTAACGTTGACTGATTACCCTTTTGGTGTCTACGAACTTTCATTATATAATGATATTAACGTTGACTGATTACCCTTTTGGTGTTTACGAACTTTCATTATATAATGATATTAACGTTGACTGATTACCCTTTTGGTGTCTACGAACTTTCATTATATAATGATATTAACGTTGACTGATTACCCTTTTGGTGTTTACGAACTTTCATTATATAATGATATTAACGTTGACTGATTACCCTTTTGGTGTTTACGAACTTTCATTATATAATGATATTAACGTTGACTGAATACACTTTTGGTGTCTACGAACGTTCATTATATAATGATATTAGCGTTGACTGATTACCCTTTTGGTGTCTACGAACTTTCATTATATAATGATATTAACGTTGACTGACTACCCTTTTGGTGTCTATGATCTTTCATTATATAATGATATTAACGTTGACTGATTACTCTTTTGGTGTCTACGAACTTTCATTATATAATGATATTAACGTTGACTGATTACCCTTTTGGTGTCTACGAACGTTCATTATATAATGATATTAACGTTGACTGACTACCCTTTTGGTGTCTATGATCTTTCATTATATAATGATATTAACGTTGACTGATTACCCTTTTGGTGTCTACGAACTTTCATTATATAATGATATTAACGTTGACTGAATACCCTTTTGGTGTCTACGAACGTTCATTATATAATGATGTAAACGTTGACTGATTACCCTTTTGGTGTCTACGAACTTTCATTATATAATGATATTAACGTTGACTGATTACCCTTTTGGTGTCTACGAACTTTCATTATATAATGATATTAACGTTGACTGAATACCCTTTTGGTGTCTACGAACGTTCATTATATAATGATATTAGCGTTGACTGATTACCCTTTTGGTGTCTACGAACTTTCATTATATAATGATATTAACGTTGACTGATTACCCTTTTGGTGTCTATGATCTTTCATTATATAATGATATTAACGTTGACTGATTACCCTTTTGGTGTCTACGAACTTTTCTAATGTTAGATACTTTTTATATATCATTCATTTACGAAATGACTCTGCATATGTTCTGTATACAATTTTGTCCTTGTATATTTTTATAAACAAATATATAACACCACTTTATAATAAATTTATTATGCATTCACTCTAAGTGCACTGTTGTAGTTTATTACATAATCATAGCTTAACCTAATTATTTTTTCCTCATAAACATGAAATAGTAATAGATATATCGATAATAGCATATTAAGAACTTCAGTTATGTAATATTATAATGTCGTTCAAGTAGCAATACTGTACGTGTGTAGTGGTGAATTCCGCCAGCAATATTTGACTTCCTCCATATTACATGTTATACAATGGAAATGAAAAACATATAGCTTCCTGGATAAAGACTTCCACCAACAATATCTGACTCCCTCAACACAAATTATATGCATGCAGTGGCCATTGAGAATTCTACCATTATCCGACTTATTGGATAAAGAATTTCAACAACAATATTCGACCTGGAAAAAGAATTTCACCAAAAATATCCAACCTGGATAAAGAATTTCACCAACATTATCCGACCTGGATAAAGAATTCCACCAACAATATCCGACCTGGATAAAGAATTACGCCACCAATATCCGACCTGGATAAAGAATTACACCAACAATATCCGACCTGGATAAATGATTTCACCATCAATATCACACACAATATCCGACCTTGATAAAGAATTCTACCAACAAGATCTACATTCCTCTACAGTTTTCATGGATAATTCCACTAACAACATCTGACTTTCTCAAAATAAACAGTCTGGTGTGGTGATGCTCTTCACAGTCAAATTCGCGCTTTTTCATGAGATACTAGTAATATATTTCAAGAGACTTCAATAATTTCACAAATGATTTGGTATGGTAATTTCCAAATTATTTATTGCTGAATATTAACCCAAAAAAATAATAAACAGATTAAAGAAAATAAATACAAAAAGGACAATTTACACAGTGTTTGTCAATAATTCCATCAATACCAACAAAACGGTCAACAATCTCTTACCCCATGCCACTGAATTCAAAGAAAAGACCACGACTTACGTGATGGAAATCTATGTCCTGGCTTAGGACAGACACAAACATATGAACCCGGTTAATCGGATCAAATCTCTCTCCGATTAATAATTGGATCTAGAGATACACTCATTCGCTTCCACTCAAAATAACCATACACCATCACTAAAATGAATGAGAACATAAGCATTGACAGTACAATAGTAGGGTCAGTGAAGGCGTGTAGCTTAATGACTGCTGTTAAGACTTTGTTAGTTAAAGTACATTACTTCTAAGAACAAAACAACCGATGTTTCTAATATATTTATTATCAGGAAGTCAAAAATATCTAAAGGAATTAATGGTCGTCATGGGAGACCAGAATAAAAAAGTCATCAATTTGTTGGAATTAAAGATTGAATATAAAAATACAATATAATATGGAATGAAATATAAGAGTACTGATGACCTTGCTATTTGGAAATTCTAATTTTACTAGCAGACTGTCTATATTTGTAACAAAGAAAGCATGACTCAAAATGTCAACTACGTAATAACACTTGAAAATAAGATTTTACAATGATTTTATAATTATGAAAACTTTAAAATAAGCTTAGATGCGTCAGATTTGAACTTTTAACATTAATAACTTTACCATAGAAACATGGGTGTGAAATATCCTTCTTTGTGTGAGTGAGTGAGTGAGTGAGTGAGTGAGTGAGTGAGTACTGTTTAACGCCAATTCAGCAATTGTTCAGCTATATCATGGCGAGAACAAGTTAATTTTCAAAGATATGATGATGAGGTCCGCTTTGTACTAGACCAACACGCTGAATTGGATTATTATAGTGCTAGCACACTGAAACAACGGTCGGCGGAAGGCATGTTCGTTAACCATTACGCCACAGATGTAGTTTCCTTCTTTGGACATATCTCAGCATTTATAATTGTATTTGTATGCAAGACCTTTATAGCGGTAATAATATTTTGTGATTTTTTTTCAATATTTTTAAGGAAATTCTATCCTTGTTGTATTTTTTTCCATAATCATGAGATTGCGTTCATTAAAGTAACGAGCATCATTACAAATACGGGAAAAATGAAAAAAAATTAGTAATGCCAGCACCATCAGATGGAGCCAAATGAACGTCGCCATCAACAATATGAAATTTAAGGTTCAGGCTTTCTTTGCTGCTGACGTAGGAATTGCTTATCCCTTCCAGAGTTCCTGATATCACCTCCGGTGTTTAGTTTGTATAAATAGTAAGTTTTCTAGATGTGTGTAATACTTTGTCGACCATTGTCTTTGTTATACTTTTTCTATTGGCCATTGTATCGTCTATTCTTTGATTACTCATTTGGCACCTTCAAACTGTTCTCTCAGTTTCCAAACCAATGAGTTTCTGAAACCTTTTCTATATTTTTTTATACAATCCTCCTCCGGAATTTATTCTAATAAGTTTTAGATGCATTAGCTTCTATATATTTATCTTCTACTAAATCAATATTAGTTTTCCCTCATTTCATATCTTGATTCATTGGTTAAATGTTTTAAATGAATGAATAAGTGATTGGCTTATTGAATCGTTTTTCAGTTTTAGTCATGGTGGAACAAGAGTACAAACACATGACACCAATTTACGTCCCGACCTTCAAGTAGTCTGTATATTTGTTATGCATCCACACAACATGTGGACTCTTTCCAGATAGGTTGTACCCTGCAGTGGAGACATAAGGACCTTTTTCCTAAACCCGTTTTTCATTTGGAGATGATGAATGATTAAATATGACATTTACATTTTCGTTTTTGCACACAATTTTATTATTCTCTAATATGCAATAAAATAATAAAATAAACAACAAAAATACCACACTGTCGAAACAGTTCTAAAATACCACACTGTCGAAACAGTTCTAAAATACAATCGAAAATTCGTAGAAAGAGGGAAAATAGATATCCCTAACACAGATACATGACCACTCACTTTCCTGACTTGGAACAGGCACTTCAATAAATGTGTACGGGATAAGCTAGTTTTATGAACCATACCCTCTCCTCTTAGTGAAAACAAATATAGCATTATGAATAATCTTTGAGATATTTCCAAGTATGCTGATGACGTTCATTTTGTAAGATTGTAACTCTTACTTGCCAAATCAACGGATTTGCCATGAAAAATATTATAAAAAAAAGTAAAATTCAATAAACGTTGACGCTTTGTTTAGAGATTTCACTTTCAGTACAGGAAAACTCGGACGTATTTTTAACAAAGATAATTGCATATTTACGTTCACTCTAGCTACAATCGTGACTTTGTTTTTTACTTTGAAGTTTAAATAAGACCAATAAGGACAATATTTTCGGAATTAGATAACTTCAATATTACATTTTCAAGAATTGTTTAACCATAACAGAATAAATCAGTGCTTCAGAGGGACAACAAGAATATATTTTCTAAATAATTAGAATTATTTTGCTTTGAAACGCCTTATTTTTATTTCTATACTCTTTGATTAAAAAAATCATCGTAAAAATCCATTAACGTTTCCTTGAAGTTTATTTTCATTAAGGAGATGTAATGCAAAGATCAAAGAGAAATAAATTTTCTATGTATAAATATGATTAAGGATATTATGGTTTAGTGGGTATCAATATGATTTTCACAGTTTTCCGGTTGTTGACTGATTTTGTCTGTTTATATACTTATGAATTTTCACTTTCCCTTTGGAAGATTGTTCGAAGTTCGGTAATTTTGTTATTACCCTTATTTATTCTCAGTTATTATACTGATCAAATATATACAAAAGGCAATCTTAGATATAAAATTAAGTCTTTGTTGTATATAAATAAACTTTAGAGGAAACCGAAGACACAATCAAGAATGGGTAATCAAGAGGCACAGGCAACATTCGACACAATGCATAAAACGACGAAAAACAAAACAAAAATACGATGCAGAAACTAAATAGATGAGCAACACGAAAACCACCAAAAACTGGGATGAATTAAGGTGCTCGTGAAGAGTACTCCTGTTTCAAATACGACAACAGCAGTGTAACTCGTGTAGCATCAACGTTGCCAAGTTTCAGCAGCTTTTACGTAAGTAATTGAGCTCTGTATATTATTGTCATTTTATTTATTTATTTATTTTTATCTTTTATGGGTTGCGATACCCTAGCATCTAACAACATCTCGCTTAGGGTCATGTCACCTCCTCATTCGTTTCTGACTATCCAATCATTGCAAGCCAGTTAAATATATTGGTCAATCAGACAATAATTCTCAGTGTGTCCTTGCATTTAATACCTCAATATTTTGTAGGCTCATCATTGATTGGTCGCAGTGAATACGGTATATGAACCCTGACATGACCTCATATAAGATGTCGCTAGATGTTTGTATATCACCAATTAACAGAATACGAACAAAATGTATTTAAATTTGATTAGATTGACAGTAAAGCTTTCTTTTATTGCTATTAATATTATCTTTACTTATTAAGACTTACCCCGATCTTTCCACATTCATGACTTACCATCGAAGCTTTAGCATGCAGGAGTAAAACTACGTGTGCCAAACAATGAACAGGAACTACTACCCTCCTGGAGCACATGAGTTCATCTCCGATTTATGTGGGGTTAATGTCGGTTTTCTTTGTATTGATATTTCAACCATGGTTTGTCTGTTTGTCCTTTTTCTTTTAGCCACTGTATTGTCTTTTTTGAATTAAGGCCTCTGGTTACGTCTGTTGTGTCTTCAGATTTATTTTGTAATACAAATCACAGAGTGCACTTTCATTTTAACCACATTAGTATATCTTGTTAAATAAATGGATGAAAATATCAAAAAAGCAGCTTCATTACGTTTACTGGAATACTGTGAAGGTGCTGTAAATCAGGATCAACTCATATTAATATAACATAATATGTATATGTGTTGTAGATCGTTGTTTGTCTTTTGTTCTTTTTTCTCTTGGCTATTGTGTTGTCTGTTCTTCTTCTTTGGCCATTGTGTTGTCTGTTCTTCTTCTTTTGGCCATTGTGTTGTCTGTTCTTCTTTTGGCCATTGTGTTGTCTGTTCTTCTTCTTTTGGCCATTGTGTTGTCTGTTCTTCTTTTGGCCATTGTGTTGTCTGTTCTTCTTCTTTTGGCCATTGTGTTGTCTGTTCTTCTTTTTGACCATCGTGTTGTATGTTCTTCTTCTTTTGGCCATTGTGTTGTCTGTTCTTCCTTTGGCCATTGTGTTTTCTGTTCTTCTTCTTTTGGCCATCGTGTTGTCTGTTCTTCTTCGATTTACGGATTCTGATTATTCCTTTGGTATCTTCAAACTCCTCATACAAAATAAATTGTATTTCAATTTCAATTAAATATTTATGATGGGAAAAGTTTATGCATCTAGTGTGAAGAACGGTATCACAATATTGATCACCACTTGATATGCTGTTCTTCTTCAATTTGCTACTTCTGATTTCCCTTGGTAGTACCTTCAAGCCTGCCTTCAGGACACATGGATACTCAGGTTCATATTGGTAACATGTCTGTAATTAGTTCACACCCTTTTGTATGTATAATGACTCTTACATTATGTTGGTTTCTCTGTACCTAAAAAAATTTATGTGATTCGCTGCTTCCAATCGTTAGTTGTGGTACAAATTAATTCTAACATACAATTCCAGTCAATGTTACTGTGGAAACAAACAAAGCTTGATATGTGTTTTTCAACATTTTGATATAGAAATCTATATTCCACAATAGAATGAAATAAGACATAAACACGACATTTTTTTCTTCAATTTCAAAAACGTAACACATAAATAAACGTTAGAGAATACCGAAGGGTCAATCAAAAATGGACAATCCGGAGAAACTGACAAAATCGGGTACACAAGACGAAGGAAAACAAAGCACGAACACAACACAATATCTGTTGTACACCACTATGCGCAAACAAACACAAATAACGTAAATACATATTAGTCTTTGTGATAAAACAACCGTCTATCATTATGAATTCATCAACATATTCATTGTTTTGCAACGTCAGTCTGATTAAAATTACATTTCTTATTTGTTCCCATTGGTGATAGGTCACGGCGTGTAGGGTCTCAAGAAACCACATGTCAGGTTAAATGAGAGTGACCCCATGTCATGACATTTAGGTATCGTCCAATACGACAATTCGGAGTTGGGGGAAGAGTTATATCCCGTGTCTAGCTCTTTGTCGTTAAGAGTACATAAGTTGTACATCCGGGTCTCATTTTCGGACACTTTTTTAAGATGTGGCCCTTTGCTATAATCCCCTGGCTACAAATAGCTGTCATTATCAGCAGAGAAAAAGCTTTCCCTTTTATACCTTACTGGGTAATGGTTGTGTGTTAATTTCATATTCTATATTATCACTGATCATTGCCTGGCTAGGTTAGGATTATTCATCAGAAGCTAAAGTTACAGATAAAGAAACTTTGCTATATTGTGTAGTATTGGATGTAATGTTTAATTTAGTTACCGTAGATGACACTCAACATTTCAGGTGTAAAATTACCTGCTATATAAAAAAAAAATTGAACAGACTATATTTAATGAAAATAATAGACATTTTATGATTTTATTTGTCCCATTAAAAGAAACGTATGCTTTCTTTTTACGAAGGTATTTTCCCTGTATCAATATTAGATTTACAGTAACATAATATACAGACAAACCAATTATTATTTGTCATATTAGAAAGAATATATAAATAGCTCTGGGTATTATTTTTTTTATTATTTTTCTGCATCAATGTTCAATTCAAATGAACATAATACAAAGCATAACCCGCCATGTTGAATAAACGTCCAACGGCGGGAAATATAAATAGTGATATTTTACCTCCTTCACAAAAGACTTCCTAACTCCGAACTCTAAGGTGACAGTGGAAGCGGTATAGTTTAAATCAAATTGCTTTGTTTGCTACGAGCAACACGATTGGTCGACAAAGATCATAACCCGTATCTATCATATCATTTAATATTCATATCATAGGGTTACTCTCATGTGGCTCACAGTGTGGTCTGTTCATATCTCCCACGCCGCGATATATCAGCAAAGGGAAGCGAGTAAGAGATGTGACTTTTATAAGATTGGTCTCGCGTCAAATTTCTGATATTATGCTTCCATTTGTTTTAATAATTAAATAAGAACAATTTACCTTTTGTGGGAAATAATGTGATAATATATTAAAAATTGCTGAGTTAGATTGCTGTCAAATTATAATATTAAATATATATGTACCATCTACACACGCTTATACACATGTCTTACGTCTATCCCTAGATTTGTCTTACGAGAAAAGGTAACACTAGGATTATTGAAGCTCCCTTTTTAGGGAGTGGATGTGGTCGAGTGGTCTAGGGCGCTGGACGTAAGGCTAAGCGAATGGTGCTGCAGTGTATCAATGGTGTGGGTTCAAATCCCGTCGAGGTAAGAACAAAAATTTGACAGCTCTAAAATCTAATTCTAACACTGTTTAATTTAATTTTCAGACGTATATAATATTTAGTATTAACCTAGTATCCTTAGTAACAGTATCCAGTTGGACAGATATATTGTATGGTTGTCACTTGCTTCTAGACGTTTGTATAATATACTTTATTTCCTGTGACTGTATAATGAATTCTTCATTATCCCATACAATATATTAAAAATTGCTGAGTTAGATTGCTGTCAAATTCTAATATTAAGTATATATGTACCATCTACACACGCTTATACACATGTCTTACATCTATCCATAGAAACTCCTTTTTTAGGGAGTGGATGTGGTCGCGTGGTCTAGGGTGCTGGACGTAAGGCTAAGCGAATGGTGTTGCAGTGTATCAATGGTGTGGGTTCAAATCCCGTCGAGGGAAGAACAAAAATTTGACAGCTCTAAAATCTAATTCTAACACTGTTTGGTTTAATTTTCAGATGCATAAACCAAACAGTGTTAGAATTAGATTTTAGGGGGTGCGTGCGTGCGTGCGTGCATGTGTGCATGTGTGCATGTGCGCGCGCGTGTGTGTGTGGAGTCAATATGTTTCTTGTGTCCAATATTGCCTGTGTTTCTTGATTGTCAATTCATGCTTGCTTCAGCATTATCTAATTTACATTACATTTATTGAGCATTTAAAGTATTTTTCTGCAAGAATCCTAATAATCATTAAATGAAAGACAGTCTTTATTAAACTTTTCAATTCTTCACACAGCAGCTTTAGTTCATAATCATCAAACCACCAATTTTAAATTTGAACTGATATGAAGTTGAAAAATAAGCATTCCCAGACACAGCTATTCCTTACTGCAATGTTCTGACAACATCTTTCAATTTTAAATGTTTCTTGTCACATTTATGAACACAATCATATACTATTCATGAAGTTTTTAGCAAACGTATGCTAAACAAATACAAACATTTAGATGTTCTTGCAGTTTTTCCGCAAAATTGTTGCCACGAGCTGCAAACATCTGCAAATATCCATTTTGGCTTTCCTGCACTTGTGATTTGCTCAATTGTATTATATGCGGTTATATTGTGTAAAGTTGTATATAATCATGGATACCGTTTGCCGCAGTACTTGTGTGGCCTATAGCTAAGGTCGTTGACATTGACCATAAAGGAAACATATATGTGGTCTAATAACACTAATTTGGGTTCTCGCCTCTATACCGACCCCATGTGCTACGGTTACCAGACATCTACTCAAGTTTGGTTAGCTTGTTTTACCTGACCAGGCATTGTTCCTCAAGTAGTTTGGTACTCACGACATGCTGACGAAATGTTGAAAATTGCGATAAACGCGAATAATCATAACAACCATATGTATGTCCCATTTTATAGGGCATGTACTGTAAATGGATTCGCAAAGCAGATGTCAAACTTGATAAGGCATTGTGGTATAAATAGATTCGCCATATGTATGTCTACTTAATGGGCTCGTACTGACTGTGACAAGATTTAGGGTTGTGCTAGTAGTATGTGCCACTTTATAGGACCTGTGCTAAAAATAAATTCATCATTCCCATATCCTACTTAATGGGGGTTCGCCGGTTGAATAATGTATACATGTGTACAATGATGACACATGCATATCAATAAAGATATACATATGCGTGATAGCGACAGCAGATACATGAATGTCAGTAAGGTAGATAGATGCAAAAGCGACAGGTACATGTGA
Source organism: Bathymodiolus septemdierum (assembly GCA_963383655.1). NCBI lineage: Eukaryota > Metazoa > Mollusca > Bivalvia > Mytilida > Modiolidae > Bathymodiolus > Bathymodiolus septemdierum. The sequence continues at coordinate 115,268,137 of OY726517.1, read as the reverse complement.
CAACGATGTCAGTAATTACCGGTTTTATTATAGGAGTAACACGACAGGTACCACTAGTGGAACAGGAACTGCCTACCCTTCCGGGGCATCTGAGTTCATCCCCGGTTTTTAATGGAGTTCGTGTTGCTCGATCTTTAGTTTTCTATGTAGTGTAGATTATTGTTTGTCTGTTTGTCCTTTTTCCTTTGGATATTGTATTGTCTGTCTTTAAAATTACGGCTTCTAATGACCCATTTGATTTCTCCAAACTTTTCAGTAATGATAAAAACATGTATGAGAGTAACAGTACCTCGATGTAGCCATTATGATTTCGTGACTTTGAAATGTAGAACAGCAATAAATGCGCTGTTCCTTCAGTTTAATTTGTGTTTAAGTGTAATGTTGGATAGTCTCTCATGTCAATTTACACTCATATCCTTTCTTACTACAGCTGTTACTTTACTTTATTTTGTGTCAAAGAGTAATGTTAGATAGTCTCTCATGTTCATTTACATCTATATCCTTTCTTACTACAAGCTATTCCATTACTTTAATTTGTGTTTAAGTGTAATGTTCGATAGTCTTTCATGTTCATATTTATAGAACTTCAAAGGAAACAAACTACGATAATTAAAGAACAAACAACAATTACGTTTTAATACCTCAAATTTTATTAGTTCTGGAATTCAAAATAAGCTTCGTAATACAGGTATATGTATTGATCATTATAGCATTAGTATCATGTTATATATCACAAGGGTTTTAATTGTCTAATATTCTTCCTACTCGCTATAGAAAATGATAAGTTGATTGTTATTATAGTAGAATTTATATCTTTTGCCCACATAATCAAGGGAGTTCAACATGGTTTTAATAGGTGGCACTTCTTGAAGGTCAGATAAACAAGCTAAACTGCATGTTATCTTCTAGAGACATATTTGTAAGGCTTTAGTACAACATTTTATAGACACATGACAATTTTTAAAAACTATAATTTTTGAAATTACTGTCAACAAACTTCAAAATCGTAAATATCTGCAAATTTATAAATATGAATCACTTTGATTGGATGAAGTCAAACATTTGATTAAGATAAGTATACAAATAACTATGGTCATTTCTAGTAATTTTAACCAGCACTCAAAATACTGGTAAAGTTGACTACATGATAAAAATGTACTAATTCTTTCTCGTTACATTTCTCAGTGGACTATCTTTTTGTTTAAGCAGTGAACAAACATTGTTATCATGTGTTACTTTACTGTGAATTTTTATATATAGTCAATAAACAATAATATGTACATATAAAGTAATACATAATAATTCTTCATTATATGCGATCCACCATCCACTCATGTCACACCCCCACCCCACAAGAAAGAACGAAAGAAAGATAGATAGAATTTGTTTTGATAATCCTTTCTTTTTTTTTGTAGTATTTTGTAGATCATTGTTTGTTCTTTTGTCCTTTTTCCTTTCCCCATTGCATTGTCTGCCCTTCTTCCTTTCCCCATTGTATTGTCTGTCCTTCCTTTCCCCATTGTATTGTCTGTCCTTCTTCCTTTCCCTATTGTATTGTCTGCCCTTCTTCCTTTCCCCAGTGTATTGTCTGTCCTTCCTTTCCCCATTGTATTGTCTGTCCTTCTTCCTTTCCCCGTTGTATTGTCTGTCCTTCTTCCTTTCCCCATTGTATTGTCTGCCCTTCTTCCTTTCCCCATTGTATTGTCTGTCCTTCTTCCTTTCCCCATTGCATTGTCTGCCCTTCTTCCTTTCCCCATTGTATTGTCTGCCCTTCCTTTCCCCATTGTATTGTCTGTCCTTCCTTTCCCCATTGTATTGTCTGTCCTTCCTTTCCCCATTGTATTGTCTGCCCTTCTTCCTTTCCCCATTGTATTGTCTGTCCTTCTTCCTTTCCCCATTGCATTGTCTGCCCTTCTTCCTTTCCCCATTGTATTTTCTGTCCTTCTTCCTTTCCCCATTGTATTGTCTGTACTTCCATTCCCCATTGTATTGTCTGTCCTTCCTTTCCCCATTGTATTGTCTGCCATTCTTCCTTTCCCCATTGTATTATCTGTCCTTTCTTTCCCCATTGTATTGTCTGTCCTTCCTTTCCCCATTGCATTGTCTGTCATTCTTCCTTTCCCCATTGTATTGTCTGTCCTTCCTTTCGCCATTGTATTGTCTGCCCTTCTTCCTTTCCCCATTGTATTGTCTGTCCTTCTTCCTTTCCCCATTGTATTGTCTGTCCTTCCTTTCCCCATTGTATTGTCTGTCCTTCCTTTCCCCATTGTATTGTCTGTCCTTCCTTTCCCCATTGCATTGTCTGTCCTTCCTTTCCCCATTGTATTGTCTGTTCTTCCTTTCCCCATTGTATTGTCTGTCCTTCCTTTCCCCATTGTATTGTCTGTCCTTCCTTTCCCCATTGTATTGTCTGTCCTTCCTTTCCCCATTGCATTGTCTGTCATTCTTCCTTTCCCCATTGTATTGTCTGTTCTTCCTTTCCCCATTGTATTGTCTGTCATTCTTCCTTTCCCCATTGTATTGTTTCTCCTTCCTTTCCCCATTGTATTGTCTGTCCTTCCTTTCCCCATTGTATTGTCTGTCCTTCCTTTCCCCATTGTATTGTCTGTCCTTCCTTTCCCCATTGTATTGTCTGTCCTTCCTTTCCCCATTGTATTGTCTGTCCTTCCTTTCCCCATTGTATTGTCTCTCCTTCCTTTCCCCATTGCATTGTCTGTCATTCTTCCTTTCCCCATTGTATTGTCTGTCCTTCCTTTCCCCATTGTATTGTCTGTCCTTCCTTTCCCCATTGTATTGTCTGTCCTTCCTTTCCCCATCGCATTGTCTGTCATTCTTCCTTTCCCCATTGTATTGTCTGTCCTTCCTTTCCCCATTGTATTGTCTGCCCTTCTTCCTTTCCCCATTGTATTGTCTGTCCTTCCTTTCCCCATTGTATTGTCTCTCCTTCCTTTCCCCATTGCATTGTCTGTCATTCTTCCTTTCCCCATTGTATTGTCTGTCCTTCCTTTCCCCATTGTATTGTCTGTCCTTCCTTTCCCCATTGTATTGTCTGTCCTTCCTTTCCCCATTGTATTGTCTGTCCTTCCTTTCCCCATTGTATTGTCTGCCCTTCTTCCTTTCCCCATTGTATTGTCTGTCCTTCTTCCTTTCCCCATTGCATTGTCTGCCGTTCTTCCTTTCCCCATTGTATTTTCTGTCCTTCTTCCTTTCCCCATTGTATTGTCTGCCATTCTTCCTTTCCCCATTGTATTGTCTGTCCTTCCTTTCCCCATTGTATTGTCTGTCCTTCCTTTCCCCATTGCATTGTCTGTCCTTCCTTTCCCCATTGTATTGTCTGTCCTTCTTCCTTTCCCCATTGTATTGTCTGTCCTTCTTTCTTTCCCCATTGTATTGTCTGTCCTTCCTTTTCCCATTGTATTGTCTGTCCTTCCGCCATTCCCCATTGTATTATCTGCCCTTCTTCCTTTCCCAATTGTATTGTCTGTCCTTCTTCCTTTCCCCATTGTATTGTCTGTCCTTCTTCCTTTGCTCATTGTATTGTCTTGTCCTTCCTTTCCCCATTGTATTGTCTGTCCTTCTTCCTTTCCCCATTGTATTGTCTGTCCTTCATTTCCCCATTGCATTGTCTGTCCTTCCTTTCCCCATTGTATTGTCTGTCCTTCTTCCTTTCCCCATTGTATTGTCTGTCCTTCCTATCCCCATTGTATTGTCTGTCCTTCCTTTCCCCATTGTATTGTCTGTCCTTCTTCCTTTCCCCATTGCATTGTCTGTCCTTCCTTTCCCCATTGCATTGTCTGTCCTTCCTTTCCCCATTGCATTCTCTGTCCTTCCTTTCCCCATTGCATTGTCTGTCCTTCCTTTCCCCATTGCATTGTCTGTTCTTCCTTTCCCCATTGTATTGTCTGTCCTTCCTTTCCCCATTGTATTGTCTGTCCTTCCTTTCCCCATTGTATTGTCTGTCCTTCCTTTCCCCATTGCATTGTCTGTCATTCTTCCTTTCCCCATTGTATTGTCTGTTCTTCCTTTCCCCATTGTATTGTCTGTCCTTCCTTTCCCCATTGTATTGTTTCTCCTTCCTTTCCCCATGGTATTGTCTGTCCTTCCTTTCCCCATTGTATTGTCTGTCCTTCCTTTCCCCATTGTATTGTCTGTCCTTCCTTTCCCCATTGTATTGTCTGTCCTTCCTTTCCCCATTGTATTGTCTCTCCTTCCTTTCCCCATTGCATTATCTGTCATTCTTCCTTTCCCCATTGTATTGTCTGTCCTTCCTTTCCCCATTGTATTGTCTGTCCTTCCTTTCCCCATTGTATTGTCTGTCCTTCCTTTCCCCATCGCATTGTCTGTCATTCTTCCTTTCCCCATTGTATTGTCTGTCCTTCCTTTCCCCATTGTATTGTCTGCCCTTCTTCCTTTCCCCATTGTATTGTCTGTCCTTCAATTCCCCATTGTATTGTCTGTCCTTCCTTTCCCCATTGTATTGTCTGTCCTTCCTTTCCCTATTGTATTGTCTGTCCTTCCTTTCCCCATTGCATTGTCTGTCATTCCTTTCCCCATTGTATTGTCTGTCCTTCCTTTCCCCATTGTATTGTCTGTCCTTCCTTTCCCCATTGTATTGTCTGTCCTTCCTTTCCCCATTGTATTGTCTGCCCTTCTTCCTTTCCCCATTGTATTGTCTGTCCTTCTTCCTTTCCCCATTGCATTGTCTGCCCTTCTTCCTTTCCCCATTGTATTTTCTGTCCTTCTTCCTTTCCCCATTGTATTGTCTGCCATTCTTCCTTTCCCCATTGTATTGTCTGTCCTTCCTTTCCCCATTGTATTGTCTGTCCTTCCTTTCCCCATTGCATTGTCTGTCCTTCCTTTCCCCATTGTATTGTCTGTCCTTCTTCCTTTCCCCATTGTATTGTCTGTCCTTCTTCCTTTCCCCATTGTATTGTCTGTCCTTCCTTTTCCCATTGTATTGTCTGTCCTTCCGCCATTCCGCATTGTATTATCTGCCCTTCTTCCTTTCCCAATTGTATTATCTGTCCTTCTTCCTTTCCCCATTGTATTGTCTGTCCTTCTTCCTTTGCTCATTGTATTGTCTTGTCCTTCCTTTCCCCATTGTATTGTCTGTCCTTCTTCCTTTCCCCATTGGATTGTCTGTCCTTCATTTCCCCATTGCATTGTCTGTCCTTCCTTTCCCCATTGTATTGTCTGTCCTTCTTCCTTTCCCCATTGTATTGTCTGTCCTTCCTATCCCCATTGTATTGTCTGTCCTTCCTTTCCCCATTGTATTGTCTGTCCTTCTTCCTTTCCCCATTGTATTGTCTGTCCTTCCTTTCCCCATTGTATTGTCTGTCCTTCCTTTCCCCATTGTATTGTCTGTCCTTCATTTCCCCATTGCATTGTCTGTCCTTCCTTTCCCCATTGCATTGTCTGTTCTTCCTTTCCCCATTGTATTGTCTGTCCTTCCTTTCCCCATTGTATTGTCTGTCCTTCCTTTCCCCATTGTATTGTCTCTCCTTCCTTTCCCCATTGCATTGTCTGTCATTCTTCCTTTTCCCATTGTATTGTCTGTTCTTCCTTTCCCCATTGTATTGTCTGTCCTTCCTTTCCCCATTGTATTGTTTCTCCTTCCTTTCCCCATTGTATTGTCTGTCCTTCCTTTCCCCATTGTATTGTCTGTCCTTCCTTTCCCCATTGTATTGTCTGTCCTTCCTTTCCCCATTGTATTGTCTCTCCTTCCTTTCCCCATTGCATTATCTGTCATTCTTCCTTTCCTCATTGTATTGTCTGTCCTTCCTTTCCCCATTGTATTGTCTGTCCTTCCTTTCCCCATTGTATTGTCTGTCCTTCCTTTCCCCATCGCATTGTCTGTCATTCTTCCTTTCCCCATTGTATTGTCTGTCCTTCCTTTCCCCATTGTATTGTCTGCCCTTCTTCCTTTCCCCATTGTATTGTCTGTCCTTCAATTCCCCATTGTATTGTCTGTCCTTCCTTTCCCCATTGTATTGTCTGTCCTTCCTTTCCCCATTGTATTGTCTGTCCTTCCTTTCCCCATTGCATTGTCTGTCCTTCCTTTCCCCATTGTATTGTCTGTCCTTCCTTTCCCCATTGTATTGTCTGTCCTTCCTTTCCCCATTGTATTGTCTGTCCTTCATTTCCCCATTGCATTGTCTGTCCTTCCTTTCCCCATTGCATTGTCTGTTCTTCCTTTCCCCATTGTATTGTCTGTCCTTCCTTTCCCCATTGTATTGTCTGTCCTTCCTTTCCCCATTGTATTGTCTCTCCTTCCTTTCCCCATTGCATTGTCTGTCATTCTTCCTTTTCCCATTGTATTGTCTGTTCTTCCTTTCCCCATTGTATTGTCTGTCCTTCCTTTCCCCATTGTATTGTTTCTCCTTCCTTTCCCCATTGTATTGTCTGTCCTTCCTTTCCCCATTGTATTGTCTGTCCTTCCTTTCCCCATTGTATTGTCTGTCCTTCCTTTCCCCATTGTATTGTCTCTCCTTCCTTTCCCCATTGCATTATCTGTCATTCTTCCTTTCCTCATTGTATTGTCTGTCCTTCCTTTCCCCATTGTATTGTCTGTCCTTCCTTTCCCCATTGTATTGTCTGTCCTTCCTTTCCCCATCGCATTGTCTGTCATTCTTCCTTTCCCCATTGTATTGTCTGTCCTTCCTTTCCCCATTGTATTGTCTGCCCTTCTTCCTTTCCCCATTGTATTGTCTGTCCTTCAATTCCCCATTGTATTGTCTGTCCTTCCTTTCCCCATTGTATTGTCTGTCCTTCCTTTCCCCATTGTATTGTCTGTCCTTCCTTTCCCCATTGCATTGTCTGTCCTTCCTTTCCCCATTGTATTGTCTGTCCTTCCTTTCCCCATTGTATTGTCTGTCCTTCCTTTCCCCATTGTATTGTCTGTCCTTCCTTTCCCCATTGTATTGTTTGCCCTTCTTCCTTTCCCCATTGTATTGTCTGTCCTTCTTCCTTTCCCCATTGCATTGTCTGCCCTTCTTCCTTTCCCCATTGTATTTTCTGTCCTTCTTCCTTTCCCCATTGTATTGTCTGCCATTCTTCCTTTCCCCAATGTATTGTCTGTCCTTCCTTTCCCCATTGTATTGTCTGTCCTTCCTTTCCCCATTGCATTGTCTGTCCTTCCTTTCCCCATTGTATTGTCTGTCCTTCTTCCTTTCCCCATTGTATTGTCTGTCCTTCTTCCTTTCCCCATTGTATTGTCTGTCCTTCCTTTTCTCATTGTATTGTCTGTCCTTCCGCCATTCCCCATTGTATTATCTGCCCTTCTTCCTTTCCCAATTGTATTGTCTTTCCTTCTTCCTTTCCCCATTGTATTGTCTGTCCTTCTTCCTTTGCTCATTGTATTGTCTTGTCCTTCCTTTCCCCATTGTATTGTCTGTCCTTCTTCCTTTCCCCATTGTATTGTCTGTCCTTCATTTCCCCATTGCATTGTCTGTCCTTCCTTTCCCCATTGTATTGTCTGTCCTTCTTCCTTTCCCCATTGTATTGTCTGTCCTTCCTATCCCCATTGTATTGTCTGTCCTTCCTTTCCCCATTGTATTGTCTGTCCTTCCTTTCCCCATTGTATTGTCTGTCCTTCCTTTCTCGATTGTATTGTCTGTCCTTCTTCCTTTCCCCATTGTATTGTCTGTCCTTCCTTTGCCCATTGTATTGTCTGTCCTTCTTCCTTTGCCCATTGCATTGTCTGTCCTTCTTCCTTTGCCCATTGTATTGTCTGTCCTTCTTCCTTTGCCCATTGCATTGTCTGTCCGTATTCCTTTTCCCATTGTATTGTCTGTCCTTTTTCCTTTCCCCATTGTATTTTCTGTCCTTCTTCCTTTCCCCATTGTTTTGTCTGTCCTTCCTTTCTCGATTGTATTGTCTGTCCTTCTTCCTTTCCCCATTGTATTGTCTGTCCTTCCTTTCTCGATTGTATTGTCTGTCCTTCTTCCTTTCCCCATTGTATTGTCTGTCCGTCCTTTCCCCATTGCATTGTCTGTTCTTCTTCCTTTCCCCATTGTATTGTCTGTCCTTCTTCCTTTCCCCATTGTATTTTCTGTCCTTCTTCCTTTCCCCATTGTTTTGTCTGTCCTTCTTCCTTTCCCCATTGTATTGTCTGTCCTTCTTCCTTTCTCCAGCGTATTGTCTGTCCTTCCTTTCCCCATTGTATTGTCTGTCCTTCTTCCTTTCCCCATTGTATTGTCTGTCCTTCCTTTCCCCATTGTATTGTCTGTCCTTTCTTCTTTCCCCATTGTATATTCTGGCCTTCTCAGACTTACGGCTTCTGATTACATCTTTGGTATCATTAAGCTTATCTTACAACAAAATATATACATTATTGTAATTATTGTAATTATTGTAATTACATTGTTGTTTTTATATGTTCATATTTTGTATTAATATGTTTATATGTTAATGGCAAATCTAAAAGGAATGAGATCTAAACATTTTCTGTTAAAATATTTTATAAAAAAGACATTATGGAGAAAACAAAAACATAAAAACGTAGATATCAAATTTAGTGAACACGAAGCATGTCTGGAATAACCTTCATCAGGAACGCTCAATAACCTTCATCAGGTACGATTCAAAAGCCAAATAATCTAAATGTTTGGGAGCATTAAAACCAAAGGGACTAAACATAATATCCAAAATCGGCTAATGTCACATATGCCTGAGGGGAGAGTGCCTTAGGTTTCATGCTATTTTTGGGCAAGATACGGTGATGGTGATGATTTTAATTCAAATAGTAGTCATAGTGAATCAAAGGTTACTGTTAAGTTGATCGGAGAGTTGTAACTTAGAAGATATGATGCGGGTGGGGGGGGGGGGGGGGGGGGGGTGCAAACTTTCTGTGATTTTCAAGACGCATAACTCTGAGCCAGTAAAGGTGATCAAATATGTATGTCATACTAAGCTTTATAATTTCAATGAGAAAAATATTTATAAAATTTCCTCCAGCATAGTAAAAACGTAGATATCAAATTAACTGCGCACGACGTCTATATGGAATAACCTTCATCGGTACGTTCAAAGTCGAAAGATTGGAAAGCCTAATAATTGTACCGTCTATATGTTAATATTCCTTTTTGCTATAGTGTGTGGGGTTTTTTGTGGAACCAATTCTTATAGTTTTTTTTATTGTATGGTTATAGCTGAATTACCATTGGAGATCGCATTATCAAGGTAGGTGGAAAGGATTAAGATTCAATTAACCAATTTGACCCAGCGACATTTTTATTCCTGACCCAAGCCAGGACCTGGATTTCCAATGCCACCATCGTGGTCTTTTTGTGTCAGTGAATTGAGGTCAGAGGTACAATGTAGTTTTTCGTTTTGTTAATATTAGTGGAGCAGGAACTCTTTACCCTTCCGGAACACCTGAGTTCACCCCCGGTTTTTAGTGGGGTTCGTGTTACTCGATCTTTAGTTTTATATGTATGTTTTGTAGATCGTTGTTTGTCCTTTTGTACTTTTTCTGTTGGCCATTGTGTTGTCTGTTGTTCTTCGATATACGAATTCTGATTGCCCCTTTGGTATCTTCAAACTCTTCTTATAGGGATTGATGACCATGGTACCTGGTCAAATCGCCCCACTGCAAATTCGCCCCCGTCAATATCGCCCCCACATTTATCAAAATCGCCCCCACTTCAAAATCGCACCCATGCAAAATCGCCCCACATTAATCAAAATCGGCCCAACATTAAGAAAAAAATAATGATAGTTATTATTATTATTATTATTTGAATAATAAAGAGTCTGTCTGTAATAATTAATGTCTTCTTTTAATCAAGCAATTCTTTGTAAAGTATAGATGCACTGTTTGTGTAATGATTAATTGGCAGCCTGATTAATTTTTTTTTTGTTTTGATGTTATTCCAAGTCATATTTGCGGTGGATCGGACCATTGCGCATGACCGGAAGTGACGTAACCGGAAGTGACGTCAGTCACGCGCCCTATCCGGAAGTATATTCTGCGCATGCGCAACCGGAAGTTGCGCCATATCCGCTCTAGTGTGGCCTTTTGACATGAAGTGACAGTCACGTGACCGGAAGTGGCCCTGACCCGAAGTATGTTCTGCGCATGCCCGCCTTTTCCCCGCGTTTTTTTTCCTTTAGTAGTAGTACAGTAGCACCATGGCTACCGGATATGACCGAAGGTCACTTTACCCCCATTCGGATTTCTCGTGGGTGTGTGCATGCACAACCGGAAGTTGCGCAACACCCGTAATGACCAACGGTCACGTGACCCCTTTGGAAGTGTCCATGGGGTGTTCTCTACGACGTCCGCGTCCAATAGCCATAGGAAACCCCGCATCCTATATTTAGCATGGTTATTGGAGCTAGCCCTGGTTATCTACCAATTTTATTTTCATATAGTGTCTATATAGGTTGTGTAATACTTCTACTTTGCTAAGAGTACATTTGAAAATTTCCACCTACAAAAATGCTTTTTTTATATTTTTACATCTGCAAAAATGTTTTTTTTTTTATACTTTTACACTTTTAATGTTTAAAATAAGACAACAAGTAACAAAAATAAAACGATAAATTCCATGGTCGATTTGTAATTATTTGCGGTTATGTTTTTTTGTTGTATGTATTGTGAGGATCTATTCTAATTAAATTATACCAGATTTGAAATACTTGTATTGTGACATGTATATATTAATAAATTACTTATTTAACCCTTGCATGTCCAAAAGGCCTAAATTTTTCCAAAGAGCCTATTTTTAGGCTTTTCAAACCATCCCTCGAGTGCCAACGTCCTATTTATAAGCTTTGTGTAAAACCGCATTCATCGATGACGTCACTGTAAACATGACGTCATAACGTTGCACGAGACGTTCTCTGCCAAATTACTTAGTTATGACGTCATATCATTGGAATGTGAGATAAAATATACTAACTTGACGTTGGTGAATGAACGAAATGTAGTCTCCCTACCCTATTTCTATGTTTATTCCATTGGATGTCGATGAATTTGGGCCAGTTTGGTTTTTTATTGTTTTTCAACTTTTTCTCAGCTGAACGTTTTTTTCAAATAAGCGTTACTGGTTTGAAATTTAACAAAAGATTGTTTTCGAGTACCGTAAATATTTCATTCGTCAAAGATGGTTTACCTGTGACCGAAGGTCACTTGACCCCAACGTCGCCCGAGGCATTTCCCCATAATGCATCACTATACGTCATAATAAATTATCCCGATAGGTGGCGTTACTATCTCGTAACTTGGTAACTTCATAACCAAGGCCTTTCGTAGCTTATTTCGTAACATCTTCCTACCTTTTTCGTAACTTCGTACCTTTTTCTTAACTTCGTACCTTTCTTGTAACTTCGTACCTTTTTTGTAGCTTCGTAACTTTTTCGTACATTTTTCGTAACTTCGTACCTTTTTCGCATCATGTAGCCTTTTCATTGATCTATTGATCTCTTGTACTGTCAAACCTCTCAGTGACGTCATAAGGAAGATGGGTGACGTCAATCAATCTTCCTCATTGATAGTATTAGAATTAACTGTTAAGAATAGACCCTCACCCAGACACTTGTTCTTAGTACGAACTCTCGCGCCATTGGAGCTCGCCTAACTTCGTAGTGGACCCTATCCCCTGTTGGCCTAGTGATCTTCCGGCTAAATAATATGCGTCCTATAACCATAGGAAACTAACCACCCACGTCCTATATTTAGCATGGTTACTGGAACTAGCCCTGGTTATCTGCCCCTTTTATTTTCATATAGTGTGTATATATATAGATTGTGTAATACTCCAAAGGTGTCTGCGTTCTCACTGTGGTATTTTTAAGAGTCAAATGGTAAATTTGATCCCTACTTATATAGTCTCTAGCAAAAAACTATTTCAGGATGATTCTTCTCAATTCTGAAAAACAATGTATATACATGTATAAAGGGAGGAGGGTGGCGGCGGAAGAGGAGGAGGAGGGCGGCCGTGGCGGTGATAGTGGCGGCGCAGGAGAGCGGTGGCGGTGGCGGTGGCGGCGGAGGAGGATGAGGTCTCTTTGGGTGTAATTATGACTAACACAGAAATCTTCCATATTTTCCATATCATTTCACTATACAACTGGCCTTTCTTCCATATTTTCCAAATCATTTCACTATTCAACCTACTTTTCTTCCGCCTTTTCCAAATCTTTTCACTGTTCAATTTACTTTTCTTCCGCATTTTCCATATCTTTTCACTATTCAACCTACTTTTCTTCCGCATTTTCCAAATCTTTTCACTTTTCAACTTACTTTTCTTCCGCATTTTCCAAATCATTTCATTTATTCAGTTTGGCTTTCTTCCATATTTTTCATATCATTTCACAATTCAATCTACTTTTCTTCCATATTTTCCATATCTTTTCACTATTCAACTTACTTTTCTTCCATATTTTCCTTATCATTTCACAATTTTCTTCTGTATTTTCCAAATCATTTCACCATTCAACTTATCTTTCTTCCATATTTTCCATATCATTTCACATTTCAACTTGCCTTTCTTCCATGTTGTCCATATTTTATCACTATTCGACTTACTTTTCTTCCATATTTTCCAAATAATTTCACTATTCAACTTATCTTTCCAATGTTTTCCAGTTATCAGAAACAAGCATTAACAGTTATGATATCTCCTTTATGTACAATCGGCCATAATATAACTGTAATATAGTTGAAGGTGGCATTAAACACCAACAACCTAACCCTTTATTTACAAAGACATATACCTACCTACCTATATATCTACATTTTTATCAGAATTATAATTTTATTCAATTTTTGCTAGTTATTTTCCTATCTTGATGAGTTTCAAATTTCCACAATCAAATTTATTTTACATAACAGCCTAACACAGTGTTCTATTTTTAGAGCAGTAAGAAAACTTACTTCCTGAACAGAGTTTTAGTATATATTTACCTGCCAATGATAATCAAATATCTGTATATAAGTTTAAATATATCTATTTTCCTGCCAAGGGCAAGTAACTCTCTGTATGTAAGTGTCCCTACGGCAGTGTTATCCCCGCATAAATAGCTATGCCCCTTCTGCAGTGTTGAACCGCCACATAAAGAGTTATTCCCACTACTTTAATATTATCCTTGCACATACAGAGTTGTAACTTATTCCCACATAAAGAGTTATGTCCCCTATTACAGAGTTACCCCTTCAGATACAGAGTTATTCCCCCTTACTGTAGGGCATAATGCAAACTTAAATGAATTACAGGCAATATTAATTGTCTTGTTAAAAAAAAAATTCTTCCCTATTTTCCATATTTTTCATATCTTTTCACAATTTTCTTCTGTATTTTCCAAATCTTTTCACTATTCGACTTGCCTTTCTTCCATATTTTCCATATCATTTCACATTTCAACTTCCCTTTCTTCCATATTTTCCATATCTTTTCACTATTCAACTTGGCTTTATTCCATATTTTTCATATCATTTCACTTTTCATCTTACTTTTCTTCCGTATTTTCCATATCATTTCACTACTCAACCAACTTTTCTTCCATATTTTTCATAACTTTTCACTTTTCAACTTACTTTTCTTCCGTATTTTTCATATCTTTTCACTATTCACTTGTCTTTCTTCCATATTTTCCATATCATTTCACAATTCAACCTACTTTTCCTCTGCATTTTCCATATCTTTTCGCTATTCAGCTGGCCTTTATTCTGTATTTTCCATATCTTTTCACTATTCAACTTGCTTTTCTTCCATATTTTCCCTATCTTTTCACTATTCAACTTACGTTTCTTCCATATGTTCCATCTCTTTTTTTCATTGTTTCTAATGATTCTTTCAAATCAGAATTTTCGTCTCTCCATGTTTGCTGATTTTCCTAGATTATCTGTTTTGCTTATTCTGGAAATATAAAAGAATGATTAAAATCCTAACTTCATACGCCATGACTATGATATTGCGGTGTTTACTCTCAGAACAGTGATTTTTCTCCATTGTACCGTCTGTCCTACTTCGATAACCTCTTTGGCATCTTGAAACTTGTCTTACATAAATAGATCCAGAATTCCATTCATGATAATATTGAAAACCGAGATATTTTAATCGGCAAACGACCAAGTGTGACTTGGTATTATAAAATACAATCGTAAGTGCATGACACAATTCAATTCCAGACATTGACGTCATAAGACATTTCATTTTACCATGCTTTTTCAAACCGCAACGTTTGAAATGTAACGTTACTTGTTTTCCACGTACATGACGTCATTTTCCGCGTATCATTTTCCCGTACATTTTCAAAAAAAAAATCATTTTCGTGACAGAATCTATTTTTTACAAGTTTTATTATTTTCTTAAATTTTCATTTTCGGCCCAGAATCTATTTTTACTATCAATACTACAGCATGTTATAGCTTCTAAAGGCAACCACATTAATACAATGTTGCCCAATGAGATGGTCTTAGCTCTTTTACAAAAGCTCAAGATTAAATATGAATTGTCTTACCAATCTACTACCAGGCTGAAATATATTGATAAATTTGACCAATTGCTGATCATCCACCAGTGAACATCTACGGTTGATAACACTGTACGATCGTTGATACATTTCACCATTTTTATCTGATACTATGTTGTAAAACATTTCCCATCATTTATAAAATCATCATTAAATAACTGGTGTCCAATTAAAATGTTTATAATATTACATGTGTGGATCCTGTTTACGTGACACAGACAACAATAGCAGTGTTTATATTACATAAAATACATTACAGTATAGAGGTTCCCAAAACAAAAACGGATTATTGATTTTCAAAATATAATAGGTTCTTCATCATTACTCTGTGAGTATTGCGGCAGCCGCATGTTACGTGTTTGATTAGTACTTCGATTGTTTTGAGGCCCAGTAGGCCATCATAATTTGGGAAAGGTGTGTACCGGAAGTGACGTCACCGGAAAGGACGTCATCGTAAGTCACATGATCGGAAGTGACGTCAGTCACATGACCGGAAATGACGACAGTTACATGACCGGAAGTGACGTAAATCACGTGTCCGGAAGTGACGTCATAACCGGAAGTGACGTCATAAACGGCGGTGACGTCATTTTCCCGCGCTTTTTTCTTCCTAGAGTAGTAGTACAAAAGACAAACAACAAAATGACCAAAAGATACCAAAGGAATAATCAGAAACCATAAATCGAAAGAAAAACAACAATGGGACATTTTGTACTACTACTCTAGTAAGAAAAAAGCACGGGAAAATGACGTCACTTCCTGTTATGACGTCACTTCCGGACGCGTGACTGACTTCACTTCCGGCCATGTGACTGACGTCACTTCCGGTCACGTGACTGACGTCACTTCCGGTTACGTCACTTCCGATCATGTGACTTCCGGAGACGTCCTTTCCGGTGACGAAAATGATTTTTTTTTTGAAAAAGTACGGGAAAATGATACGCGAAAAATGACGTCACGTACGTGGAAAACAAGTAACGTTACATTTCAAGCGTTGCGGTTTGAAAAAGTATGGTAAAATGAAATGTCTTATGACGTCAATGTCTGGTATTGAATTGTGTCATGCACTTACGATTGTATTTTATAATACCAAGTCACACTTGGTCGTTTGCCGATTAAAATATCTCGGTTTTCAATATTATCATGAGTGGAATTCTGGATCTATTTATGTAAGACAAGTTTCAAGATGCCAAAGAGGTTATCGAAGTAGGACAGTCGTACAATGGAGAAAAATCACTGTTCTGAGAGTAAACACCGCAATATCATAGTCATGGCGTATGTAGTAAGGATTTTAATCATTCTTTTATATTTCCAGAATAAGCAAAACAGATAATCTAGGAAAATCAGCAAACATGGAGAGACGAAAATTCTGATTTGAAAGAATCATTAGAAACAATGAAAAAAAGAGATGGAACATATGGAAGAAACGTAAGTTGAATAGTGAAAAGATAGGGAAAATATGGAAGAAAAGCAAGTTGAATAGTGAAAAGATATGGAAAATACAGAATAAAGGCCAGCTGAATAGCGAAAAGATATGGAAAATGCAGAGGAAAAGTAGGTTGAATTGTGAAATGATATGGAAAATATGGAAGAAAGACAAGTGAATAGTGAAAAGATACGAAAAATATGGAAGAAAAGTAAGTTGAATAGTGAAAAGATTTGGAAAATACAGAAGAAAATTGTGAAATGATATGAAAAATATGGAAGAAAAGTTGGTTGAATAGTGAAATGATATGGAAAATATGGAAGAAAAGTAAGATGAAAAGTGAAATGATTTGAAAAATATGGAATAAAGCCAGTTGAATAGTGAAAAGACATGGAAAATATGGAAGAAAACCAAGTTGAATAGTGAAATGATATGAAAAATATGGAAGAAAGGTAAGTTGAAATGTGAAATGATATGGAAAATATGGAAGAAAGGCAAGTCGAATAGTGGAAAGATTTGGAAAATACAGAAGAAAATTGTGAAAAGATATGAAAAATATGGAAAATATGGAAGAAAAGTTTTCATTTTTACAAAACAATTAATACTCCATGTAATTTATTTAAGCTTACATTATGCCCTACAGTAAGGGGGGAATAACTGTATCTGAAGGGGTAACTCTGTAATAGGGGACATATCTCTTTATGTGGGGAATAAGTTACAACTCTGTATGTGCAAGGATATTAAAGTAGGGGGAATAACTCTTTATGTGGAGGTTTAACACTGCAGAAGGAGCATAGCTATTTATGTGGGGATAACACTGCCGTAGGGACACTTATATACAGAGAGTGACTTGCCCTTGGCAGGAAAATAGATATATTTAAACTTATATACAAATATTTGCTTATCATTGGCAGGTAAATATATACTAAAACCCTGTTCAGGAGTAAGTTTTCTTACTGCTCTAAAAATAGAACACTGTGTTAGGCTGTTATGTAAAATAAATTTGATTGTGGAAATTTGAAACTCATTAAGATAGGAAAATAACTAGCAAAAATTGAATAAAATCTATAATTCTGATAAAAATGTAGATAGATAGGTAGGTAGGTATATGTCTTTGTAAATAAAGGGTTAGGTTGTTGGTGTTTAATGCCACCTTCAACTATATTATAGTTATATCATGGCCGTTTGTACATAAAGAAGATATCATAACTGTTAATGCTTGTTTCTGATAACTGGAAAACATTGGAAAGATAAGTTGAATAGTGAAATTATTTGGAAAATATGGAAGAAAAGTAAGTCGAATAGTGATAAGATATGGACAACATGGAAGAAAGGCAAGTTGAAATGTGAAATGATATGGAAAATATGGAAGAAAGATAAGTTGAATAGTGAAAAGATATGGAAAATGCGGAAGAAAAGTAGGTTGAATTGTGAAATGATATGAAAAATATGGAAGAAAGCCAAGCTGAATAAGTGAAATGATTTGGAAAATATGGAAGAAAAGTAAGTTGAAAAGTGAAAAGATTTGGAAAATGCGGAAGAAAAGTAGGTTGAATAGTGAAAAGATATGGAAAATGCGGAAGAAAAGTAAATTGAACAGTGAAAAGATTTGGAAAATGCGGAAGAAAAGTAGGTTTAATAGTGAAATGATTTGGAAAATATGGAAAAAAGGCAAGTTGTATAGTGAAATGATATGGAAAATATGGAAGATTTCTGTGTTAGTTATAATTACACCGAAAGAGACTTCCTCCCCCTCCGCCGCCGCCGCCATCCTCCGCCGCCACCGCCGCCCTCCTCCTCCTCCTCTTCCGCCGCCCCCGCCGCCACCCTCCTCCCTTTATACATGTATATACATTGTTTTTTCAGAATTGAGAAGAATCATCCTGAAATAGTTTTTTGCTAGAGACTATGCAAGTAGGGATCAAATTTACCATTTGACTCTTAGAAATACCAGTGAGAACGCAGACACCCTTGGAGTACTACACAACCTATATATATATACACACTATATGAAAATAAAAGGGGCAGATAACCAGGGATAGTTCCAGTAACCATGCTAAATATAGGACGTGGATGGTTAGTTTCATATGGTTATAGGACGCATATTATTTAATATGGGAGCGAAGCTCCCATAGCCGGAAGATCACTAGGCCAACAGGGGATAGGTCCACTACGAAGTTAGGCGAGCTCCAATGGCGCGAGAGTTCGTACTAAAAACAAGTGTCTGGGTGAGGGTCTATTCTTAACAGTTAATTCTAATACTATCAATGAGGAAGATCGATTGACGTCACCCAGCTTGCTTATGACGTCACTGAGAGGTTTGACAGTACAATAGATCGATAGATAAATGAAAGGGCTACATGTTACAAAAAAGGTACGAAGTTACGAAAAAGGTACGAAGTTACGAAACAGGTACGAGGTTGTGAAAAGGTACGAAGTTACGAAAAAGTTACGAAGTTACGAAAAAGGTACGAATTTACGAAACAGGTACGAAGTTAAGAAAAGGTACGAAGTTGCGAAAAAAGGTACGAAGATGTTACGAAATAAGCTACGAAAGGCCTTGGTTATGAAGTTACCAAGTTACGGGATAATTTATTATGACGCATAGTGATGCATTATGGGGAAATGCCTCGGGCGACGTTGGGGTCAAGTGACCTTCGGTCACAGGTAGCCATCTTTGACGAATGAAATATTTACGGTACTCGAAAAGAAATTTTGTTAAATTTCAAACCAGTAACGCGCATTTGAAAAAAACGTTCAGCTGACAAAAGGTTGAAAACCAATAAAAAACAAACTGACCCAAATCTATCGACATCCAATGGAACAAACGTAGAAATAGGGTAGGGAGACTACATTTCGTGCATGACGTCACGTTATTTTGTCGTTCATTCACCAACGTCAGGTTAGTATGTTTTATCTCACATTCCAATGATATGACAAGTAATTTGACAGAGAACGTCTCGTGCAACGTTGTGACGTCATGTTTACAGTGACGTCATCGATGAATGCGGTTTTACACAAAGCTTATAAATATGACGTTGGCATTCGAGGGGCGGTTTGAAAAGCCTAAAAATATGCTCTTTGGAAAAAAATAGGCTTTTTGGACATGTAAGGGTTAAATAATGATTCATTAATATATACATGTCACAATACAAGTATTTCAAATCTGGTATAATTTAATTAGAATAGATCCTCACAATACATACAACAAAAAAACCTAAGCGCAAGTAATTACAAATCGACCATGGAATTTATCGTTTTATTTTTGTTACTTGTCTTATTTTAAACATTAAAAGTGTAAAAATATAAAAAAAGCATTTTTGTAGGTGGAAATTTTCAAATGTACTCTTAGCAAAGTAGAAGTATTACACAACCTATATAGACACTATATGAAAATAAAAGGGGTAGATAACCAGGGTTAGTTCCAGTAACCATGCTAAATATAGGACGCGGGGTTTCCTATGGTCATAGGACGCGGACGTCGTCGAGAACACCCCATGGACACTTCCAAAGGGGTCACGTGACCTACGGTCATTACGGGTGTTGCGCAACTTCTCGCTGCGCATGCGCACACCCAAGAGAAATCCGAAGGGGGGTAAAGTCCCCTTCAGTCACATCCGTTAGCCATGGTGCTACTGTACTACTACTAAGGGGAAAAACGCGGGCAAAAGCCAGGCATGCGCAGAACATACTTCCTGTCAGGGCCACTTCAGGACAGGGCCTCTTCCGGTCACGTGACTTTGTCACTTCCGGTCAAAAGGCCACACTAGGGCGGATATAGCGCAACTTCCGGTTGCACATGCGCAGAATATACTTCCGGACATGGCACGTGACTGACGTCACTTCCGGTCATGCGCAATGGTCCGATTCACCGCAAATATGACTTGAGCTGTACCCATATACTACTAGGAGACCCAAGCCAATGATACATATTCTTGACAAGAAGCTATACAATCGGGGCTCAAACACACGATCTACCACACTTGAGAGGAGCACGCTAACCATTTTAAACGTTACGTAAAAATAAAACGTTGTTCCCGGTAACAATTTACATAGTTCACCTTCAGAAATATTTTCTATGATACTAGTGTACACTTGAAATGAAAATGAATATATATTCGTTGTTTGTATTTTTGTGCCCGGTTGAATTAATAAGAATATTAATTGTAATTTGAACAGTGTTGTTACATAATTTGTTGGGGGTTTTTTCTTGCTAGTTCTATTGCTGATGACAGTATACACAACATTCAGCCAGCAGAGGATGTCCTTACCTTCACCATCGTAGACACCTGATTAGTTTTGCTTTGTTTTGTTGTTGTTTCAATCGGAAACACATCAAGGAGACCCAAGCCAATGATTATACATATTCTTGATATTGCAATAAAAACGTTTTGCGAAGCCATAATTAAGCTTGCCCAAGCTGGTAATGAAATTATATAAATCATCTGCTACCATTATAATTTCAACAAATGACACGCTAAGGTGAATTTTTAATTTCATAGTGCTAGCTCACTAGCATGTCTACCTCAAGGACCCATTATCCTGATACCGAGCCAACCCGTCTTTGCTCTTTCTCCTTAATACCAATTTAATAGTCTTTGGTTTACCCGATCGGGACTCAAACTCACCATCTACCGCACTCAAGGAGAGCACGCGGGTAACTATTATACCAATATATCAATTAAAACTCCAGAAAAAATATTAAAGATATTATACATTGCCATTATCAAACTGATTTACAAGCAATCATATAAAAATATTGATCTCAAGTTATAAAAGCAATTATGATGTAATCACGTTCGATCTGATCTCTCATGATATTTTTTTAATGAAAACATGTATACATAAACAAAGAGGGCAAACTTAGTGTACATACATTTGTAGCTCGATTTTATGTTCAAATTAATTTCTTCATTATTTTAATTAATGGGGGCGCTTTTGATTAATGTGGAGGCGATTTTGTATAGGGGCAATTTTGAAGTGGGGGCGATTTTGCAGTGGGGCGATTTGACTGGTATTCATGACCATTACTGCTTTGTTTTCGTAATTGAAGATGATTGGCGTTTTAAATATTTGTGTATGTGCTTATCTCTTTGACAAACAAATGTTGTTCAGTACTAAAAATGTAAATCACTTTGTCATTGTTGTTCAGATTGAAAATTGACATCTCTAGACTAAAAAATACTGTTGTGGTTGTCTGTGTTGCCATTGGAGATCTAATTATCAAGAGGGGATGATCCCAGATTAACCCAGCTACCGTTGTGTGTCTGTATCAAACCAAGACATAGATTTCCATTGTCGTGGTCTTTTTGTCGTGATCTGAGATGAGACATAGTTGTTGGTTTTGTTGGTAGAAGTGGAATTGTTGACCATTACTCTGTTTTCATAATTAAAGATGATTGTCGTTTTAAATATTTGTATATATGGTAATGTCTTTTACTAATAACTGTTGTCTAGCACTAAAAATGTAAATCACCACGTTTGTTGTTCAGATTCGAAGTTGATATCTCTAGATTAAATAAACACTCTATGTTTCTTTTAAGATAAAGAACTGTGTTACCAATTAAGGTTACTTCCAGAAACGCGTCATGCGCACTTATTTTGATATCTACGTTTTTATTACTAAAACCAAAATGCTATATTATAGTATTAATAAATGGGTGTTTTCCATAATGGACCGGTTATATGTCCAAGGTTAATGACCCTCGGAAGGTTGTATTGGCCCGAGGCAACCGAGGACATATAACCGGTCCATTATGAAAACACCCATTTCTTAATGCTTTTATTAACCAGCCAATTTCAATTTTAGGTAATCTTCATTCTTTTTGAAGAAGGCCATAGTATTGACCGAAATGGTAGGCTATAATTGTTTTATCATTTTTCAATATTATTACATGTATATAAAATATTAATATTTTGAAATTTAATGAAAACTGAAATCTTTAAACGTTTTGAAAATTTTATCATTTTGAAATTTTGAAATTTTTGAAATTTTTGAAATATTGAAATTTTTTGGAAATTTTGAACTTTAATATTGATCTTAGAATTTTGAAATTTTATGAAATTTTTGAATTTTTTAGGTAATCTTCATTCTTTTTGAAGAAAGTCATAATGGACCGTGGACCGGTCCATTATGGCTTTTACCGGTCCATTATGGCATTAAAAGACATAATGATGAACCGGCAAAGCATTTTGGAGCAAAATAATGTTCTTGCTGTATCAATACAAACCAGTCTGTAGTATTCATAATATAACCTACTGGTTAATTAATAGATTAATACATGGGCATTTCCATATTGGCCTGGTTATCATCCCGAGACCCCCATATTGGCCCAAGACGGAGTCGAGGGATGATAACCAGGCCAATATGGAAATGCCCATGTATTAAACTATTTATTACATACTTCCGACATCTAGAAAAGAGACACTCATATTGGCCTGAGACGAAGTCGAGTCCCATATTGACCTCGATATGGAAATGATCTTGTAGTAATCCAATAACCGGTTATTTTCCCGGGGTGTGAAAATATGGACAGTTTACTTCCGGTCATATTGGTCATACAAAAATGCCTTTATTTGAACTAAGTATGTAATGAATGGGAATATTTATTTTATAGTGCATGTGCTCCCTATATAAATTATATTTTCGTTTTATTATGTAGGAAGTTGTTCCTAGGAAAATAATACAGCGATAATTAACAAAATTAGTTATTTACATTGTAACATCAAAACAGGGAAGAATTAGTTTAATAGTTGACAATTCTCTGGTAGCTAGAACAACTGAGTAGCAAGTCAGATATTACAAGTCACAGTAATGTTTTATAAATATATTGCACTTATTTAAGAAGTAAAATTGTTTTAGTAAGCCATATTTTATAACAACACTGCAATTAAACATTTTCAACGTTTTCATAGTTACAACTAGAGAGATATTGATGTGATGTTGTTTGGGTACATAGAACTAGCTTAACCCATCCACTTTTTTTTATTGAAATGGCTTTACCAAGTCAGGAAATTGATTGATCAAGTATGTGTATATAGGTATCGATTCTGTTTCCCTTTCCGATTTTTATATTAGCTTTTGGAACTATGGAGGCTGTGTTTTTTTCTTCATTATATTATTTTTGCTCATTTAGTTAAATCATACCAAAGATATATCTGCTATTGCTGTGGTCAAAATTTATTTTATCTATCTTTTTTTTTCTGGCAAAAATCATTTATAACAGTTTTTTTCGTCAAACTTTACTTTAAAACTTAATATAAAATAAACATTGTACAGAATAATAGGAGATATCATTAATTGTGTTATGTGTTATGTCACAAGTACAGGAAGTAGTGATAAGGCTGCTATGCTGTGTAAGGATTCAAAGCAATGTTATAAGATACAACCTGTTATTTCCTATATCTAACCATTAAGTACAGATACAGCTACACAGAGACAATATCAGGACAGATGCTCTAAAATTCTGGATATGCTATGCAGCAATCTAGTTAAAATTAGATGTTTCTCAGATATATCTTTTCTATTTAATTAACTTTGTTGTGATACATTACCATCTAAGAAATTCCTGGATGAAGTAATGTAGGGAGTCAATTCTTCAATCAACTAATCAGTGACGAGCCTTCCAAGTTTTGAAGTACTAAAACCAAGCACACACTGAGTACTTATTGTCTGATAAATCACTATTGTTTAACTATATGAATCTTCCTTTCATAGGACAGTCAAATTAAAGATGAATGAAATGTTATTTGGTATGACCTTATACCGGGTGTTGTTAGATATTAGTGTATTTCCAAACAAAAATTTAATATAATATATCCAATAAATATCTAATTTTAAATATTATACCTTACGTTTTTATTTTCCCTATTTGTCTTTGTTAGCGCAGCCGATCAATATTTTAGTATATTGACCGGGTCCGATCAATGTAATGTTTTCTTCCGGATTTTGTCCGAACTCGTTTTTTGTCTTAGATATACAATAAAAAAAAACATGTCGTCTTGACAGATTTGCATGTATTGAGTATAATATAACAAATAGTTCATGGTACTTTGGGTCAAATGGCAGTTTATGGACCAGTCTGTCACCCACAAAATAGTATATGGACCTCAGCTTCGCTTCAGTCCATATAATATTTTGTGGGTGACATCCCGGTCCATAAATTAACTGCCATATGGCCCTTGGTGCCATGAACTATTTGTTAAATAGCATGGTGATGCAGAATTCTTCACTGCAAACTATTTCAGTTGTCACTATTTTATAAGGCCACCACTTCTGCAATGAAATAGTGGCCTTGTAAGAGGAGTGACCTCTCTTGAGGGGGACAAAATAGTATCTCGGTGCATCTGAAATCTAGTCTGATGAGAGGGGTGGCCTTTGGTGGGAGTGACCTAATAAGAGGGGGCACTGTATTTCAATGAATTCAGTTCTTGATTAGGCTGAGAGAAAAAATGGACTATCTAATATTTTACTATCTCAGTGCATTTGAAATCTAATCTGATGAGAGGGATGGCCTTTGGTGGGAGTGGCCTAATAAGGGGGCACTGTATTTCAATGAATTCGGTACATTATTGGGCAGAGCAAAAATGGACAATGTGTAATGTGCATTTAATAGTATTTATTAACCCCAATTACACAAGGCTCAATTACCTCAAGTACAATATACTAAGGCTTAACAGTTAAATGACATATGATGACCACCTCTCTATAAACATTGCACAAATAAAATACATCTTTGTAAACAAAAACAAACTCTTTTCAGTTGAACACATTATAAACATAGAAAAAAACGGTTAAAATATCACATTGTAAAAATACAAAAATAACCTCCTCTAAAGACAGGAATTTAATGTTGTACAAATAATTTGCATTTAATGCATTATTGAAGAACATATTTGTTTTTAATCTTATTTTGTTCCTATAGGTTCTAAACTAATATTATTCAGCAACTAGCAGCATATTAGTGGAAACCACTTAACCCTTTTCAGCATCTTATTAGAAAAAATGCAGGGACACTTAAGAGAAAGAATTGTTTCAATCTATCTAGTTTTTCTTTTTAACCTATAATTCCTTTTATCCTTTTAAATGAAAATTTCAAGCCACGACATATAAATGGAGATATTGTTACAAGTGCAGTTAAGCGAAAACAAACAAATCAATCAATCAATCAATCAATCAATCAATCAATCAATCAATCATATTGAATCACATAATTAACACACATAATGTTTATGCACATTTTTTAAAACAAGGAATTTGTTTGACAATAATATATATATATAATTAATGGCAACACCAGAACACACTGCTCTATCAAAAAAAAAAAGATGATGGAATTTGGGTGGTGGCTTGTGACCAGGCACATAAATGTAGTACTACTTAACTGTTTAATGTGATTTTCTAACTCTTCCCTTCTTGATACCTATATCTCCATCAACAGATATAAACAAATAATAAATCTACTTTTACTTGTAAACATGTCCACCATTCTCTTGGATACAAACATAGATATCTATTTTAGTGTGCAGGACAAGTTTTTGGAATAAATTATAGTAGGTACTATGTACACCCATAGTCAAAAGATTGGAAAACTGAATAACTTATAGTAGGTACTATGTACACCCATAGTCAAAAGATTGGAAAACTGAATAACTTATAGTAGGTACTATGTACACCCATAGTCAAAAGATTGGAAAACTGAATAACTTATAGTAGGTACTATGTACACCCATAGTCAAAAGATTGGAAAACTGAATAACTTATAGTAGGTACTATGTACACCCATAGTCAAAAGATTGGAAAACTTAATAACTTATAGTAGGTACTATGTACACCCATAGTCAAAAGATTGGAAAACTGAATAACTTATAGTAGGTACTATGTACACCCATAGTCAAAAGATTGGAAAACTGAATAACTTATAGTAAGTACTATGTACACCCATAGTCAAAAGATTGGAAAACTGAATAACTTATAGTAAGTACTATGTACACCCATAGTCAAAAGATTGGAAAACTGAATAACTTATAGTAGGTACTATGTACACCCATAGTCAAAAGATTGGAAAACTGAATAACTTATAGTAGGTACTATGTACACCCATAGTCAAAAGATTGGAAAACTGAATAACTTATAGTAGGTACTATGTACACCCATAGTCAAAAGATTGGAAAACTGAATAACTTATAGTAGGTACTATGTACACCCATAGTCAAAAGATTGGAAAACTGAATAACTTATAGTAGGTACTATGTACACCCATAGTCAAAAGATTGGAAAACTTAATAACTTATAGTAGGTACTATGTACACCCATAGTCAAAAGATTGGAAAACTGAATAACTTATAGTAGGTACTATGTACACCCATAGTCAAAAGATTGGAAAACTGAATAACTTATAGTAAGTACTATGTACACCCATAGTCAAAAGATTGGAAAACTGAATAACTTATAGTAAGTACTATGTACACCCATAGTCAAAAGATTGGAAAACTGAATAACTTATAGTAGGTACTATGTACACCCATAGTCAAAAGATTGGAAAACTGAATAACTTATAGTAGGTACTATGTACACCCATAGTCAAAAGATTGGAAAACTGAATAACTTATAGTAGGTACTATGTACACCCATAGTCAAAAGATTGGAAAACTGAATAACTTATAGTAGGTACTATGTACACCCATAGTCAAAAGATTGGAAAACTGAATAACTTATAGTAGGTACTATGTACACCCATAGTCAAAAGATTGGAAAACTTAATAACTTATAGTAAGTACTATGTACACCCATAGTCAAAAGATTGGAAAACTGAATAATTTAAAAGTCTTAACACTTCTATAAAAAAATATACAACAACCAGGTAAGTACAGCAAATTGTACTCCTTAAATATTTTTCTAAGATAATATAAAACATTTATATATATTTGTGATGATATTACCTTCAATACAAACTGTAGTGTAAACATAGCATCATTGATTGCTTTAGTGAGAATGGATTTCTCATAGCAATATGAGATTCAGATTAAAACTTCGCCTCTCATGCTGGATCTGATGAGAAGTCCACCACAAGCAAAACATATCAATGATAGTACATTCATGTATATATATATCAGTGTCATCAATATAATGTCAAGTTAAAAACTAACAATAAAAAAATTATGTTTTTATCATGCTTGTTGCTTGAAAATAGATATTATTACACAAAAAGATCAAAAGGGAAAATTTACAATAATTATTGACAATAATCTTTCTTATGTTAAATCATAATTGGAATTGGTGGGATATATATATTTTGATATACAACTTATTAAACTGTTACAATTATAATACAATAATTAAATTTTGACAAACAAATCTACCTTTTTAAAAAATTGTATTATTATACACTCAAAACATTTCTTAAAAGCTAAATTTGAACATATTCATTGACAGCCAAACCTGTATATAAAGGGCACTCAAGAACCTGAAAATGTGTCCTTCATGAGCAGTTGTCCTTTATACACAGATTAAAATTATATGCACTATTCATTAATGGAGAAAATGAGGCTGCCATGTACAATATCTGTGATTTGGGGTTATTTTTTTTCTTATCTCAGGTTGCCATGTACAATATCTGTGATTTGGGGTTATTTTTTTTTTTTATCTCAGGCTGCCATGTACAATATCTGTGATTTGGGGTTATTTTTTTTCTTATCTCAGGCTGCCATGTACAATATCTGTGATTTGGGGTTATTTTTTTTCTTATCTCAGGCTGCCATGTACAATATCTGTGATTTGGGGTTATTTTTTTTCTTATCTCAGGCTGCAATGTACAATATCTGTGATTTGGGGTTATTTTTTTCTTATCTCAGGCTGCCATGTACAATATCTGTAATTTGGGGGGGGGGGGGGTTTTCTTATCTCAGGCTGCCACGTACAATATCTGTGATTTGGGGTTATTTTTTTTCTTATCTCGGGCTGCCATGTACAATATCTGTGATTTGGTTTTTTTTTCTTTCCTTATCTCAGGCTGCCATGTACAATATCTGTGATTTGAGGTTATTTTTTTTCTTATCTCAGGCTGCCATGTACAATATCTGTGATTTGGGGTTATTTTTTTTTCTTATCTCAGGCTGCCACGTACAA
Organism: Bathymodiolus septemdierum; assembly: GCA_963383655.1. NCBI lineage: Eukaryota > Metazoa > Mollusca > Bivalvia > Mytilida > Modiolidae > Bathymodiolus > Bathymodiolus septemdierum. The sequence continues at coordinate 115,240,106 of OY726517.1, read as the reverse complement.
TATCTGTGATTTGGGGTTATTTTTTTTCTTATCTCAGGCTGCCACGTACAATATCTGTGATTTGGGGTTATTTTTTTTTCTTATCTCAGGCTGCCACGTACAATATCTGTGATTTGGGGTTATTTTTTTTCTTATCTCAGGCTGCCACGTACAATATCTGTGATTTGGGGTTATTTTTTTTCTTATCTCAGGCTGCCACGTACAATATCTGTGATTTGGGGTTATTTTTTTTTTTATCTCAGGCTGCCATGTACAATATCTGTGATTTGGGTTTTTTTTCTTTTCTTATCTCAGGCTGCCATGTACAATATCTGTGATTTGGGGTTATTTTTTTTCTTATCTCAGGCTGCCATGTACAATATCTGTGATTTGGGGTTATTTTTTTTCTTATCTCAGGCTGCCACGTACAATATCTGTGATTTGGGGTTATTTTTTTTCTTATCTCAGGCTGCCATGTACAATATCTGTGATTTGGGGTAATTTTTTTTCTTATCTCAGGCTGCCATGTACAATATCTGTGATTTGGGGTTATTTTTTTTCTTATCTCAGGCTGCCATGTACAATATCTGTGATTTGGGGTTATTTTTTTTCTTATTTCAGGCTGCCATGTACAATATCTGTGATTTGGGGTTATTTTTTTTCTTATCTCAGGCTGCCACGTACAATATCTGTGATTTGGGGTTATTTTTTTTCTTATCTCAGGCTGCCACGTACAATATCTGTGATTTGGGGTTATTTTTTTTCTTATCTCAGGCTACCACGTACAATATCTGTGATTTGGGGTTATTTTTTTTCTTATCTGAGGCTGCCACGTACAATATCTGTGATTTGGGGTTATTTTTTTTCTTATCTCGGGCTGCCATGTACAATATCTGTGATTTGGGTTTTTTTTCTTTTCTTATCTCAGGCTGCCATGTACAATATCTGTGATTTGGGGTTATTTTTTTTCTTATCTCAGGCTGCCATGTACAATATCTGTGATTTGGGGTTATTTTTTTTCTTATCTCAGGCTGCCACGTACAATATCTGTGATTTGGGGTTATTTTTTTTCTTATCTCAGGCTGCCATGTACAATATCTGTGATTTGGGGTAATTTTTTTTCTTATCTCAGGCTGCCATGTACAATATCTGTGATTTGGGGTTATTTTTTTTCTTATCTCAGGCTGCCATGTACAATATCTGTGATTTGGGGTTATTTTTTTTCTTATCTCAGGCTGCCACGTACAATATCTGTGATTTGGGGTTATTTTTTTTCTTATCTCAGGCTGCCATGTACAATATCTGTGATTTGGGGTAATTTTTTTTCTTATCTCAGGCTGCCATGTACAATATCTGTGATTTGGGGTTATTTTTTTTCTTATCTCAGGCTGCCAGGTACAATATCTGTGATTTGGGGTAATTTTTTTTCTTATCTCAGGCTGCCATGTACAATATCTGTGATTTGGGGTTATTTTTTTTCTTATCTCAGGCTGCCATGTACAATATCTGTGATTTGGGGTTATTTTTTTTTCTTATTTCAGGCTGCCATGTACAATATCTGTGATTTGGGGTTATTTTTTTTCTTATCTCAGGCTGCCACGTACAATATCTGTGATTTGGGGTTATTTTTTTTCTTATCTCAGGCTGCCATGTACAATATCTGTGATTTGGGGTTATTTTTTTTCTTATCTCAGGCTGCCAGGTACAATATCTGTGATTTGGGGTTATTTTTTTTCTCATCTCAGGCTGCCAGGTACAATATCTGTGATTTGGGGTTATTTTTTTTCTTATCTCAAGCTGCCACGTACAATATCTGTGATTTGGGGTTATTTTTTTTCTTATCTCAGGCTGCCACGTACAATATCTGTGATTTGGGGTTATTTTTTTTCTTATCTCTGCCTGCCATGTACAATATCTGTGATTTGGGGTTATTTTTTTTCTTATCTCAGGCTGCCATGTACAATATCTGTGATTTGGGGTTATTTTTTTTCTTATCTCAGGCTGCCATGTACAATATCTGTGATTTGGGGTTATTTTTTTTCTTATTTCAGGCTGTCATGTACAATATCTGTGATTTGGGGTTATTTTTTTTCTTATCTCAGGCTGCCATGTACAATATCTGTGATTTGGGGTTATTTTTTTTCTTATTTCAGGCTGCCAGGTACAATATCTGTGATTTGGGGTTATTTTTTTTCTTATCTCAGGCTGCCAGGTACAATATCTGTGATTTGGGGTTATTATTTTTCTTATCTCAGGCTGCCAGGTACAATATCTGTGATTTGGGGTTATTTTTTTTCTTATCTCAAGCTGCCACGTACAATATCTGTGATTTGGGGTTATTTTTTTTCTTATCTCAGGCTGCCATGTACAATATCTGTGATTTGGGTTATTTTTTTTCTTATCTCAGGTTGCCATGTACAATATCTGTGATTTGGGGTTATTTTTTTTCTTATCTCAGGCTGCCATGTACAATATCTGTGATTTGGGGTTATTTTTTTTCTTATCTCAGGCTGCCATGTACAATATCTGTGATTTGGGGTTATTTTTTTTCTTATCTCAGGCTGCCATGTACAATATCTGTGATTTGGGGTTATTTTTTTTCTTATCTCTGCCTGCCATGTACAATATCTGTGATTTGGGGTTATTTTTTTTCTTATCTCTGGCTGCCATGTAAAATATCTGTGATTTGGGGTTATTTTTTTTCTTATCTCAGGCTGCCATGTACAATATCTGTGATTTGGGGTTATTTTTTTTCTTATCTCAGGCTGCCATGTACAATATCTGTGATTTGGGGTTATTTTTTTTTCTTATCTCAGGCTGCCATGTACAATATCTGTGATTTTTTTTTTTTTCTAATCTCAATATTTTAACAAGGAATATATCGTCATAACATTTAACACATAAATTAACACCAAATAGCCCATTTTGATAATATAAAATTAACATTTTCTTCATTTATTTTGTGAGATGATTATTCAAAAATTACTTCTATCAAAACAACTTAACATCATACACACATAAAAAACATAACATTCTTACAATTTTTTTTTTTATTGTAAATATATTACATATTTTTTATAAATCTGTTTGCATTTTCCCAAAAGAAAACAGCAAATTCAAGTGTGGACACATGAAAATGTTGTGTTGGTTCACACATGGTGATAAGGCAAATATCACAAATCTCAAAAGTCATGACAGAGTATGTTACACAGATATTTGATGCCACCAAATATGGTTTAGCTAAGTCAGTCAATGTTAAGAAATTGTCAAAATACAAACCAATAAAAGTTAATTCAAAGGCAATATTTACAAATTCAGTGAAATATGACAATTGTTTCTGCCATCATTCTCCCCAATATAGCAACATTGAGGACTTGTCTTCCTGTGACAAAAGTCACATGTGGAACAATACAAATAGTAACAGGTTTTTACATATGTTTTAATGATTCTCTATGTAATATAAAATATAACAACTGGCTTCTACAAATGATTTTATCCTGGTTGGAAAAGGGGAGATAATCAAATCACTAGCTTCTACAAATGGCTTTATCTTGATTGATAAAGGGGAGATAATCAAATCACTAGCTTCTACAAATGATTTTATCTTGATTGATAAAGGGGAGATAATCAAATCACTTGTTTCTACAAATGGTTTTATCTTGATTGTTAAAGGGGAGATAATCAAATCACTGGCTTCTACAAATGGCTTGATCACGATAGGAAAAGAGAAGCTATTTAATAAATGTAATCACTAGTTCCTACAAAATGGTTTTATCTTGACTGTTTAAGGGGAGATAATCAAATCACTGGATTCTACAAATGGTTTTATCTTGATTGTTAAAGGAGAGATAATCAAATCACTCGTTTCCACAAATGGTTTTATCTTGACTGTTTAAGGGGAGATAATCAAATCACTGGATTCTACAAATGGTTTTATCTTGATTGTTAAAGGGGAGATAATCAAATCACTTGTTTCCACAAATGGTTTTATCGTGACTGTTTAAGGGGAGATAATCAAATCACTGGATTCTACAAATGGTCTTATCTTGATTGTTAAAGAGTAGATAATCAAATCACTGGATTCTACAAATGGTTTTATCTTGATTGTTAAAGGAGAGATAATCAAATCACTGGATTCTATAAGTGGATTAATCTTGATTGGTAAATAGGAGATATTCAACAAGAAATGTAATCTTTATCTTCTACAAACAATTTATTTACTCCATATTCAAGATGAAGTTAGATAAGTAAGCAAGAACAATGCTTAACTAATACGGTAACTTATACAAACATTGCATATGCTATTTATAACAAAATTATTATAAATAACAAAACAAAATTGGCACAAAAGCAGCCATCATCGTGCATAATTATACAACAAAAATGCTCAGCACAATAACATATAATAAAAATATTAACAATATCTTTTATCACGTGAGTGTACAGGATCACAGTAGTGTTTCACCTAATTGTGATCTAAAATTTAATCCTATATTTCATGCATAACCTATTCAAATTTTATTTGTAATTAGTTTTATCTAACATTATGTACGTTTTCCTTTGAAATTAACGAAAGTCGCCCGTCTGATACAAAGTGTCTGATACAAGATGCTGTAACACCACACTGTGGTGATAAAAGAATGGTGTGACGTTGCATGAGACTTTGTCTGCCGAACTACTTTGTCATGATGTCATATCATTGGAATGTGAGACAAAACACAGTAACCTGACATTGGTGAATGAACGGCAAAAATAACGTGACGTCATGCACAAAATGTAGTCTCCCTCAGAGTATTGTACAAATTTTAATTCAACCCTTGTTTTTGTTTAAAATTCACTTTTATTGAAATGTTAGATAAACTTATTACATACAGAGTGTGTTGGTACAAGATTTTATCAGGTCTTGCCTGTTGCGTGAACTTACCGCATCACAACTCGTCGCTATCGCGACTTGTAGTGATACTGGTTCACACAACAGGCTCGACCTGATACAAAGTATTGTACCACCACACTATGTATGTAATGGGTATGTATCTAATATGTATATATATTATTGGCACTTCTCCAATGGTGCGCCATGCTCACCACCCCTGCATGGTTCTCCCCTTTTCATGGTTCCTTCACCCATCTTTCCATGGAGCTTCCCCCATCCATTATCCTTCCACACTCTTCCATGGTCCTCCACCCTCGCCCACCCTTACACAATCCTTCCTCCTACTGACCCTCTTAAATGTCATTTTCAGTTTTTAAACTAACAGTTGTAAAAAACATGATAAGCACAAATTTGATCTAAAAATACTCATCTGTAGTCTTGTTACAGTATAACCTGTCTAAACCGATCCCCTTTGAGACTGAAGAATTTGTTCAGTTTAAACAGGTGTTTGGTTTACACAGGTTAAAATTACATAGACTTTGAGTAGACAGGACTGTAAAGTCTCTCTGATTTAGGCAGGTTTTTGGTTTACTCAGGGTTCGGTAGATAGGGCTGTAAAGTCTGTCTGATTTAGGCAGGTTTTTGGTTTACTCAGGGTTCAGTAGATAGGACTGTAAAGTCTGTCTGATTTAGGCAGCTTTTTGGTTTACTGAGGGTTCAGTAGACAGGACTGTAAAGTCTGTCTGATTTAGACAGGTTTACTCAGGGTTCAGTAGATAGGACTGTAAAGTCTGTCTAGTTTAGGCAGGTGGTTTACTCAGGGTTCAGTAGATAGGATTGTAAAGTCTGTCTGATTTAGGCAGGTTTTTGGTTTACTGAGGGTTCAGTAGACAGGCTGTAAAGTTTGTCTGATTTAGACAGGTTTACTCAGGGCTCAGTAGATAGAACTGTAAAGTCTGTCTAGTTTAGGCAGGTGGTTTACTCAGGGTTCAGTAGATAGAACTGTAAAGTCTGTCTGATTTAGGCAGGTTTTTGGTTTACTGAGGGTTCAGTAGACAGGACTGTAAAGTTTGTCTGATTTAGACAGGTTTACTCAGGGCTCAGTAGATAGGACTGTAAAGTCTGTCTAGTTTAGGCAGGTGGTTTACTCAGGGTTCAGTAGATAGAACTGTAAAGTCTGTCTGATTTAGGCAGGTTTTTGGTTTACTGAGGGTTCAGTAGACAGGACTGTAAAGTTTGTCTGATTTAGACAGGTTTACTCAGGGCTCAGTAGATAGGACTGTAAAGTCTGTCTAGTTTAGGCAGGTGGCTTACTCAGGGTTCAGTAGATAGGATTGTAAAGTCTGTCTGATTTAGGCAGGTTTTCGGTTTACTCAGGGTTCAGTATATAGGACTGTAAAGTCTGTCTGATTTAGGTTGGTTTTCGGTTTACTCAGGGTTCAGTAGATAGGACTGTAAAGTCTGTCTGATTTAGGCAGGTTTTCGGTTTACTCAGGGTTCAGTATATAGGACTGTAAAATCTGTCTGATTTAGGCTGGTTTTTGGTTTACTCAGGGTTCAGTATATACGACTGTAAAGTTTGTCTGATTTAGGCTGGTTTTCGGTTTACTTAGGGTTCAGTATATAGGACTGTAAAGTCTGTCTGATTTATAGTGATGGGAATCGGTAACATTTTCAAGATCGATGATCGTTATATCAACATCGACCGATGATCGATCATCGGTGACAATTGCCTGCTAAATGTATTTAATGACTATAATTAATCAAATAGCCTTTATTTCAAGAGTTTGATTGACAAAAGTAAAGATATGAATACAATTGTATCATAAATCTATAAACTAATTTTTCCATTAGTAAACATTAACTTTAAAATAGAACAAAACAAAAAATCATTTTCCATATGTGTAACACCTGATATAGATAGATAAATAATAGATCAGTCCAAATATATGTTTGACAAAAGTAAAGATTTGAATAAAATCAAATAATATATTTACAAACTACAATATTTCCATTTGTAAACATTAACTTAGAACAAAACAAAAGATCGTTTTCCATATGTGTAACACCTGATATAAAATGGACTATTCCGGGAAGTAGATAAATAATAGACTAGTCCAAATATGTGTATTGACTCAGTGTCAAAAGTATGCTTGGACAAAATTGCCAGATGTTTGTCAGTATGAGGGCAAAAGAAACCCAGCTGGGATAAAACTGCAATATTTTTGTCAGTATGGAGACAGAAAAAAAACCCAACCAAAGAACAAAGTTAAGCATATATATTTTAGACACTATAGAATCAGAATCGACCACAAGGTTTAAGAATCGATCATCGGATCATATGATGACGTCCGACTGATTAGTCGATTTTTCCGATAATCGGTACACCACTACTGATTTAGGCTGGTTTTTGGTTTACTCAGGGTTCAGTAGACGGGACTGTAAAGTCTGTCTGATTTAGGCAGGTTTTTGGTTTACTCAGGATTCAGTTTAGGCAGGTTTTTGGTTTACTCAGGGTTCAGCTTAGACAAGTTTACTCAGGGTTCAGTTTAGACAGGTTTACTCAGGGTTCAGTTAGACAGGTTTACTCAGGGTTCAGTTTAGACAGGTTTACTCAGGGTTCAGTTTAGACAGGTTTACTCAGGGTTCGGTTTAGACAGTTTACTCAGGGTTCAGTTTAGACAGGTTTACTCAAGGTTCAGTTTAGACAGGTTTACTCAGGGTTCAGTTTAGACAGGTTTACTCAGGGTTCAGGTTAGACAGGTTTACTCAGGGTTCGGTTTAGACAGGTTTCACTGTATATAGTTTAATATTTACTATGAGTAACAACATCTTATTTACAAATAAATTAATAATTGAGGATTCACATGTCCAGGCATGTATTGCAACTGTAGTGTAAGTGTGGGTTTCCTGCGACTGACAATTAAAACATGGTACAATCATAAGATGTATACTGGCTGCTGACCCTATCTTACCAAGCACCAAATCTCCCCAATACATGTGAATCACTTTTGGAAATACTTTTTGTGCAATTTTCCAGATAAACAAGATGTAATGCAATAACTAGCTGATACAGCAATAATGAAATATCTTACACAAATTCATGGTATTCACGATGGCTGGCAAGATTAGGTACTTAGTGAGATGTGTCAGCAGCAAGTACTGCTTACTTAATTTATAATCTTATATTAAAATGTACTTGCCACAAAAAAATATACAATATAATGATCATCAATTAAATTGATCACAACAAAATGAAATTGCAACAAAAATATGCATTATTAATTGTCAATTAAATTGTTTAAAACAACAAAAATATGTCATGACAAAAATTTACAATATAATAGTTGTCAATTAAATTGATTAAAACAACAAAAAAAGTTCTTGTTACAACTAGTACAACAATATCACTATATCTATGGAAGCAATAATTCAGCACTACTTTTTTAGAACTGGTATCTAGATCTGGTACCCTGAAGATGAGATCACACTTCAACTTGAGCTGTAGGCAATATGCCTTCGAGATCCATAGAAACACATATTTCTTTCCTCTATCAGAAATCAAGATCAAAATCTGTCTCATCCGACTCCAAAACAGAATCCTAAAATAAGAAATGTTATGAGAGACAATGTAAACAGACAACACACACAGATCTATACCATTTGCAGACATTAAAAATATTACAAAATGTATATGCAACTTTTGTCATGTAAAATTTTATTTTGTCCATATCAGCAACAAATTGTAAATATATCAATTATTTTCTCTCAGCATACTTCTAAAAGTTCCTGTTGCCAACAGTTTCTCTGCTGACTTATCTAATCATTTTTTTTTTAATAAATATTTAGTATTCTACCTCATTTTAATGAAATAATTATGAAATGATGAGTTAGTGGTTGTTGTTAAATGCTAAGTGAGCAATTTTTCCATTACATCCTGACCAGAAGTAGGTACTTTTTCAGTTACATCCTGACCAGAACTAGTTACTTTTTCAGTTATATCCTGACCAGAACTAGTTATTTTTTCAGTTACATCCTGACCAGAACTAGTTACTTTTTCAGTTACATCCTGACCAGAACTAGTTACTTTTTCAGTTATATCCTGACCAAAACTAGTTACTTTTTCAGTTACATCCTGACCAGAACTAGTTACTTTTTCAGTTATATCCTGACCAGAACTACATGTAGTTACTTTTTCAGTTACATCCTGACCAGAACTAATTACTTTTTCAGTTACATCCTGACCAGAACTAATTACTTTTTCAGTTACATCCTGACCAGAACTAATTACTTTTTCAGTTACATCCTGACCAGAACTAGTTACTTGTTGATGACATGATGATGATGTGTGTTGGATCTTTATAGTACTAGCTCACTGACATAACAGTACACAAGTAGATATACCTCTTCACTCTGACACATTATCCTGATTCTGAACCACACTATTCTTTGCTCTTACTACTTAACTTCTGTGTGTTTAACAACAAATACTAATTACCCACAATCTACAGCAATCAAGGGAAGCAAACTAACCATATTGTCACAGAGTGGATTAATGGTAAATGAAGTTTTATTTTTTAAACTTTATAGTACTTTTAGAAAATTTTGAAACAAATATTCATAATTTATTAAGATCATCAAGAAATAAAATGTACAAATAGGTACAACAATGCTATTACATACATTGTTCTTAATTCTTTGACAAAAGTTATTTTTAGTTTAGCCTAACAACAAATAACTTTTCACTGTTTACCATTAACTCTTTAACATCAAGTAGCAAAATGTATTTTACATAATTGCAACAAAATGATTGAATTGTTGGAACACTTTGCAATGAATGATTTACGGAATAATTTCCAAGTTAAATATTGTAGATAATGCTTTAAAAAAAACTTACCCATCCTCCTTGATTAAGAATCCAGCTAGCAAAATGATCCTCTACATATTGTAGACAATTTTCTTTAAGTTGTGATGCTACCGCCCCACCAGCTCCTGCTAACTGTGTGGCTTTCTTTGTCACATAGAACAGCATGGCTAACTGCTGCCAGCCAACATTTTCTCCGACAACCGATTTGACCGTGTCCTTGAACTTGCTGTAAGTAACTTGCTTGGCAAAATCTAGAGCTGCCTGTTTGGGTTCCACTGATATAGAGAGCTAAAATTAATTAATACAAATATAATTTATTGCTCATTTATATCTGTATTGTCATTGGAGATCCAATTATCAGAAGGGGAATGTCTTTAACCTGTTAACACTTGTCACATTTTTGTTACTAGATTTCTAACACCATATGTTGTGGTCTTTTTCGTGTTCCATGGTTTGAGGCGAGAGGTGGTTTTTCATTTTGATGGTATATTTGTTGTGAAACAATGTTCAACAAATATTTTGTGATGTCATACAAGACATACCGTAATTGCCCATCTATAATCCTCACTATTGTATAATTAGCCCCCTTTTTCTTGCAAAAAATTGTATATTATCTAGGGAAATTTTTAACCCTCATTCATTATTAATCATATTTTGAAATGAAAGGAATATTTCTTTGAAATCACTACTTTCAACATTTGAATATACGAGTTTTCTTTTATCATAACCAATATTAAGCAAAAATCTGGGTTATAATACATTCATTTTCAGATCCCATTCTCTCGAGCATTTCATGTAATTTGGACCCTCGTTAAAAGATGACATATATTAAAAGACCACTTTTTCCCTCTCCATTGAGTGATCTCTTAGGACAGCTTTCGTTGTACAGGGTGATAATATTTTGGATAACTAAAATCATACATTGATAAATCTGTCTATGCTTCAAAAAATGTCTTTATGTCTATAGATATTAACAATCTCCTCCCCCACGCTACCCTGTGTACAAAACAAGGGTAAAAGAAAGTGCATTATACACAATTCATTATGGTAGACTCTGTAACCAGATATAATAAACTAGTTGGAAGAGTTGCACTGTTATTGCAAATTAAATAAAGGGTTAGTCAACCATTTTTGGTACCATTTGGGCCAAAATTTAATTATTGTTTATTTCCTCAATCCTGACCCTCTCCAGCCAGGTGTGGGTAGGTAGGTATGGAAATAATTAAATTTTTCTCACAAAATAGTATTTTTATTACTTTTACTATAATAATACAAATGTAGATATCTAGATAATGACATGTATGTAATAAACTGCATCTTGGTTTCCATGCAAGTAAAGAGCTCCAGCTTCCACCTCTACTTTTACATGTCGGACAATCAGCATTAAAAAAAATAATACATGATGCTCTATTTTGACAATAAAATAATTTGAGTGGCACCGATTTTTCAGAGTTGGTCAGGATTGGGGAAACAAACAATATTTTATTTTTGGCCAGGGCCTATTTATGAAACAGGTAGGTCTAGAATCCCCACAATCAATGGGAATCCTAAATTATGTGCCAAGTGTTAATGGAATGATGGTATAAATTAGTATTGTAGAATTCTTATATTTTTCATTTTCTAACTAATATTTGACTAAATACAAACCCTCTCATTTACTGTGTCTCCAAAGTCTCTAAAACAGTCTCTTATTTTTCTCTCTAGCTCTGTCAAACCTTCACCTTAAAAAGTCAGTTTTTTAACAATAAATAAAAGATTTAAGAGTACTTAAGCTGAGCAGGTGTTTTAAGAAAAGTTTATAATTATAATAATATTATTATAGAAAGGTTTACTCATCAGTAAGTTTATATATATTTTACTTTATATACTAATAAGAATATATTTTGTTAAGTTAACATGCAAAATTCGTAGAAATTCATCTTTGGAGTTCATTTGAAAAATAGAGTTGAGCAGGTATCTTAAGAAAGGTTAATCTATCATTTACGTCAGTTTTTTGCTTACCAACAATTTTTTGTTAATTGAATATACAATTGTTTAATAGCAGTAAATTTCTTTGGAGTTCATTGAGGTTACTGACAAGCATCATACTGACATGATTCTTTTGATAATAAAATATGAATGTATATAATACATATCAATATAATATTCTACAGTATGATTTAATTGTCAAGACTGATTACAGTAATGCAATAACCAAATTTGAAGAAAAAAAAACTTCAAATGATTCAAGCAGAAAAAATAGTTGCAATTCAAGTAATATGTGTTTCTTTCATGAATTTTTTTGTAAACAAATTGTACATTTAATTTCCAACTTGTCTCTGGTTCAGGAGTGTTTTTCTTAATAATCTTTTTTATATCACACTATTCTTTTACAAATCAGAAGATGTAAAGATTTAAATGTTTCATTTGTATTGAAGCATTTACAAAGAATTGTTCCATGGAGTATATGATATATCAAACAAGGCACTTTGGATACAATTGAAAATTTCCAATCTTGATATTCAAACAATGTACAGTTTCAATCATTTCTGTCTCTGAGAGAAATATTATTTTGACAATATCCAATATGGTCATATGTTTATATGTTAAACTATATAGCTGTAGCTGAAATTATCTTTGGATTTCAGATGGAAGGGAAGGGGGTGGGATTGATGTGGCCATGATATTATGATAATTAGATTTACAATCAGTGCTCATTACCACTAAAGTTGTGGGTATCAATTACTGCAGATGGCAAGATGTATTGGTTATACAACATTATGTGATAAAGTTTGTCAGTTACTTGCAGCAAGTCTGTGGTAATCTCTGGTTACTCCAGTTTCCTCCATCAATAAAACTTACCACAATGATATAATTTAAATATAGCTAAAAGTGGCATTAAACAATTATAACTCTTTTACTCTCTTAGTAAAAAATAGAACAATGATGATTCATGTACAGCTTGGGTCTCACTAGACATGATACAAGTCCTGATTCATGTACAGCTTGGGTCTCATTAGACATGATACAAGTCCTGATTCATGTACAGCTTGGGTCTCACTAGACATGATACAAGTCCTGATTCATGTACAGTTTAAGTCTCACTAGACATGAAACAAGTCCTGATTCATGTACAGCTTGGGTCTCACTAGACATGAAACAAGTCCTGATTCATGTACAGCTTGGGTCTCATTAGACATGAAACAAGTCCTGATTCATGTACAGCTTGGGTCTCATTAGACATGAAACAAGTCCTGATTCATGTACAGCTTGGGTCTCACTAGACATGATACAAGTCCTGATTCATGTACAGTTTAAGTCTCACTAGACATGATACAAGTCCTGATTCATGTACAGCTTGGGTCTCATTAGACATGATACAAGTCCTGATTCATGTACAGCTTGGGTCTCACTAGACATGATACAAGTCCTGATTCATGTACAGTTTAAGTCTCACTAGACATGAAACAAGTCCTGATTCATGTACAGCTTGGGTCTCACTAGACATGAAACAAGTCCTGATTCATGTACAGCTTGGGTCTCACTAGACATGAAACAAGTCCTGATTCATGTACAGCTTGGGTCTCACTAGACATGATACAAGTCCTGATTCATGTACAGTTTAAGTCTCACTAGACATGAAACAAGTCCTGATTCATGTACAGCTTGGGTCTCACTAGACATGATACAAGTCCTGATTCATGTACAGCTTGGGTCTCACTAGACATGAAACAAGTCCTGATTCATGTACAGCTTGGGTCTCACTAGACATGATACAAGTCCTGATTCATGTACAGCTTGGGTCTCACTAGACATGATACAAGTCCTGATTCATGTACAGCTTGGGTCTCACTAGACATGATACAAGTCCTGATTCATGTACAGCTTGGGTCTCACTAGACATGATACAAGTCCTGATTCATGTACAGCTTGGGTCTCACTAGACATGATACAAGTCCTGATTCATGTACAGCTTGGGTCTCACTAGACATGATACAAGTCCTGATTCATGTACAGCTTGGGTTTCACTAGACATGATACAAGTCCTGATTCATGTACAGCTTGGGTCTCATTAGACATGAAACAAGTCCTGATTCATGTACAGCTTGGGTCTCACTAGACATGAAACAAGTCCTGATTCATGTACAGCTTGGGTCTCACTAGACATGATACAAGTCCTGATTCATGTACAGCTTGGGTCTCACTAGACATGAAACAAGTCCTGATTCATGTACAGTTTGGGTCTCACTAGACATGAAACAAGTCCTGATTCATGTACAGCTTGGGTCTCACTAGACATGATACAAGTCCTGATTCATGTACAGCTTGGGTCTCACTAGACATGATACAAGTCCTGATTCATGTACAGCTTGGGTCTCACTAGACATGATACAAGTCCTGATTCATGTACAGCTTGGGTCTCACTAGACATGATACAAGTCCTGATTCATGTACAGCTAGGGTCTCACTAGACATGATACAAGTCCTGATTCATGTACAGCTTGGGTCTCACTAAACATGAAACAAGTCCTGATTCATGTACAGCTTGGGTCTCACTAGACATGATACAAGTCCTGATTCATGTACAGCTTGGGTCTCACTAGACATGATACAAGTCCTGATTCATGTACAGCTTGGGTCTCATTAGACATGATACAAGTCCTGATTCATGTACAGCTTGGGTCTCACTAGACATGAAACAAGTCCTGATTCATGTACAGCTTGGGTCTCACTAGACATGATACAAGTCCTGATTCATGTACAGCTTGGGTCTCATTAGACATGATACAAGTCCTGCTTCATGTACAGCTTGGGTCTCACTAGACATGATACAAGTCCTGATTCATGTACAGCTAGGGTCTCACTAGACATGATACAAGTCCTGATTCATGTACAGCTTCGGTCTCACTAGACATGATACAAGTCCTGATTCATGTACAGCTTGGGTCTCACTAGACATGATACAAGTCCTGATTCATGTACAGCTTGGGTCTCACTAGACATGAAACAAGTCCTGATTCATGTACAGCTTGGGTCTCACTAGACATGATACAAGTCCTAATTCATGTACAGCTTGGGTCTCATTAGACATGATACAAGTCCTGATTCATGTACAGCTTGGGTCTCACTAGACATGATACAAGTCCTGATTCATGTACAGCTTGGGTCTCACTAGACATGATACAAGTCCTGATTCATGTACAGCTTGGGTCTCACTAGACATGATACAAGTCCTAATTCATGTACAGCTTGGGTTTCACTAGACATGATACAAGTCCTGATTCATGTACAGCTTGGGTCTCACTAGACATGATACAAGTCCTAATTCATGTACAGCTTGGGTTTCACTAGACATGATACAAGTCCTGATTCATGTACAGCTTGGGTCTCACTAGACATGATACAAGTCCTGATTCATGTACAGCTTGGGTCTCATTAGACATGATACAAGTCCTGATTCATGTACAGCTTGGGTCTCACTAGACATGATACAAGTCCTGATTCATGTACAGCTTGGGTCTCACTAGACATGATACAAGTCCTGATTCATGTACAGCTTGGGTCTCACTAGACATGAAACAAGTCCTGATTCATGTACAGTTTGGGTCTCACTAGACATGAAACAAGTCCTGATTCATGTACAGCTTGGGTCTCATTAGACATGATACAAGTCCTGATTCATGTACAGCTTGGGTCTCATTAGACATGATACAAGTCCTGATTCATGTACAGTTTGGGTCTCACTAGATATAATACAAGTTCTGATTCATGTACAGCTTGGGTCTCACTAGACATGAAACAAGTCCTGATTCATGTACAGCTTGGGTCTCACTAGACATGAAACAAGTCCTGATTCATGTACAGCTTGGGTCTCACTAGACATGATAAAAGTCCTGATTCATGTACAGCTTGGGTCTCACTAGACATGATACAAGTCCTGATTCATGTACAGCTTGGGTCTCACTAGACATGATACAAGTCCTGATTCATGTACAGTTTGGGTCTCACTAGACATGAAACAAGTCCTGATTCATGTACAGCTTGGGTCTCACTAGACATGATACAAGTCCTGATTCATGTACAGCTTGGGTCTCACTAGACATGATACAAGTCCTGATTCATGTACAGCTTGGGTCTCACTAGACATGATACAAGTCCTGATTCATGTACAGCTTGGGTCTCACTAGACATGATACAAGTCCTGATTCATGTACAGCTAGGGTCTCACTAGACATGATACAAGTCCTGATTCATGTACAGTTTGGGTCTCACTAGACATGAAACAAGTCCTGATTCATGTACAGCTTGGGTCTCACTAGACATGATACAAGTCCTGATTCATGTACAGCTTGGGTCTCACTAGACATGATACAAGTCCTGATTCATGTACAGCTTGGGTCTCACTAGACATGATACAAGTCCTGATTCATGTACAGCTTGGGTCTCACTAGACATGATACAAGTCCTGATTCATGTACAGCTAGGGTCTCACTAGACATGATACAAGTCCTGATTCATGTACAGTTTGGGTCTCACTAGACATGAAACAAGTCCTGATTCATGTACAGCTTGGGTCTCACTAGACATGATACAAGTCCTGATTCATGTACAGCTTGGGTCTCACTAGACATGATACAAGTCCTGATTCATGTACAGCTTGGGTCTCACTAGACATGATACAAGTCCTGATTCATGTACAGCTTGGGTCTCACTAGACATGATACAAGTCCTGATTCATGTACAGCTAGAGTCTCACTAGACATGATACAAGTCCTGATTCATGTACAGCTTGGGTCTCATTAGACATGATACAAGTCCTGATTCATGTACAGCTTGGGTCTCACTAGACATGAAACAAGTCCTGATTCATGTACAGCTTGGGTCTCACTAGACATGATACAAGTCCTGATTCATGTACAGCTTGGGTCTCATTAGACATGATACAAGTCCTGATTCATGTACAGCTTGGGTCTCACTAGACATGATACAAGTCCTGACTCATGTACAGCTTGGGTCTCATTAGACATGATACAAGTCCTGATTCATGTACAGCTTGGGTCTCACTAGACATGATACAAGTCCTGATTCATGTACAGCTTGGGTCTCACTAGACATGATACAAGTCCTGATTCATGTACAGCTTGGGTCTCACTAGACATGATACAAGTCCTGATTCATGTACAGCTAGGGTCTCACTAGACATGATACAAGTCCTGATTCATGTACAGCTTGGGTCTCACTAGACATGATACAAGTCCTGATTCATGTACAGCTTGGGTCTCACTAGACATGATACAAGTCCTGATTCATGTACAGCTTGGGTCTCACTAGACATGATACAAGTCCTAATTCATGTACAGCTTGGGTCTCATTAGACATGATACAAGTCCTGATTCATGTACAGCTTGGGTCTCACTAGACATGATACAAGTCCTGATTCATGTACAGCTTGGGTCTCACTAGACATGATACAAGTCCTGATTCATGTACAGCTAGGGTCTCACTAGACATGATACAAGTCCTGATTCATGTACAGCTTGGGTCTCACTAGACATGATACAAGTCCTGATTCATGTACAGCTTGGGTCTCACTACACATGATACAAGTCCTGATTCATGTACAGCTTGGGTCTCACTAGACATGATACAAGTCCTGATTCATGTACAGCTAGGGTCTCACTAGACATGATACAAGTCCTGATTCATGTACAGCTTGGGTCTCACTAGACATGATACAAGTCCTGACTCATGTACAGCTTGGGTCTCATTAGACATGATACAAGTCCTGATTCATGTACAGCTTGGGTCTCACTAGACATGATACAAGTCCTGATTCATGTACAGCTTGGGTCTCACTAGACATGAAACAAGTCCTGATTCATGTACAGCTTGGGTCTCACTAGACATGATACAAGTCCTGATTCATGTACAGCTTGGGTCTCACTAGACATGATACAAGTCCTGATTCATGTACAGCTTGGGTCTCACTAGACATGAAACAAGTCCTGATTCATGTACAGCTTGGGTCTCATTAGACATGAAACAAGTCCTGATTCATGTACAGCTTGGGTCTCACTAGACATGATACAAGTCCTGATTCATGTACAGCTTGGGTCTCATTAGACATGAAACAAGTCCTGATTCATGTACAGACTGGGTCTCATTAGACATGAAACAAGTCCTGATTCATGTACAGCTTGGGTCTCACTAGACATGATACAAGTCCTGATTCATGTACAGCTTGGGTCTCACTAGACATGATACAAGGCCTGATTCATGTACAGCTTGGGTCTCACTAGACATGATACAAGTCCTGATTCATGTACAGCTTGGGTCTCACTAGACATGATACAAGTCCTGATTCATGTACAGCTTGGGTCTCACTAGACATGATACAAGTCCTGATTCATGTACAGCTAGGGTCTCACTAGACATGATACAAGTCCTGATTCATGTACAGCTTGGGTCTCACTAAACATGAAACAAGTCCTCATTCATGTACAGCTTGGGTCTCACTAGACATGATACAAGTCCTGATTCATGTACAGCTTGGGTCTCACTAGACATGATACAAGTCCTGATTCATGTACAGCTTGGGTCTCATTAGACATGATACAAGTCCTGATTCATGTACAGCTTGGGTCTCACTAGACATGAAACAAGTCCTGATTCATGTACAGCTTGGGTCTCACTAGACATGATACAAGTCCTGATTCATGTACAGCTTGGGTCTCACTAGACATGATACAAGTCCTGATTCATGTACAGCTTGGGTCTCACTAAACATGAAACAAGTCCTGATTCATGTACAGCTTGGGTCTCACTAGACATGATACAAGTCCTGATTCATGTACAGCTTGGGTCTCACTAGACATGATACAAGTCCTGATTCATGTACAGCTTGGGTCTCACTAAACATGAAACAAGTCCTCATTCATGTACAGCTTGGGTCTCACTAGACATGATACAAGTCCTGATTCATGTACAGCTTGGGTCTCACTAGACATGATACAAGTCCTGATTCATGTACAGCTTGGGTCTCATTAGACATGATACAAGTCCTGATTCATGTACAGCTTGGGTCTCACTAGACATGAAACAAGTCCTGATTCATGTACAGCTTGGGTCTCACTAGACATGATACAAGTCCTGATTCATGTACAGCTTGGGTCTCACTAGACATGATACAAGTCCTGATTCATGTACAGCTTGGGTCTCATTAGACATGATACAAGTCCTGATTCATGTACAGCTTGGGTCTCACTAGACATGATACAAGTCCTGATTCATGTACAGCTAGGGTCTCACTAGACATGATACAAGTCCTGATTCATGTACAGCTTGGGTCTCACTAGACATGATACAAGTCCTGATTCATGTACAGCTTGGGTCTCACTAGACATGATACAAGTCCTAATTCATGTACAGCTTGGGTCTCATTAGACATGATACAAGTCCTGATTCATGTACAGCTTGGGTCTCACTAGACATGATACAAGTCCTGATTCATGTACAGCTTGGGTCTCACTAGACATGATACAAGTCCTGATTCATGTACAGCTTGGGTCTCACTAGACATGATACAAGACCTAATTCATGTACAGCTTGGGTCTCATTAGACATGATACAAGTCCTGATTCATGTACAGCTTGGGTCTCACTAGACATGATACAAGTCCTGATTCATGTACAGCTTGGGTCTCACTAGACATGATACAAGTCCTGATTCATGTACAGCTAGGGTCTCACTAGACATGATACAAGTCCTGATTCATGTACAGCTTGGGTCTCACTAGACATGATACAAGTCCTGACTCATGTACAGCTTGGGTCTCATTAGACATGATACAAGTCCTGATTCATGTACAGCTTGGGTCTCACTAGACATGATACAAGTCCTGATTCATGTACAGCTTGGGTCTCACTAGACATGAAACAAGTCCTGATTCATGTACAGCTTGGGTCTCACTAGACATGATACAAGTCCTGATTCATGTACAGCTTGGGTCTCACTAGACATGATACAAGTCCTGATTCATGTACAGCTTGGGTCTCACTAGACATGAAACAAGTCCTGATTCATGTACAGCTTGGGTCTCATTAGACATGAAACAAGTCCTGATTCATGTACAGCTTGGGTCTCACTAGACATGATACAAGTCCTGATTCATGTACAGCTTGGGTCTCACTAGACATGAAACAAGTCCTGATTCATGTACAGACTGGGTCTCATTAGACATGAAACAAGTCCTGATTCATGTACAGCTAGGGTCTCACTAGACATGATACAAGTCCTGATTCATGTACAGCTTGGGTGTCACTAGACATGATACAAGGCCTGATTCATGTACAGCTTGGGTCTCACTAGACATGATACAAGTCCTGATTCATGTACAGCTTGGGTCTCACTAGACATGAAACAAGTCCTGATTCATGTACAGCTTGGGTCTCACTAGACATGATACAAGTCCTGATTCATGTACAGTTTGGGTCTCACTAGACATGAAACAAGTCCTGATTCATGTACAGCTTGGGTCTCATTAGACATGATACAAGTCCTGATTCATGTACAGCTTGGGTCTCACTAGACATGATACAAGTCCTGATTCATGTACAGCTTGGGTCTCACTAGACATGAAACAAGTCCTGATTCATGTACAGCTTGGGTCTCACTAGACATGATACAATGCCTGATTCATGTACAGCTTGGGTCTCACTAGACATGATACAAGTCCTGATTCATGTACAGTTTGGGTCTCACTAGACATGAAACAAGTCCTGATTCATGTACAGTTTGGGTCTCACTAGACATGAAACAAGTCCTGATTCATGTACAGCTTGGGTCTCATTAGACATGATACAAGTCCTGATTCATGTACAGCTTTGGTCTCACTAGACATGATACAAGTCCTGATTCATGTACAGCTTGGGTCTCACTAGACATGAAACAAGTTCTGATTCATGTACAGCTTGGGTCTCACTAGACATGAAACAAGTCCTGATTCATGTACAGCTTGGGTCTCACTAGACATGATACAAGTCCTGATTCATGTACAGCTTGGGTCTCACTAGACATGAAACAAGTCCTGATTCATGTACAGCTTGGGTCTCATTAGACATGAAACAAGTCCTGATTCATGTACAGCTTGGGTCTCACTAGACATGAAACAAGTCCTGATTCATGTACAGCTTGGGTCTCACTAGACATGATACAAGTCCTGATTCATGTACAGTTTGGGTCTCACTAGACATGATACAAGTCCTGATTCATGTACAGCTTGGGTCTCACTAGACATGATACAAGTCCTGATTCATGTACAGTTTGGGTCTCACTAGACATGATACAAGTCCTGATTCATGTACAGTTAGGGTCTCACTAGACATGATACAAGTCCTGATTCATGTACAGCTTGGGTCTCATTAGACATGATACAAGTCCTGATTCATGTACAGCTTGGGTCTCATTAGACATGATACAAGTCCTGATTCATGTACAGCTTGGGTCTCACTAGACATGATACAAGTCCTGATTCATGTACAGCTTGGGTCTCACTAGACATGATACAAGTCCTGATTCATGTACAGCTTGGGTCTCACTAGCCATGAAACAAGTCCTGATTCATGTACAGCTTGGGTCTCATTAGACATGAAACAAGTCCTGATTCATGTACAGCTAGGGTCTCACTAGACATGATACAAGTCCTGATTCATGTACAGCTTGGGTCTCACTAGACATGAAACAAGTCCTGATTCATGTACAGTTTGGGTCTCATTAGACATGATACAAGTCCTGATTCATGTACAGCTTGGGTCTCACTAGACATGATACAAGTCCTGATTCATGTACAGCTTGGGTCTCACTAGACATGAAACAAGTCCTGATTCATGTACAGCTTGGGTCTCACTAGACATGAAACAAGTCCTGATTCATGTACAGCTTGGGTCTCACTAGACATGATACAAGTCCTGATTCATGTACAGCTTGGGTCTCACTAGACATGATACAAGTCCTGATTCATGTACAGCTTGGGTCTCACTAGACATGATACAAGTCCTGATTCATGTACAGCTTGGGTCTCACTAGCCATGAAACAAGTGCTGATTCATGTACAGCTTGGGTCTCATTAGACATGAAACAAGTCCTGATTCATGTACAGCTTGGGTCTCACTAGACATGATACAAGTCCTGATTCATGTACAGCTAGGGTCTCACTAGACATGAAACAAGTCCTGATTCATGTACAGCTTGGGTCTCACTAGACATGAAACAAGTCCTGATTCATGTACAGCTTGGGTCTCACTAGACATGATACAAGTCCTGATTCATGTACAGCTTGGGTCTCACTAGACATGATACAAGTCCTGATTCATGTACAGTTTGGGTCTCACTAGACATGAAACAAGTCCTGATTCATGTACAGTTTGGGTCTCACTAGACATGAAACAAGTCCTGATTCATGTACAGCTTGGGTCTCATTAGACATGATACAAGTCCTGATTCATGTACAGCTTGGGTCTCACTAGACATGATACAAGTCCTGATTCATGTACAGCTTGGGTCTCACTAGACATGAAACAAGTCCTGATTCATGTACAGCTTGGGTCTCACTAGACATGATACAAGTCCTGATTCATGTACAGCTTGGGTCTCACTAGACATGATACAAGTCCTGATTCATGTACAGCTTGGGTCTCACTAGACATGATACAAGTCCTGATTCATGTACAGCTTGGGTCTCACTAGACATGAAACAAGTCCTGATTCATGTACAGCTTGGGTCTCACTAGACATGATACAAGTCCTGATTCATGTACAGCTTGGGTCTCACTAGACATGATACAAGTCCTGATTCATGTACAGCTTGGGTCTCACTAGACATGATACAAGTCCTGATTCATGTACAGCTTGGGTCTCACTAGCCATGAAACAAGTCCTCATTCATGTACAGCTTGGGTCTCACTAGACATGAAACAAGTCCTGATTCATGTACAGCTTGGGTCTCACTAGACATGATACAAGTCCTGATTCATGTACAGCTAGGGTCTCACTAGACATGATACAAGTCCTGATTCATGTACAGCTTGGGTCTCACTAGACATGAAACAAGTCCTGATTCATGTACAGCTTGGGTCTCACTAGACATGATACAAGTCCTGATTCATGTACAGCTTGGGTCTCACTAGACATGATACAAGTCCTGATTCATGTACAGTTTGGGTCTCACTAGACATGAAACAAGTCCTGATTCATGTACAGTTTGGGTCTCACTAGACATGAAACAAGTCCTGATTCATGTACAGCTTGGGTCTCATTAGACATGATACAAGTCCTGATTCATGTACAGCTTGGGTCTCACTAGACATGAAACAAGTCCTGATTCATGTACAGCTAGGGTCTCACTAGACATGAAACAAGTCCTGATTCATGTACAGCTTGGGTCTCACTAGACATGAAACAAGTCCTGATTCATGTACAGCTTGGGTCTCACTAGACATGATACAAGTCCTGATTCATGTACAGCTTGGGTCTCACTAGACATGAAACAAGTCCTGATTCATGTACAGCTTGGGTCTCATTAGACATGAAACAAGTCCTGATTCATGTACAGCTTGGGTCTCACTAGACATAAAACAAGTCCTGATTCATGTACAGCTTGGGTCTCACTAGACATGATACAAGTCCTGATTCATGTACAGTTTGGGTCTCACTAGACATGATACAAGTCCTGATTCATGTACAGTTAGGGTCTCACTAGACATGATACAAGTCCTGATTCATGTACAGCTTGGGTCTCATTAGACATGATACAAGTCCTGATTCATGTACAGCTTGGGTCTCATTAGACATGATACAAGTCCTGATTCATGTACAGCTTGGGTCTCACTAGACATGATACAAGTCCTGATTCATGTACAGCTTGGGTCTCACTAGCCATGAAACAAGTCCTGATTCATGTACAGCTTGGGTCTCACTAGACATGAAACAAGTCCTGATTCATGTACAGCTTGGGTCTCACTAGACATGAAACAAGTCCTGATTCATGTACAGCTTGGGTCTCATTAGACATGAAACAAGTCCTGATTCATGTACAGCTTGGGTCTCACTAGACATGAAACAAGTCCTGATTCATGTACAGCTTGGGTCTCACTAGACATGATACAAGTCCTGATTCATGTACAGCTAGGGTCTCACTAGACATGATACAAGTCCTGATTCATGTACAGCTTGGGTCTCACTAGACATGATACAAGTCCTGATTCATGTACAGCTTGGGTCTCACTAGACATGAAACAAGTCCTGATTCATGTACAGCTTGGGTCTCATTAGACATGAAACAAGTCCTGATTCATGTACAGCTTGGGTCTCACTAGACATGATACAAGTCCTGATTCATGTACAGCTAGGGTCTCACTAGACATGATACAAGTCCTGATTCATGTACAGCTTGGGTCTCACTAGACATGAAACAAGTCCTGATTCATGTACAGCTTGGGTCTCACTAGACATGATACAAGTCCTGATTCATGTACAGCTTGGGTCTCACTAGACATGAAACAAGTCCTGATTCATGTACAGCTTGGGTCTCACTAGACATGATACAAGTCCTGATTCATGTACAGCTTGGGTCTCACTAGACATGATACAAGTCCTGATTCATGTACAGCTTGGGTCTCACTAGACATGAAACAAGTCCTGATTCATGTACAGCTTGGGTCTCACTAGACATGAAACAAGTCCTGATTCATGTACAGCTTGGGTCTCACTAGACATGAAACAAGTCCTGATTCATGTACAGCTTGGGTCTCACTAGACATGATACAAGTCCTGATTCATGTACAGTTTGGGCCTCACTAGACATGGAACAAGTCCTGATTCATGTACAGTTTGGGCCTCACTAGACATGAAACAAGTCCTGATTCATGTACAGTTTGGGTCTCATTAGACATGATACAAGTCCTGATTCATGTACAGCTTGGGTCTCACTAGACATGATACAAGTCCTGATTCATGTACAGCTTGGATCTCACTAGACATGAAACAAGTCCTGATTCATGTACAGCTTGGGTCTCACTAGACATGAAACAAGTCCTGATTCATGTACAGCTTGGGTCTCACTAGACATGATACAAGTCCTGATTCATGTACAGCTTGGGTCTCACTAGACATGAAACAAGTCCTGATTCATGTACAGCTTGGGTCTCATTAGACATGAAACAAGTCCTGATTCATGTACAGCTTGGGTCTCACTAGACATGAAACAAGTCCTGATTCATGTACAGCTTGGGTCTCATTAGACATGAAACAAGTCCTGATTCATGTACAGCTTGGGTCTCACTAGACATGAAACAAGTTCTGATTCATGTACAGCTTGGGTCTCACTAGACATGATACAAGTCCTGATTCATGTACAGCTTGGGTCTCACTAGACATGATACAAGTCCTGATTCATGTACAGTTTGGGTCTCACTAGACATGATACAAGTCCTGATTCATGTACAGTTAGGGTCTCACTAGACATGATACAAGTCCTGATTCATGTACAGCTTGGGTCTCATTAGACATGATACAAGTCCTGATTCATGTACAGCTTGGGTCTCATTAGACATGATACAAGTCCTGATTCATGTACAGCTTGGGTCTCACTAGACATGATACAAGTCCTGATTCATGTACAGCTTGGGTCTCACTAGACATGATACAAGTCCTGATTCATGTACAGCTTGGGTCTCACTAGCCATGAAACAAGTCCTGATTCATGTACAGCTTGGGTCTCATTAGACATGAAACAAGTCCTGATTCATGTACAGCTTGGGTCTCACTAGACATGAAACAAGTCCTGATTCATGTACAGCTAGGGTCTCACTAGACATGATACAAGTCCTGATTCATGTACAGCTTGGGTCTCACTAGACATGAAACAAGTCCTGATTCATGTACAGCTTGGGTCTCACTAGACATGATACAAGTCCTGATTCATGTACAGCTTGGGTCTCACTAGACATGATACAAGTCCTGATTCATGTACAGCTTGGGTCTCACTAGACATGAAACAAGTCCTGATTCATGTACAGCTAGGGTCTCACTAGACATGAAACAAGTCCTGATTCATGTACAGCTTGGGTCTCACTAGACATGATACAAGTCCTGATTCATGTACAGCTTGGGTCTCACTAGACATGAAACAAGTCCTGATTCATGTACAGCTTGGGTCTCATTAGACATGAAACAAGTCCTGATTCATGTACAGCTTGGGTCTCACTAGACATGATACAAGTCCTGATTCATGTACAGCTAGGGTCTCACTAGACATGATACAAGTCCTGATTCATGTACAGCTTGGGTCTCACTAGACATGATACAAGTCCTGATTCATGTACAGCTTGGGTCTCACTAGACATGATACAAGTCCTGATTCATGTACAGCTTGGGTCTCACTAGACATGATACAAGTCCTGATTCATGTACAGCTTGGGTCTCACTAGACATGAAACAAGTCCTGATTCATGTACAGCTTGGGTCTCATTAGACATGAAACAAGTCCTGATTCATGTACAGCTTGGGTCTCACTAGACATGATACAAGTCCTGATTCATGTACAGCTTGGGTCTCATTAGACATGAAACAAGTCCTGATTCATGTACAGCTTGGGTCTCATTAGACATGAAACAAGTCCCGATTCATGTACAGCTAGTGTCTCACTAGACATGATACAAGTCCCGATTCATGTACAGCTTGGGTCTCATTAGACATGAAACAAGTCCTGATTCATGTACAGCTTGGGTCTCACTAGACATGATACAAGTCCTGATTCATGTACAGCTTGGGTCTCACTAGACATGATACAAGTCTTGATTCATGTACAGTTTGGGTCTCACTAGACATGAAACAAGTCCTGATTCATGTACAGCTTGGGTCTCATTAGACATGATACAAGTCCTGATTCATGTACAGCTTGGGTCTCACTAGACATGAAACAAGTCCTGATTCATGTACAGCTTGGGTCTCACTAGACATGAAACAAGTCCTGATTCATGTACAGCTTGGGTCTCACTAGACATGATACAAGTCCTGATTCATGTACAGCTTGGGTCTCACTAGACATGATACAAGTCCTGATTCATGTACAGCTTGGGTCTCACTAGACATGAAACAAGTCCTGATTCATGTACAGCTTGGGTCTCACTAGACATGAAACAAGTCCTGATTCATGTACAGCTTGGGTCTCACTAGACATGAAACAAGTCCTGATTCATGTACAGCTTGGGTCTCACTAGACATGATACAAGTCCTGATTCATGTACAGTTTGGGTCTCACTAGACATGATACAAGTCCTGATTCATGTACAGTTAGGGTCTCACTAGACATGATACAAGTCCTGATTCATGTACAGCTTGGGTCTCACTAGACATGATACAAGTCCTGATTCATGTACAGTTTGGGTCTCACTAGACATGATACAAGTCCTGATTCATGTACAGTTAGGGTCTCACTAGACATGAAACAAGTCCTGATTCATGTACAGCTTGGGTCTCACTAGACATGAAACAAGTCCTGATTCATGTACAGCTTGGGTCTCACTAGACATGAAACAAGTCCTGATTCATGTACAGCTTGGGTCTCACTAGACATGATACAAGTCCTGATTCATGTACAGCTTGGGTCTCATTAGACATGATACAAGTCCTGATTCATGTACAGCTTGGGTCTCATTAGACATGATACAAGTCCAGTTCTTCTTAATAATCCCTTTAAGTAAATTGTTGTTATGAAAGCTGAAACCTTGACTGACCACTTAATCCGTAAAGAAACGTTATTAAATATAAGTGGTCAGTCAAAATATAAACTTTCAAAACAGCAATTTTTTAATGGAACTATTAATAAGAAAGGGACTTGTACTGTAGCAATTCTATGGTCCAATCGGCTATGAAGTTTCCAAGAAAAGACTGTATAAAATCAAAGACTTTAAAATTGGTATTTGTTGGTCCTCCGCTAAGCACGCAGCATTAAGGAGGAAGAGTAAAGACTGGTTGGCTCGGAATCAGAATAATGTGTCTGAGTGGGGCAACATGTCTATCAGCGGACTGTTGTTTCAGTGACCTTAAGCTTGCACTATAAAAAATCCAACTAAGCATATTGGTATAGAACAAAGCAGACATCATCTCATTGAAACTTGTTCTCACCTTAATATAGCTGAAAAATTGCTGAGTTGGCATTAAACAACAATCACTGACTCACTCAGTTAACAAGTTCAGCTAGACATTATAAACCTACCATCTCGTTCATCTGGAGGTCTAGTTGGAGAACCCACTTGGCTGGCTTCTGATATGTATGAATCTCCCATCTCAGCAATCCGTGTTGCAACACGACTGATTCTAAGCTCATCATTATCATCATCTAGGTCAGATTCTGGAAGTGTTCTAACGCCTCGTGGAATGGATTGTCGTGGAGACCTACCTCCTGCTGCTATTGACATGCCTAAAAATAAAAATGTAAAATTTATCTAGAAGCCCTGCTGTCTAAATGGCTACATTTTGGACCTTCATTTGATTCAAAGTAACTGTTGATTCTCTTCTAATTATTCACTGAAAAAAATAAGAGAAATTTGGACAAAAGAATTCATCAAACAGTATTAAAAAAAAAAATTGTTTAATAACAAGTAGTTCAAAGAACAAGACATTAATTCAACAAAAATTGAATTGTGACATAAAATTGCTGACACCCCTTAATAAAAGAAATATGAGTATTATTCATCATTGGTCATAATAGACATTCATAATGCATAAATATTTCTACCAGCAGACGTTATAAAATCTAGATTTTTCTCTCTATGACTGGTATGTATCTATATCTCACCCCTACAAGTGTGAGAATAGTCTAAAACACCAACTGGAGCCATCAGTTTCTATATCATTAGGCATTAGAATAGTATAAACACACCAACCTGAGCCATCAGTTTCTATATCATTAGGCATTAACTGTGATCTATGGATATCTGTTTCTACCCTTACATCTCCATTGGGTGTTCTCATCGTTCTCTCTTTCTCATCAATACTATAGTCAATGCTAAATGATGAATTCTGAGGAATCGCCACATCTTCTTCTCTGGAAATTTGTCTAAACCTAAAACCATGTGGTATTGTTCTTCCTGTAGGTGATTGGTCATTTGTAATCATGGGTTGGGACGGTTGAACAGGTTCAGATCGAGAATGTTCATGTATAGGACCCATTTTAGGTAATCCATGTGATTCTGGTTGTCTTGGTGATGTTATGGTTTTTGTTGTTTGTCGTCGTCTCCCATCCTTGGTTCGAGAAGTGGTTTCTGATAGGTGTAGATTAAGATCATGTGACCCACCAGGTAATGATAATATTCTGTCATAACTCTTGCTGTTTTCATCACCACCTGAAGGCTCTTGAAGAAAGGCAGACTGTGATGCTGAAATGAAATTATAGGCCACAAATAATTGATAAACTTTATCACATAATATTGTATTAAGTACACCTTGTCATGTGCATTCATGCTTGACTGATTGGTATATAATGCGAACATAAGCAGTATTTCGACAGCTATATTGTGCACTCATGTGATCACATGTATAATACTGTCCAATCATATGAAGTGCTACATTATTTTGGTGTTCACTTGTGAATATGTTACATTCCCATAATACTGTAATTTCTAAATTTACAGATTCTTTATTATGTTTATTTGTATTATTATTAAGATATCATCCATATTTATTTTAGTTTTTCACGTTTATAGTTTGTGAAGGTCAAGATATTATCACTAGTACATGTATTACAGTGAGTCTGATAGGGTTTGTAGAGTCCTTCACATCTGCCGTTATTGTTTTTATCTGTAACATCATAATACGCTTGACTTCACATAGACGGATTATTTGTAGAAACAGAGTCACTGCGTTGATACTTATAATATCACTCATTTTGATCGAAGGAAAAATGTCAAAATTACAGATAAATATATATCCAAACATTTACAAATTAAAACTAAGGTGTATTTAAAATTGTGAAGACAAATCAGACAACATACTGTCACCATCACATTAGGACATATCTTACTTCTAAAATTCATCGGTGGTGTAATAGTTAGTGTGCTCGCCTCGAGTGTGGTAGATAGTGGCTTCAAACCCTGATCAGGTTAAACCAAAGACTATAAAATTGGTATTTGTTGCTTCTCCGCTAAGCATGTAGCATTAAGGAGAAAGAGCAAAGACTGGTTGGCTCGGAATCAAGATAATGTGTATGTCTATCCGCGGACTGTTGTTTCAGTGAGCCAGCACTATAAAAATCCAAAGTCTAGTACAATGCCGACCTCATCATCATCTCATTGAAAATTAACTTGTTTTCACCACGATATAACTGAAAAATTGCTGAGTTGGCGATTAACAATGATCACTCACTCTAAAATTCAAAGATTTCACAAGTACATGATTCCTGAAATTCTGAATAACAATCTAACAAATAATGTTTTGCCATAATTCTACATACACCTAATTGACGTCTTTGGTGATTTTGTTTTCTTCCCTTTCCTCGACGTTATTCTTCTTATTGCACCAAAAATTCCTTTCTCTGATGAACCACTCAAATCAGTACTTTCTTTGACTTTTGTATGTTTGTCTAAATGTCTACTCTGTGATTTTTCAAAATCGGTTATATCCGTTGATTCCCACGTCTCATTTGTCCTCAACAAAATTTCGTTATCATCTCCTATGTGGTGTTGTTCTACATGTCCTTTTCGGTGGGTGTGCTTTTCTTTCAAAATGTCAACATCGGCACCATGGTCATCTTTACGTTTTTTAGACCTTGCCTTTCTTTTTTTCTTTTTCTTTTTTATATCGTCAGGAGACTCTTTACCGTCCAATTTATGATTTTCTCTATCACGACTTACTGCTCTTGCAATTCTTTCTTGGATACGCTTAATAACAGATTTCTTTTTACGATCTGGGGATATAACTTCATCAGCGTCAGTGTCGGCGGATGATATTGACCCAGATGTAAAACGTCTCCGATCTTTACGAGGTTCTACAGATTGAGATCTTGAATCACCTTCCAAAGAACGTGGCCCTTCTAACTTTGCTGGACTACTTATGGCTGATGGTGGAGGTAAATCATTACTTTTAGAGTCAACTCCATTTTCATCTTGACTTTGCTGAACTAAGAGACTGTGTGGACTTAATGACTTTGATTTGGGAACTACTGGCTGTTTTACAGACAACTGTATACTTGTTGGTAAGCTTCTTGACCGGACATCATCATCTTCAACGCCATCAATAAATGGAATGTCATCAATTGCATCAACAGATGCATACTGTCCGTGCATGTCATATTCATTTCCAGAAAAAATTTCCCCTTTCATTATATATTCATCATCAAACTCCTCAGTTTGCTCAAATTCATCTTCAATCACAACTTTCTGATAATGCTGACTAAGGATTGGTGATCGCTTTATTTCATTCCGTAGTTGCTTTTTAAGGAATTCATTTAGAATTTTTTCTGCTTCCTTTCTTACATCTGGGATACTCCTTACTCCTGCTAGCTGACTGTGCTTTCTTAACAATCGCTGTCTTCTGATATGTATATCAAGTAACTCTTGTGCTTCACGATAAGATGGACTCTTTTTCAATCCGGATGAAGATTCTGCCATTTTTTTTGTATACTCAGAGTCCTAGTATAAAGCTGATCTAAAAATACAAATCAAAATATCATTTCTTGATAAACATGCATTTTCATACCTACTTCTTATATACTTAACAATGGATCTCTATGTTTTACATGTTCTATAGAGTTGGGCATGTTAATAGATGTTAACTTAATCGTCACATCATTTTATTGTATATTTAGTGCAGTGACTATCGAACTTAATCACGGAAGAAAGCAGTGGCAGATATTATAAACTCAATTATGAAACCTTCAGACTTGAGGTGGGTATCAGGGAGTGAACACAAATTAGTGGTGCTTAGGCTTGAGGCCAAAAGTCAACAATCTTAACCCCTCAGCCACCCATGCCACCTCTAACAGACTTAAACGATTGGAAATGAGATCTCCTTAATATTAAACCTATCGAGCTGAAATACCATACATGAACTTATTAAAGCTAGGTACTTTTAATACAAATAAGTGGACCATTAATTTTCATTTATTCAACTATGATACATATGCATGTCGTTTCATACCCACTGCCAGCACTGGCACTGCCTCAAAAAGAATATAATGTGTAGGAAAT
The DNA here is from genome assembly GCA_963383655.1 of Bathymodiolus septemdierum. Classification (NCBI taxonomy): domain Eukaryota; kingdom Metazoa; phylum Mollusca; class Bivalvia; order Mytilida; family Modiolidae; genus Bathymodiolus; species Bathymodiolus septemdierum. The sequence goes on along the minus strand of OY726517.1, from coordinate 115,208,164 downwards.
TTACAAAATTTCTGGATGAAACATTATATAGCAAACCACCTTTTTGTATGTTATCTATACTGACAAACTAATTCTGTCATTTGAACAAATTGGATAAAATTTTATAAATAAATTAAACAAAACACAATATTGACCTACCTATCCTACTTGTTTCAGATATAACCCCAAAAACACACATATCAATTCAATTCAATTCATATCATTATGTTTTGTTTGTTTCCCTTACTGTTTTACTTTTAATCATAAATTACTAATTTTACCAGTTAACAATTGTACTATATTCAGCAAAATATTGATCAAATGACATATGTCCAATCTCCTGTGGATGGAGTCACTCATATAGATAAGCATTTTAGTCATTGCATACATAGAGATTAATACATGACCTTTTCCATATCAGCCCGATATCATCCAGAGACCCCCATATCAGCCCGAGATGCAGTCGAGGGCCGATATGGGTGGAGGGATGATAGCCGGGATGATATGGAAATGGTCATGTATTAATCTTTTTATCATATACATGTACTTCCGACAAATTGTTTTATGAAACAAAATTTAACAAAATGAAATAATAAAATGAATTGATAAGGAAGTTTAAGTCTGTATTCAACAGATACATTTTCAAAACATTATTCTCAAACAAGATCATCTCTACCCCCTATAAATATTAATGGCAACATTTCATATGAAGGCATTTTGAAACATAGAAAAAATAGATGTGATTCTTTAGTGTCGTTTTTTTTTTATATTTATCGTGAATTATGACGAGGGAATTGCCCATGAATCGTTTTCATTCAAAATCATCTTACGTTCTCCATGATATAATAATCTATCATCTAACGTATCTGTGATTTTTATTTAATGTGGTCTTCTTGACGACAATTTTTTCCCTCAAACAAAACTCAATTTATTAATATTACAGACATCATTTCTGTCACAGTGGTCACTTCCACCGATTCTTTTTGACACGATTAACTAGGGATGTAACAAGGATAAAAACATACTTTTAACCATTTACGTTGAGTTTCATATTCTTCAAGAAGTGTGATCATCATAATTTACTTCCCGTGAAATGTGATTAGTAAAAAGTATTTTTCGTGAACCGTGATGAGACCCATATCTCCCACTCAACGACCGTTGCGTGTCAGGTAATGTTGGTAAACAGATGTCAGCGGAAGTACCTTGCACAAGACATCTCTGATATGGGTTATCAGCCTGGGGGTGAAATTATGGCTAGTTTACAACCGGGCGTTACACATAAATATGCAAAAACTATCATATTAATGCCAAGTACATGTACGGTATATGATAAATGTACAAAAAATTTATATATAACATCAATATAAGCCCTGTACTGTAGAGTTTTTTTATTGATGCAAAAATATACAGTATGTGGCCAAAAGTATTGCAACATGTAAAAAAATCCCTATATAATCAACCAAAACCATATTTTTTCCAAAAATTATTGTGAAGTCATTTCTGGATAGATTTTAACAAATTTTACACCAAAACATTCAGAATTGTCTATATTTTGACTGTTTATTTGCTCATTATGTTTATATGAGTGGTTTTTATTTGTTCATAATTTAAACATAACAAATAAAAATTGACTTTGATTTTCCAATATATTTCAACTAAATATAAATCCCAAAAATTAACAATCCTGTTTAAATTATGTACAAATAAAAACCACTCATATAAACATAATGAGCAAATAAACAATCAAGATATAGACAATTCTGAATGTCTTGGTGCAACATTTGTTAAAATCTATCCAGAAATGACTTCACAATGGTTTTGGTTGATTATATAGGGATTTTTTTACATGTTGCAATACTTTTGGCCATATACTGTAGACATGAAAAAAAAATATATTGACATACAAATTAAATGGCCAACCAAATGTCATGAATTGAATATCATTCAATAAACTGAATAATGTGTTTTTAATGTGAATAATGTAATCAAAATTCAGGAGGTTAAATACTTGACTTTCATGGGATAAACAAAAAGAATGGTATAAATAAGAAATTTAAATCTCAATTCTTTCTTTTTTCTTCTAAAATATGGGACTATTGGTTGGATTTATATAAGAATAATACATTTTTCTAATAAAGTCAGACGTTCTTGTCAACCCAAATCAGATAATCGATTATCTCCCTTTTTTTAACATTTTTATTTTACAAAACGAACCTTGGAAAAAGTTAGAATTATGCCATATGTTTTTGCCTTAAAACTGTATGCAATATACTATCATCTTGATTCTAAAAAATGTTTAATCAATTCGAATATCAATATCAATTAATGAATGGGAAATATAAATCATTTATCTTTTAGTAAATTTAATTTGCAATTTATATTGAGCTGGTCAGGTGTTTTCCAGTTTGACCTACTTTCGTTTTGGGAGTTAAATTTAGAAGATTATGGCATCCACCACCAAAAAAATCTCTATTGTTGGAAGGTAGATTAAATATACAGATAAAAACATTAACATTTCGTCATAAATTGTCATCATTTTATTTGCACACATGTTAAATTCAATGTCAATTCATTTGTAAAGCTGCAGTAACATTTATTTAACAGGTGTCCCGAGATGGGCCGGCTCAGGTGTACATTTTCTCAAGCAATGCTAGCTAGCAGGAAAAGTCAGTTGTTTAAGAACAATGTGAAATTGCTTTGCCACAATATGTTGCAAGTTTCGGGTTGAAAAATCTAGATGTGATCTTGACCTCGATTTTTTCCCGTTGCATATAAACGTACCACAGTATGTCACTATGTCATACTATGTGGCCAAAAGTATTGCAACACGTAAAAAAATCTCTATATAATCAACCAAAACCATATTTTTTCCAAAAATTATTGTGAAGTCATTTCTGGATAGATTTTAACAAATTTTACACCAAAACATTCAGCATTGTCTATATTTTGATTGTTTATTTGCTCATTATGTTTATTAGTCCGAGATTCCTCTGCCTTCCGACGGCATTATATATTTTTGCTAGAGCCGTGGGACGTCAGAGAGCTATGCATACGGAAAACAGCGGATTTGCATCTCCAACTCTGGGTCAGCACATTTCCACGTTTCGTGGCTATCGGATTTTATTTTCTATCAGAAACCCTTATATAAATCGCTTCACCAATCATTTTTCTATTCATTCTTAACCATCTTACCCTCAGAAAGTGGTGTTGCACTCCATTACAACACGATTTTGCCTTAGATCCTATTATTCCGCCAAAATCGTGCTGTAATGGAGTGTAACACCACTTTCTGAGAGTAAGATGGTTATGAATGAATAGAAAAATGATTGGTGAAGCGATTTATATAAGGGTTTCTGATAGAAAATAAAATCTGATAGCCACGAAATGTGGAAATGTGCCGACCAAGAGTCGGAGAGGCAAATCAGCTGTTTTCCATATGTATAGCTCTCTGACGTCCCACGACTCTAGCAGAAATATTTAATGCCGTCGGACGGCAGAGGAATCTCGGACTATATGTTTATATGAGTGGTTTTTATTTGTTCATAATTTAAACATAACAAATAAAAATTGACTGATTTTCCTATATATTTCAACTAAAAATAAATCCCAAAAATAAACAATCCTGTTTAAATTATGAACATATAAAAACCACTCATATAAACATAATGAGCAAATAAACAATCAAAATATAGACAATTCTGAATGTTTTGGTGTAAAATTTGTTAAAATCTATCCAGAAATGACCTCACAATAATTTTTGAAAAAATATGGTTTTGGTTGATTATATAGGGATTTTTTTACATGTTGCAATACTTTTGGCCACATACTGTAGATTATTACTTTAGTTTAGGATACTGGATATATATTATTGTCGAGTTTTGACAAATAATAGATTAATTATGGTTTTCAAATGGGTAACATATTAAATAGTCCTCAATCACTTTAGAACAAAGCTTAACAAAGTGTTGGTATCCTGAACTAAACATTTATAAAAAAAAAATGTGTACCTCATCTGATAATGAAAGGTTAAAATCTAGGACATGATCTTGACCTCAACTTTTGATCTCTTTTCAAGAACAGAACTGAAATCTTAAGATTATGCAATTTAATGGTTACTGGTACATACCTGTTAACCTCTGGGAACTGCCAGGGGGGAGATCTCCCCCTACCAACTCTTTTAAGGGGGAGATTTTGTGCGTCGTCTTTAAACGCACAAAATTGTACCTTGTAGTTGCATACATGTGATAGAGTTGCTATGCTACAACTGGAAATTTGTAAATTTTTGGCTGGGGATTTGGTCTCGTAACTGGAGATTTTTTATCGAGGTATTTGATGCGTGGACCCAGTTCATGCAGGAGATAAGGCTCTTACATGGGAGACTCCCGCACAAAGGGGGAGGGTTAACAGGTACCAGTGGTATTTAGTTTTGACCTTATTAAATAATGAGGTCTGACCAATAATGGCATATGTTTACTTTTTACAGGCGAGTTATATGCCCTACTTTTTATTGGGGAATTGTGCCCCTGAAGGAGTTGTCAAACTCATCGGTTAATCCAAAGTTCCGACATCATGTCCAAAACCTTTTTCACCTTTTTGGTTTTTCGGAATTCATTACCGTTTTGGAGTTATTAATTAGATAACAAATGAAGTCAAAATTTAGGCCATAACTTTTAATTTGACTGTTTTTCCTGATCAGTGGTGTAGATCCAAGGTGTTTTCATTTTAGCGTTTTAGCTCACCTGTTCCAAAGGGTCATTCAAGGTATTATCATCTCTTTGCATCTGTCTATATTAAACTTTCCACATTTTGATCTTCTAAACCACTTGTCGAATTGAAACCAAACTTGTTAAAATGTTCATTGGATTGTCCTCTACAAAGACAGTTTATGGGGTTTTTTTGCTGATCAGAAACCATGAGAACAAGAGGCCCCAAGGCTCTAAAAGGAGTATGGTCTTTTTTTTGTTATAGAAAGGATCAAAGGGACCATACCCAGATTTTTTTTTTATTGGCTTTATGTATGCTCAGAAAAATTTCTGTTTATAGCGATCCAATAAATTTGTGGTAGCTACAGTGTATCACTGTTTCTGAGATATGAGGAGACAAAAAATAAAAACGAAATTAGAGGAATACATCAGTGAATGTTATATACCATTTAAACGCTCAGTTCAGTATATTTAAAAATATGATTAATAGTTGATTGTTTTCCATTATTTATTCAGTCAGTCAGATAATTTTATGCAGGTACATGCTAATTATTTTTTTACCATTTAATGACAAGAGGGAGCTGGGATAAGGATGATTTTTTTTTTTTTTTTCTGTTGCCAACTTGAATAGAAAAATAATCTGACCCTGCAGCTTTCAAATAAAGTTAAATGGTTGATCTCTATCTTTGTGAGGAATTTATTGATACAAGTGGACATACACAGTCCCAACAAGAGAGGATCATGACTTTTACCTCTTGTTTTGTTACATTTTTCAGAATGAAAGGTGTGAGTTATGCTTATTATTTAAGATGTATTGATTGATGATTGTAAGATAAAAAATGCAATTATATCTATGGCAACCATAAAGTTTTTTCTTTTTTTAATTTCAGTGGTCTGATTGGACAGAATTGGTCCATGATATTTGCTGGGTCTGGTTTCAATGTGGTCATGTTTGATGTAGACCCTGGACAACTAGAACGAGCAAAGACAAATATAAGTAGCACTTTACAAAGATATGAGAAAGATGGACTTATGAGAGGTTCAGGAACATCAACAGAACAAGCTGGCAGAATATCTACCTCTACATCATTAGAGGAATGTCTTACAGGTGCTTTTTACGTCCAGGTAAATCATGAAATAAAAAGTTTCAAGATCTGTTTACAACCAATGCAATCTGTATTGAATTTGTTCAAGTATTAATACATGTATGTTCAGTGAGTTAGTGATTGATTGATTGTTGCTTTAATGCCAAGTGAGCAATTTTACATCATAAGAAGATGATGATGAGATCTACTTTGTACTAGACCAACACATTTGGTTGGATTTTTATAGTGCAAGTTCTCTGAAACAACAATCCACAGTAGACATTGTCACTCCACTCACACACATTATCCTGATTCTGAGACAAGTCTTTCCTCTTATCCCTTAATGCTGTGTGCTTAGCGGAGAAGAAGCAAATATCAGTTTCAGTCTTTGATTTGACCCGACCTTGGCTCAAGCACATAATCTACATGTACCACACTCAGGGAGAGTATGCTAACAATTACACCAATTTTTTACTTTAAGTTACCCAAGTGAATCTTAGTTGGAGATCCATTAACAAGGTTACACTGTACATCCTTACATTCTATGACAAACAAACAAACAAAAAACAAAAAAAACCAGTTGTGTTATGAAGTTGACAATAAGAAAGTAGGTTCTACTTTCTTATGTCAACTTCATAACATTTTTTTTTTTAATTTTAATTAACAAATCCATAGCAAGTCTCCATTATTCATATTAGACCTCTTATTAATAGCAAAATTATAATAACTTGACTTTGAACAAATGTACATAGAAAAAAACTGTTAAATGTAAAAGATATTCTTTCATTTCAGGAATGTGTTCCAGAAAACTTAGAATTGAAGACAAAGGTGTTCTCACAGATAGACAATCTTGTTGGTGATGATACAATCGTGGCTAGTTCCAGTAGTTGTCTTGTAGCATCGTCATTTACAGAGAAGTGTAACCATAGAAACAACATGCTTGTGGCACATCCTGTACTTATTCTATCAAATTGTAAATATATTCTCCATGAGTAAATTTCTTTTTCATTCAGAAAATGGTTTTTAGAGAAATTTACGAAAAAATCCGAAATTTATTCATGTGGAATTTATTCAGTTTTCTATATTTTAAGATGTTGCAAATAGTTTTTTTAATTAAACCAGATGCACGGGGGATTCCGATAAAAAGCAGATGATTTTATGTGCGCTAATTTTTTCATGTAAATCTCATTTCAGAGAATATTCATATGCAAATCAGTCATTTTAGCTTAAAAAGAATCTGGGCAAATTTAACTGTACAAGCATTGTTAGCTCTTTTACATATCTTTGAGTTGTTTGGTCACTGTTATATTTTGTACAATTTTTGCAATTATAAAATATATCGATTGGACCAACTTAATCCAAGATGACCACCATTATTAGGGTACCTATAAAGTGCGAAACGAAATAGAAACGAAACGAAATCAAAGAAAACGAAACAAAACGAAATCAACAAAATGAAAACGAAATCAACGAAAACAAAACGAAATACGATGCTAGACTACTTCCCACACATGTCTCAGTGTCTTTCACCAGGAGAGGACAGGATTTGATCACCATTGAACAAGAATACTATGCATTTATTCAGCGGGAGTCTGTCTGTCCTTTTCGCTTCTTTTAAATTTGGGAACCATAAGAGCAACGTCAAGTCTGTTGAAAGGAGAGGAATTAAAATAACAAAAGTGCAGTAGTTAAAGTTCACTAATAAATATCCCTGTTCGAGCAAAATTTAAAAGTGTGTCGGAGAGACAAAAAAGTGTGACGACGGGAAGGACAAGCGAACGAAGGGACAGCAGAAGTCCTATATACCCCAATCTTTTTTTGGCGGAGGTATACAAATCCTATCAAAAATTAACTCTAGAAATATAAAAAAAATCTACATATCTTGTAAAAGTACCCTTTTTCCCTTTGATCCCTTTTCATATTAAAAAAACCCAAATCACCCCCCCCTCCAAAAAAAATTCCGGTATTAATAAAATTTGATATGGCACATATTGTTATACCCCCCGTTATCCAGCGGGAGGGGGGTATATAGTATATGTCCGTTTGTCCGTGAGTGCTTCCCTCACTGCCTATGCAATTCCTCCTTAACAACTTGATGGAATTGAATGAATCTTACAGGAAATCTTTAATACCATACATTAAATTCATGAATTCTTTAGTACCAAATGGCATTGTGCACCTTCTATTTTTGTTTTCCCATTTTAACAGTTCTTGCTAAAATTTCTTCACTTTTGGACTTTGTCATTTAAGGCTATGTCATTGTCATACAAGGCTATACAATAGAGAGAGGATACTGTTGCGTTATCCATAACTCTTCCTAAACAACAGAATGGATTTCAATAAAACTTCCAGAGTTTCTTATGTTTAGTTTTTGCAAGCATTATTTTTTCCAGAAATTCTTCTGTAAGGAGGGCGCTCACTGTACGTCCTGTTATGTTGCTGTTGGTTTTTTTTTTTTAGTTCTTCAAAATAGAACAATAGGATTTGAAATAAAATGTTTATAGTGTTGGGTCTTTTTGACCCCTGTATATCTAGGAAAGAACAACGGTAAGACATTACGCCAGATCTGTTGGCACACTACCGAATAAAGGTAATAACAATGGTACCGTATGCCAAGGCGCATTCAAAAGGGAAAGTCCACAAAAACAGACAAAACCGATAAGAAGCTCATGGGGATTAAACGTGACAAGTCTGGGAAAATCCAGTAGTCAAATAGTGCCCAGAATCTGAAACTCAAGACCATCCTGTTTGGTTTCCGAATAGGCAAATTTATGTAGAATACAAATGAAAAATGTAATAAAATCAGACGAATAATGAACCCTCAATATCCCAATCTATGAACATACCCCCTCATATCCCCCATTTTTTTCTATATGCTCACTCCAGAAACTTTATAATTCATAAATACTGACACACACACAAACACAAATAAAAATATGACATTTGAACTTCTGAAAGTTTGTCAGCAAGCAAACCCGGCTTGGATTGAGTTGCGGGTAATGTACGTGAGGAGTACTGTAATGGACAGACATGCAAGATGGGTTATAATTAATCAAAATTATTGTATTTGAAAAATCGAATTATCTTTTTTTTTTATTTCTTTATTTCATTTTGTTTTTTATTTTTTTCCTTCCATTTTCTTCATATCAGTCTATTTCGCTGGTTTCGTTTCATTTCGTTTCCATTTTGTTGATTTCATTTCGTTTCGTTTTCGTTGATTTCGTTTCGTTTCGTTTCGTTTTCGTTGATTTCGTTTCGTTTCGTTTTCGTTGATTTCGTTTCTATTTCGTTTCGCACTTTATAGGTACCCCCATTATTATCAAATTGACCAAATTCATGTTATTTCAAAACAGAATCTTCCTAAATTTCAACTGTAATTAGGAACTGATCCTATTTCAAAACCAAGATAAAATATAATATTGTTATCATTTGATAAAGATTTATTCAGGTGAAAGATTCAGACTCAGGTCTCGTATGAGAATCTGAGTTTAAATCTCCATGATACATGCATTTTTTCATTCATTAGTGTTATCGTGAGAATCATTGTCAACATTTCTACATAAGTAGTTAACTTCTGTACACTGTAACTGTATCCTATGTTACACCATTTCATTTATGCAGTTGTTAGCTTTAGCCATTACTTGTCATCCATCATCCATCTGAACCAAATTTGGCTGAGATGGTCCTTGTGTGGTACCCTTCCAAAATTGTTTCTGACAGCCCTGCCCTCCATTCAAGGTTGCTACTGCTACTAAAATAGAAATGTCTTTAATTGTCTATTGATACTTTATATAAGTCAAATTGAACTCAAATTTCAAGAGCATATACATGGCAATGGTTTAACATATATTCTGTGTCTTTTTCTGTGAAATTTTTTGGTTCAGCAGATTTATACCAATTTTGCATATTTTGAGAAAAAAATCACATTAAAATCTTCTTCTCAGAAATTTAACCTGAAATTATATCTGGTTGGTCCACATTTAAAATAATAGGTGACATCCCACCCTTCATCCTCCAACCAAAATGGCCAGAATTTCTACCGTATTAGTAGAAATTTCATTAAAAGACAAAAAAAAGAAGAATCAGCAGAAATATTTATATAAATTTAAATGTCAACTTGAAACCAGGTGAGCGATTTCTGGCTCCTGTGAGGCTCTTATTTTTTTAATATCATACAGATTATTTCAAAATCTATTCATCACAGTTCATTCCATAGTCAATCTGTATTCTGTATTTTCCTTTACAAATTTTATTTTTCGCTTTACAGATAAATCCACCATATTTTGTACCTCTTGTTGAATTGGTTCCATCACCATGGACACGACCTGAAGTCATGGCAACAACTAGATCTCTGATGGAAGAAATTGGTCAATCTCCAGTGTCTCTAAACAGAGAGTGTCCAGGGTTTGCTCTCAATAGAATACAGTATGCCTGTATAAACGAGGCTTGGAATATGTACCAGGTTAATTTAATTACTCTTTTGAATCACTTTGCAATTTCAAGTCTGCTTTTTCAACCAAAGCAATATCTACTTACAAATCAAGGTTTGTAAACAAAGTCAAAATTTTACTTCAAGTTCATTTCAAACTTTACCTGTCCAACTGCTTCAAACTTTCTCACTTAAGGTTAAAGTCGACCACACCTTAATAGACCATTTGTACATTTCCAACTTGATTCTAAAATTATATGATTTTACATATCTTGATAGGTGTTATTACCCTCTAATGCAGGCATAAGGGACGGATGCCTTGATGAAATGGAATGAAAATAGTTTGGTTTTTTCCAATAATCAGTTAAAAAAAATTAATGTTGCAATCATTTGTGAATTTTCAATAGGTTATGAAATTATCGTCTGATTTTTTATAAGCTTCAAATATCTACAAATTATGAGAATATTACACTTACATGCTTTGTTCTTTCCATTGGTCCTGCATGGTATTATTTCTCCCACAGCAAAGGAAGCGACTACTAAAAAACACACAATTTTAGAATCCATCAGAATTGTACAAATGGTTTATTTGGATGTTCCTGAATGGTAATATTAATAGTTACACATGATCAATCATCTTAATAACTAACTATCCCCTAATAACTACAAATAAAATAGCAAAAAGTTTATGATTATTTTGTAAACATGCTTCACCTTAATCATTGTTTAAAATGTATTTTTATAGAGTGGTCTTTTAAGTGCTGCAGATATTGACAAAGTATGTTATGATGGTCTAGGACCAAGATATGCATTTATTGGACCCTTGGAAACCATGCATCTAAATGCTGATGGTAAGATAACATAGGCCTAATATATGTGTAACAACACTTGTCAGTCACCTTCAGTAGTTTAGTTAATAACAAATTGTATTGTGAAATCACGTTAAACCAGGAATAAAATTTAAAGATCTGGAAAATAAATGTTAGAGAAAACCGAAGGGATAATCCTGAATGGACAATCCAGAGACACTGGCAACATTGGGTACACAAGAAGATGACAAAAAACACAACATAGAAAACTGAAAAGATGAGCAACATTGACACCACCAGTATAAACAGGAGGTGAACCCAGGTTCCCATGAAAGTAAGAAGTTCCTATTTCTTGTTTAAAATAGAAATAAAAATCTATCAATTCGAAATCTAGAAATAAATTGATAGTAATATTTTGGCATTTAGTATTAATATGTGCCATGTAATAATACTATTTTGTTATACTGAAGAAGGCAGATATTAAAGTTGTTACAGCTTATGTCCAGTCCACTGCTGTTACTTTAGTTTGTTTGATGATGTTTAATGCCACTTTCAACAATATTTCAGTTATATCATGGCGGTCAGTTTTATTGATGGGGGAAACCGGAGAAAACCACCAATCTGTCGCAAGTCACTGACAAACTTTATCACATAGTATTGTACACCTCGCCCTGATCGAATTAAAAAAAATGTTTACCTTACTGCAATGATATAAATATTTTATGTCTATTACAGGGATAGTAGATTATTGTAAGCGATACTCAGAAGGTGCTGTAAAAGTTCAAGATCAAACATTCAAACAAATCCCTGTTTTATATGATGTCCCAACTGCCGAAAAGATTCAGGCTGAATACAATCAAACAATGCCATTGGATAAAATTCAAGATAAAAGAAGATGGCGAGATGATAGACTAGCAGCACTAGCCAAATTAAAACAACAAATGGGAAAAAATGATTAACGACATTTACTTTTAGTCAATTTATATTCAATGTCATTTCAGGGTAATCAGACATTTTTTTCATTTTCTGTAAAGCAGTAGCTTTGATTTAAATGAAATTACTCTCAAAATTTGCACACATAATTAATACTCCCTAACTCTTCATCTGTTTGATGTCTTGGTTGTCATGGAAGCATATATAAATTAAAAGATGGATTAATTCAGATCTATTGAACAACCAATCCATATTGAGAAAGTTGCTTCTTGTAAAGGTCTTGTTGATTCTCAAAGGGTCAAAAATGTTTTCTTTTTTAATTACACCATAATTATTACTGTATACAGATATTAAACAGAACTGTTATTTGTAGATGTGATAATAGTGAAATGACTGTAATCCGACTAAATGATTTGATTGATTTATTGTGTTTAATGCTACTCTCAGTCTCTCAGCAATCTGACTAAATGACAATACATGCAGTTAGTTAGTATCATAAAACATATATACAATCAGCATGAATCATCTCCCTTTGGATCATATATGGGGGTTCGGTTTTGGTGTTTAACACCACTTTCAACAATATTTCGGTTATATCGTGACGGTCAGTCTTGTTGGTGGAGGAAACCGAAGTGCCTGGAGAAAACCACCGACCTGCCACAAGTCACTGACAAACTTTATCACATAATGTTGTATCGAGTACACCTCGCCTGAACAGGATTAGAACTCACAACTTCAGTGGTGATAGGCACTGATGGCATAGATAGTTGTAAATCCAACTACTATAGGATCACAAACCACGACAGCCCTTTGGATCATACATGATATTGCAAAAAGAATGATTACATATTATAAATTAATTGGGAGATGATTGGCAGGTTGATCATAGAAATATTATGTAGTAATTTGATTTATCTTTCCAGGAATGTTTCTTAGATACTTATATTATGTCAGTGAGGGGGTTTCGTGATCGTATGGTAGTTGGATTTACAACTACCTATGCAATCAGTGTCTATCACCACTAAAGTTGTGAGTTCAATTCCCGCTCATGGCGAGATGTACTTGATACAACATTATGTGATAAAGTCTGTCATTGACTTGCGGCAGGTCAGTGGTTTTCTTTGACTTTGGACTAATGTTTTGAAAAAATCTGGTTTCATATGAAATATATAATAAAAACTTTTTGGGATCGAATACTTTTTGCACGTCTCTGTATATTTTTTAAGTTTTGAATATTTCAGATTATTTGACATTTTAGTCTCTGTTTATTTATAATTTTATTGTGATTATTAATGATTGATGAAATAAAATATGAAAAAGATACAAAACTTATATTTGTAAAATTATCCCCCGTCTCCTTGTGGTGGTTCCTGGATTTTTATACCTACTGTTGAAGCAATGACTTTCTAGACCTGTTAATATCTTGTCCTTTAAAGACTTGGATTCAGATAATTATAAATAGAAAGATTAAACAGAGATTGTTAACAATTCCACCAATATCAACAAAATAAATAATCTTCTCTAACCTCAAACCATTTGAATTGTTTCAGTAAGAGTTCTTAATATGTTTAAATTTTATTCTAAATTTAAATACTGTCAACAAGGGGTTGACATCTCAAAGATTTGGTTTTACCCTGCCACTTCTATTGAGGTGTCTGTTCCAAGCCCTGATTGCTAAAAATAGAAAAAAAAAATTAAATGACAAAAACTGCTACATAAGATGAGCTGAAATTGTAGTTTTATGCTAATGAGTTGTTTGATGTACAGTCATCTGTCAAAAGTATTCGGAAATGTAAAAAATCCCTATATAATCAACCAAAACCATATTTTTTTAAAAAATTATTATGAAGTCATTTCGGGGTAGATTTTAACAAATGTTACACCAAAACATTCGGAATTGTCAATATTTTGATTGTTTATTTACTTATTATGTTGTTATGAGTGATTTTTATTTGTACATAATTTAAACACAACAAATAAAATTTGACTTTGATTTTCCTATATATTTCAACTAAAAATAAATCCTAAAAATTAAAAATCATGGAAAAATTATGTACAAATAAAAACCACTCATATAAACATAATGAGCAAATAAACAAACAAAATATAGACAATTCCTAATGTTTTGGTGTAAAATATGTTAAAATTTATCCAGAAATGACTTCACAATAAATTTTTGAAAAAATATGGTTTTGGTTTATTATATAGGGATTTTTTTACATTTCCGAATACTTTTGACAGATGACTGTAGTTTTTATGTGAAATTTGTAATTTTGATGATTTCTTGTAAAACATGAAAATTAGGCTGACTTTTTACAAAATTTGATTTGAAAATCTTCTCTTCAGAAATCGCGTTTGTTTAAACAATAGTTTATTCAGAAAATTATTGAATAACAGGATTATCCTGTATTGATCCTCTCCTTATACAAGGCAATTAGCAACAATATACAAATGTAGCTACAATGATTTAAAACATGCTTCTTATTTTACAAAGACGAAGGGGAAATAACTCTATGAGAAATACTTAGTATTCTAAATTCTTCTTGAAAACCACTAAATCATTTGAAATCAAACTTGACTGGAATCGTTCTGGGATAGTCTTCTACAAAACATATTTTTTGTGTTGATTGGAAATCCAAGTTTGGTGTTTAATGCCACTTTCAACAATATTTCATTTATATCTTGGCAGTCAGTTTTACAAAGGATCCTAGTATGTGAAAATAAATAAATATTATTTCTTATAGAATACAAACAAAAATCACTGGATGGTCCCTTACAATGGTTTTTTTTTCCAAGTTAGACTTGATTTAAAACACACTATGTATAATGACGAGGTAAGTCTCTAGCTCCATGAAATTTGTAACTTTGACAATTTCTTCCTGAATTTTTATTACATAATTTCTGTTTTCTTGTCGAAAATGAAAATTGGCATACAATTTGTCAAAAATATTATTTAAAAATCTTAACAAATGGGCCAAATTAAACCAAACTATACTTGAATGGTCCTTAGGTGGTATCATTTCTTAAATGTATTTATCTGCCCTATACTCTGTCCAAGATGGCAAGCATTAAAAGATACCAAGGGCAAATTGGAACATAAATCACTGGACTTCTCATTAGGTGATAGTTTTTGGTGCCGATCACAAAATTTAGTATGGCTGCTAGGACTAGTAGTGCATTCTAATTGACTAATATTTCAATAATCTTCTCATAAGATTATCAGTAAATTATGACATTGTCAGAATATTTCTTAGATTCTCTACTAGTATTGAGTTTTTCTTTCAAGTTTAGATAAAATACTTTTTTTTAGCGAAAAGTTGTTTTGGATTGAAGATCTGTATAAAATCAGTATCTCTAGGACCAATTTCACTGGTCTTTTCAACACCTACTCCCTTTTGCTCCCCTATTCCTGTCCCTCCCTTTCTTGTACCCTATTCCATTTCCCAAATTCCTATCCACCCCATTCACCTCCAACTTATATTCCCATCTCACTCTATTCCCATTCCCTTCCCTCCCCATTTTCCCACTCCTTTCCCTCCCCATATTCCCATTCCCTTCCCCTATTTGTATTCCCTTTCGAAACATCTTATAGTCATTATTATTGATTGGTCAACTGCTATATGGTTTCTGTGTCTCAACTGCTTGAAGACAAGTGTTCCCAAAGCAACCTCCTTTCAGCCAAGTTGTGCCATATGCCGACTTGTAAATGATAATTTCCATCATGGACTTAAGCTTACCATTGAAATGATAAGCTAACCAGTTTGAATCATTTGTTTTATGGTACTTTGTGTTGTTCAAAACTTGATGGTAATTATTTTCAATTTTATATACATGTATATCATTGAGTGTGAATTTGTGTGGCATTTTATCTTAATCTTAGACACAAAGAAGAAGACAAATGATGCCTTGGTGGAAATCTAACTACATGTATTGTCTTATTACTTACTCTATGTCGGTGATAACTTGACGTGTTTTACTTATCCCGATTGTGATTTTGTGTAATGTTAGTTCCCTTTGAATTGTATTTGACCTCTGTCTTCTGGGAACAAAGAAGACTGGGACAAAAGTTTAGGGGCACTTAGCAACTGTTTTTTTTGGATCTATAATGGTGGGATTAATTATGCCTTGATATATATCTGACCTCCATCTTCTAGGCACAAAGAAGACTGAGACAAAAGTTGGGATACAAAACATTATGTGATAAAGTTTCAGGGGGGGGGGGGGGGGGGGGGGGGGGGGGCTCTTTCAACGAAATTCTTTTTTAAATATCATTTATTTACAACAAAATTAAAGGCAAATGTTGATGTATTACCAAAAAATAATACAAAAAATACACGAATTTCCGTTCTGAAAATATATATGAATACAGCATATTTTAAACTCTAAATGAAAATATAAATACATATAAAATAATTAAAACTAATTACAAATAAAGTAGACTTAAATTAGATTTTTTCCCTGCTATTGCTCAAACCCTTGAGCACTTTACAAAACTGCCAAAACACACATACACCAGACAGATCAGAAGAAGCTGATGTAACTTCTTTGTTGAATTCCATTTGCAACTTTGATTTTGTCGCAACCATTGTTATTGTTCAAATGTGCCTGGCTTTTAAGAAAAGGCTCAGCAGATCACTAGATTTAGATTAAACTTATTTTATAACATTTGGATCGGACACAAGTTATTCCAACTTACAAAGGTTCTCTACAAGATCACTACAAGAGAGATGACTTGACATAGGCAGAGCCTTACAAAGCGTAAATTTAATTCAGAGCTCACAAGACTGCAGAGCAAATGTTGAACAATTCAACCACCAGTATTTTGAGAGGAGTGCTAAAATATGTGAACCGCTAGAGGTTAAAAAACCTAGAATATGCGGGAGACAAATAATGATAGATAATGTTAAAGCAGAGAGTCCGGAAGACTACTTTAGGAAGTCAATAACTGTACCTTTTCTCTACTGTACGCTAAATGAAATGAAAACAAAGTTTACCGACCTACACGCCAGAACCGCTTCGGGACTACAGTTGGTTCCATCAATTATTGAAAATATTGCTCCATAGCTGAGCCCCCCTCCCCCCCCCCCCTCCCCCCTCCCCCCGTCAACAGAGACTCTGGATCCGCCCCTGAGTTTGTCAGTGACATGCGGTAGGTCGGTGGTTTTCTACGGGTACTACTGTTTCCTCCAACAATAAAACTTTCTGCCACGATTTAATCGAAATATTGTAAATGTTGAAAGTGGCGTTGAACACCATAAACCTAAACCAATAGTTGGGAGACATCTAACGACTGTTTTTGGTTCTATAACGGCAGGGTTAGCCCACTTGATATAAAGATTTTAAACGATCATCTTTCCCATCGTATATTAATTGTCAGTCCAATTGAAGGGATGTGTACACGTATCATATTCAACATATTAACCTTGTATACACCTTGTATATATCAAGTGTCCAAATAGAATGCATCGTTTTATCTGTTGTTAATTTGCACAATGTAAACTGATTAGACATGCCTTTCTGTACCTTGTCAAGTTTAAGTGGCATGGCAGATACGAGGTCTGTTCCCCTCGTTAATGTCTGCTTAACAAATATTCATATTCTCTCTGGACAGGGAGGATGTATTGAATAAATACCAACGAATTATTTTATTCAATATATGAGGAAGAATAATTGTTCCATTTATCATAATAAAGTTAGTAATAAAAAAAAAGTAGATATCAAATTTAGTGCGCATGATGCGTTTCTGTAACAACCTTCATACGCTCAAATTCGAAAGATTTGAAAGCCAGATCGTTTAAAGGTGTTTGTGAGGAATGTGTGATTTCACCAATTATATTAAAGATAGACATTATTCATAAAAGCATTTAAAATAAACAGACATGGAAATATGTAAATAAACAATTCATATAATCAGATGGTCATGAAGCTCGACTAAATTTACAGCTTAATCTTACACCAGTGTTTCAAGAGATAATATATACACCGCATAGTATTTGTGTTACAATTTGTTCTTTTTTTATAACATCCGATGCAAAATGTAATACATTAAAATTCCTTTTTTTGCCAATTACGCGTAACGTCTACCATACCAGGCGTGCAGCGGTATAGAGTGGTGCGGTGTGTGTGCACCCGTACAGTTCACAAAGCGTATATAATACTAGTGATTGTTCGCGGAAAATAATGTCTCAAACGACATACCAGCGCTCTAACTTGTACTTGCTGTCGTGACCAAAGCGGGACTCGCGCCCTCGCATAAATATCACCTCCTAGGCACCAAAACAGGGGTACTACCATGCGTACACATCTAACACAGCAAGCTCACTGTTGATAATCCCAGGACAGTTTACTTCTAAAGGCTGGATCGAAAAAAAAACCATAATATATCAAATTTTTCAGACAAAGTAAACCCATACCCTATTGACAAAATTCCGTCTGATATATATTGTGATTTAGATGATGTCTGTCAGGTGTGGATTCGGGCTTTGGTGTTATGCGATGACATCTAGACAAGTGGTTTGGGTTTGGCTATGTCTCCAGTCGGTAGGTACCGGATATAATAGTCCTGGTAGGGGGTTTAGGGGGCGCGAAGCCAACGCCCCCTCCCGGAAGCTCAGAAGGTTTTAGGAATTACAACCATTACTGGTATTATGATCAATACAATGCTGTATAACATACGAATTGCCAATTTCAAGGGGGGGGGGGGGGGGTGGGGAGGGGGCATTGTGTCCCTCCAACTCTGAGACTGATTTTATTTTCACACCGCTCATTATTATTCGTTTTCATTTTATCTGTCAATTATTCCTCAACTGTTTCTGTATATTTTATATATTTGTACATTGTAGATATTTTTTTTTTTTAATATGCATGAAATATCTGCCGTTGTGGTTAAAAACGAAAACGATTAATCAGTCAATAATATATATCTATCTATTTTTCTTTCAAGGTTTTGTCAACTACATTTTGTATGTATCTATTTGGGATCGACAACCATATTGCTTAGTTGAATATGCAATAATATAGCTGCAATCATATGCACATAGATATAATTAGTGATCTTCATTTTTTCAATAAAAAGACAAAAATATCATATTTACATTTCTCAAAGTCGTATATAATACTTATCAGGTAAATATGTTACTATTCTTATCAACATCTGAAGATGAACAATTGAACATATATCTACCAAAGCTTTAAAGTAACTAGATTTAACTTCCAATCAGACACGTGAAGATACTTGTATTGTAGATAAATTAGATACGCACTTCTCTGTTATAACTTCTACGTTAAAAGTGGTGAATTATGAATTATTTGAGTGTTGTTATTGGATGTTTTCTGACATTATATCTAGCAGGTATAGTTACTTTTTTTCTTTTTTTCTTTTATCGTTTTGGTTTATAATATCAGATTCTTCCTGATTAGCAGCAGAAGCTATGTGATATTTTTTCGGTTAAATCCTATGAGCATTATAGAAGAAAAAAATATTAACCTGTACAGTAAGTGTCACAGAGACATTTTTGATTTTCTAAAATAATATAACAATTATGATTTTGGCAACTTGTATCACTTTCATATTGCTGGGCAGAATATATGGTATATGTGTGAGATTGCATATCGTACAAAATATACTAGATTTCAAAACGATTAGATTCTAATACTGTAAACTGGTAAGATTTAAAAAGAAATCACAAGAAATAAAACATTTCTATTTCATAATTTAAAACAGTAAAATGTAAATGAAATAGTTTTTCTTTTCATGAATTTTGATAATATTTAGTCACTTCATTCAATTTTGTTTCGTTTTTTGTGTGTTTTTTTTTTGAGGGGGGGGGGGGGGGGGGTGATCGTGTTACGCTATTTTTCACAAATGTAATGTTCCGTATGGTTGTGGTTGCTTAGTTTGTCGACCATGGCTGTTTATATATGTTCTTATTTTCAACTATAACACGAAAGCTCAAATAAATTATTTTATACTGAAAGAATAGGAAGTAGACTCTAACATTATTATTGAGTGATCATCTCCCTCAAGAGAAACGACACTATAACTATATCATCAGGAGGTGATGACGCATACTATTTCACTGTTGCAGTCACAAATGTAAAGTGTTTGTTTGTTTTGTTTGTTTGCTTAACGCCACTTTCAACAATATTTCAGCTATATCGTGGCTGTCAGTTTTATTGGTGGAGGAAACCGGGAGTACCCAGAGAAAACCACCGAACTTTCGCAAGTCACTGACAAACTTTATTACATAATGTTGTATTGAGTACACCTCGCCATGAGCGGGGTTCGAACTCACAACTTTAGTGGTGATAGGCACTGGTAGTTGAAAATCCGACTACTACACGATCACGACGGCCCCAAAAATGTACAGTGAATTTATTCAATTCTGGAATAGTTTTTCTCTCCATTAGATTGTTTTCCTTCCGGAAACTAGATTTCATCTATACCTTGTAGAAAGAGTATGCTTTATATATTATACAACGCTAAACAAAAGTTTGAAAATATCAAAGGAGTAATTAGAACCCGTAAATCAAAGAAGGACAGGCAATGACCAACAGTAAAAAGTCAAAAGGAGGAAAAATGATCTACAAAACACTACAGAGAAAACTAAAGATTGAGTGACACAACACCACAAAAAAACTGGGGGAAGATCATTCCGGAAGGTAGACAGCTCCTGCTTCCTTTGTGTAAATGAATATATATCTTATTACCTTCTTTCACATGTGGAAAACACTTGTATGGTGGCATCATTTCAGTAAGATGGGGGTGGGGGGGGGGGGGGGGGGGATGTGTGTATAATACTAGTTTAACCCTGCCACTTTTTATTAAAGTGCATGTACCAAGTCAAGAAAGTGTGTGAGTGTGTTTACGGGGTACATATATTTTTACCTCTGTTTCTAGTGAGTGTGTTTACGGGGTACATATTTTTACCTCTGTTTCTAGTGAGTGTGTTTACGGGGTACATATTTTTACCTCTGTTTCTAGTGAGTGTGTTTACGGGGTACATATTTTTACCTCTGTTTCTAGTGAGTGTGTTTACGGGGTACATATTTTTTACCTCTGTTTCTAGTGAGTGTGTTTACGGGGTACATATTTTTACCTCTGTTTCTAGTGAGTGTGTTTACGGGGACATATTTTTACCTCTGTTTCTAAGATTTTTTGATTGGATTTTGGAACTATTACGACAGTTGTGTTTTTTTTATTGTAAAACTAAACTTTATTGTAACGCTCAGAAATATACAAATGTGTACCATATAGGTCATACGCTATTTACAATGTAATGGATGACAAAACATCTCTAGAGGACATTATTCTAGAGGTTAAAATAATATTAATAATAAATTTACTAAAAGCATAAAGAAAAGGTTTCTAATTTAAATAAATTTTGATATTGGATATGACAATACAACACTAGATGTCATTTGTCCGTAATAAATGTACACCAGCTGAATACCCCGAGTCAATATACGGCTAAAGATCATATACCTCTTAAAGATGTTGTTTTCACATATACATCATACCATTGTAAAGTTTCTGGTTTTCATGATGTAACATCCTTTTTTTATTTATAGAATTAAGATTTTTTGTTCTAAGTAAAAAATTGTAAAAATAAATACATGTAGTACAAAATTATGGTTATGTTGTAGCTTACGGACTCACAGCATATATATATATATATATAACCTTATTTAATTTGAAAATGTAGAAAAGGTACCTCTGAACTTGAAAACATTGTAAATATGGCATATATTTGTCAACCTTTTTCCACTTCTGATACAATTTTGAGGTATTAAAATGCAACTTATGAATACATAAACAATTGGAGTTCCCACCTTTGACCATTAACTCTTTGAATATTTCTATTATCCAAATGCATAGAAACTAAAGCAAAATTACAAATTCCATATCCATAAAAAGTCATGACCATTCCATCAAGATGACTTTTGTGAATGACAATTCTGCACAAACCGCTTTATATTTCTTTCCTTTAATGTTATATGCAAAGAGTCCCCATGTAAAATATTTTGACTATGTGATGTTGCTTTTATACATATTTCATTCATTTAAGAAAAATTTGTGTTTTTTCTTTTATCAAATTGCAAGTCGAACACACCCTTGATAAGTGTTACAATGAATTTAAATTCTTATGACCAATAGACCTATATAAACCTTAAAGAAATAATTGGTATTATGCAGGGGATTCTAATTGGCTGAGTACTCAATTACGTGTGGGAATAATTACAAATTTTGTTATATTACTCCTAGTTTCCTTTTTTTTCAGTTTGTTAAAAAAGTAGAAAAAAAAATGATAAAAAGAGACAAAATAAGTTGCACACAATTTAAGATAAAACAAAATAAAATCATTAATCTGCAGAAATGTGGAAAAAATGTTAAGTCCCTTGTGACAAGTTTCTAATTTGTTTATTTGATATTGACTTGTTTAATTGTATACATTATTTATTTTTAAGTGCCAAGCATGTATCTAGATACAGATTTGATCATAAGACAATGATGGGTCTTCAATCCTGCCAATCAAAACAATATGAACTACGATACCCCAGTTTCACGGAGTTTGGTTGCTGGTGGTTTATGGTATTTAACGCCACTTTCAAAAATATTTTAATTATTTTGTGGCGGTCAGTTTTATTGGTGGAGGAAATAGAGAAAACCATCGACCTGTCGCAAGTCACTAGTTCTAATAATAAAACCCTAAATGCTCGCTTACTCTGCCGAGACACAAGTTTGTCACAGGAGCTACATTATTGCAACTACAAGTCACAGACAAACTTTATCACATAACACATCGCCATGAACGGGGTTCGAACTCACACCGTTAGTGGTGATAGTCACTGATTGCATAGGTAATTGTTGGGATACATATACTGTAGATATAGGTAGTAAATATATTTATTATTAAAGTCATGATGTTTATATTTCAGGGGCTGTACCTGTAACAGATCATTCTCATCATAGATCAAAAAGAAATAATGGATTAAAAGAATTAACTCCTGGTGACAGAGAAAGCTGTAAACCAGGAGCTGTATGTGTTTTAATTATAAATATAATAATAAGTATGAAAAAGTACCGTATTTAAACATTATAAGAAACTCAATTGCAAGAAAGGGACTGTCTTGGTCGTGATCGTATGGTAGTTATATTTATAACTACCTATATATGCAATCAGTGCCTAATACCACCAGTTCGAACCCGGCTCAGACGAGGTGTACTCAACACAACATTTAGTCGTATCACATAGAACCTCGGGTGGCGATGTTTACTATTTGTTTTCTATATACTGCCATCGCATGAAATAAAAAATGAAAAAATCCCAATGAAAACGTAAAATATGAATATGGAATGTGAAGTCATATGTTATAGGACTACACAACATTATGTGATAAAGTTTGTCAGTGACTTGCGGCAGTTCAGTGGTTTTCTCCGCATACTCCGGTTTCCTCCATCAATAAAACTGACCACCATGACTATAACTGGAAAATTGTTGAAAGTGGCATTAAACACCATAAACCGATATTGAACAAGATATGATGGGTTAAGTACTGATATATATTTCTTTAGGAAACACAAATTTTATTTTTGACTTTTAATCAAAATATTAAGTCATTTTCTTTATTATATTTGATTACCAAGATGAATTTTAGTAATCATTGAGATTATCACCTCCTTATATTAAAGTTTAGTTTTCTTAAAGTTCGAAATTGTTGAAATTATCACCTTTTTTATTTAAAGTCAAGTATTCTCGTAGTTTGAAGTGTAGTATCCTGTTGACCTGTTTATTTGTCAACAAAGAAATCATTGCTACATTTAATGATTATCAATTCTACCAACTGTCCACTCAAGACTGAAAATTTACTCAAACAATGCTTACAGAAGTTACTAAATATAGAACACATGTGACGCAAATGGATGACAAAAGCTCGTATGAAATGAAAGCCACTTAAGTGAATTGTTAAATGTTTTAATATTTTATCATTTATTTTTCTGTTGTTGATATGACCAACATTAGTTAAAGTAACCAATCATATCAGTTGTTATTCAATCAGTGATAGACCAGAATACTACAGCCTGGATTATAATGTCTGTTATGTTTTTGACCATTGAAAAATATTTTCCCATATGATTCTGTTCAGCAACTTCAGTTTCTTTAGAATTTGTAAATATATTTTTGATAATCAGTTAGAGAACAATTTCAGATTCTGATGTTTCTCTGTTATTTATAGTGTTATGGTTCCAGGGTTTATATGTATTTTTATAAAGAAGGATAACCTTTTAGTAACATACAATTTTTATTTAGACATGTGATGAAAATATTTTATAATTGATGTAAAAGCTAAGTTAGTACAAAAACTTTTTAAAATTAAATTAGAACAAAATTATTTATCATTGCCATTTCCTCATTTAATAAGTCCCCCCCCCCCCCCCCCCCCCCCCCCCCCCCCCAAAAAAAACAACAAAAAAACAAAAACAAATAACATGTACACTCACAAAACAAAACAAAAACAAACAAACAAACAAAACAAAACAGGTTTACACTGACAACATTTCATGTATTTAACCTGTTCTTCATACTGTTTTACTGTTTTAAAAGTGTTTACTTTAATTGATATGCTCTATATTTAATAGACACTACCAGTTACCAGAGTTAATACTACAGAAAGATTAAAAGCTCTCAGAAATCTGTTTGATACCAATGCTATAGATGGCTACATTATACCTTCAGGAGATGCTCATCAGGTAATACAACTTCATTATAACATTTGATGGTTCCGTAATATTTTTTTTGCTTCTTATAAACAGTCTTTGCCTTAATTTTTTCACCTACTTGCCCGAAAATCAAAATTTAGAAAAAAAATTATATTTATTCAAACAAATTCTTTCATTATTTTCAATTGTCCAAATCCATTTTTACTTGTCCTGGGCTTTGCGAAAGTCGGCTAGCGTGAAGACTGTAAAGACCTTACCTTGATTCACCTAAAATTACACGCATTCTGTTTATTAGAAATGCCAGTATCCATATTATCTGAAAGCATATCACGCTTTAGGTTTTCAATATGAAATAAAAATAAAATTGAGCTATTCATTTTAGCATTGTGTCTAATTGAAGGAAGGGGTTCTGTAGTTGTTGTAGGTTATATTGTCAACCATCCAAGATGGCCATAGTTACAGAAAATATAAATTTTCTTAAAATGGTTGAAGTGTACATGTGTACATCATAAACTTGAATGAGCTGACATTTAGGCTGTAAATGCTTTATATAATAAGATGTTTGAAGTATAATTTTATTTGAATAAAATTTGCTGTAAAATCTTTCTAAACAGTTATTTGTGGTAGTTGGATTTACAACTACCTATGTAATCATTACCTATCACCACTAACATTTTGAGTTCGAATCCCACTCAGGCGATACAGCATTATGTGATCAAGTTTGTCAGTGATTTGTGGCAGATTGGTGGTTTTCTCGGGTTTCCCCCCACCAATAAAACTGACCGTCATGATATAGTGCAGTATTGTTAAAAGTGGCATTAAACTCCATAAACCAACCAATCAAACCTTCAAAGCTATCGTAGGAAAGAACTAGGACATGAAATGTATTTTCTTCCTTGTTAAATTACTCTTTTATAGTTATATAATTGTTTATTTAAAATCAATTGTACAATATTTTTGGATATAGGTAACAACTGTGGGAATTTTTGGGACATTATGATAAGTAAGTAATAAAGAGACCATTTATTATCTAGTTTTCATTAAATTATTGTAACTAATTTTTTGGTATAATTTGAACAGATTCTTTCACCTAGATATATTAAATAATTCCTTTTAAATTTCAAGTAAATATTAAATAGCATACAGGTATCTCTTGATTAAGGAAAATGGTATCAGTGTAATAGTAGAATTGATAGGGATTTGTTGCCTTGATTTTTTAATCCAAACCATTGAAGATGCATTATCTCCCTTGGAACCTCAGCTACCACATTATCTCCCTTGTCAAATTAGGTAAGGGAGATAACAAAAAAAAATCTCCTTTGGAACCTCAGCTACCACATTTATCTCCATCAGCCAAATTATGTAAGAGAGAGCAAAAAAATATCCTGTGGCACATAAAATACATTCATTATCTCTCTTAGCCAAATTAGGTAGAGAAAACAAAAAAATCTCACTTGCAAGCTGAGGAGCACAGAGAATTTTAGTTAATTTCATTTCCAATCAACCAAGACTAATTCCTATGGCAGTTTGACTTCTTCTACTAATAACTGACCACTTTCAACTTAAGCTGAAGATTACATGTCCTGAACAAAAACAACTAAATGACATTATATTATAGAGTGAATATCCATCAAGTTATGATCTTAGAAGAGGATACATTTCAGGATTTACTGGCTCTGCAGGTGAGTAACCTTATTATGTTTTAAGACTACCAGTTCATTCTGTCTTTTACAGTTTTTTATTACCCCTTTGGCATATCTTCATAACTTTTTCCATAACTGTTGGAATTTATTTAATGAAGAGATCCCATGTTTTACCATATTTCATCCAAGACTTTGTCTAATGGTTTCCTGAATAATGATGTTGGACATGATTAGTTAAAGTCGTTAACCTCTGAATTCAAGTCTAATATCACTGATGTGAGTTTGAGCCCTCATACCAACCTCAAGTGTTAGGTTTTTCAGACACCTACACAAAACCCGGAGTTTCACCTGTGAGTTAATTGTCTGAGCTTACCTCCTCCATACAGTCTGGTAGTCATGACAATAGCAACAAAATTGCTAAAAAGGATAATAAATATTTGTTTTATTTATGACTTTGTATGGTAGTTGGATTTACAACTATGTATGCAATCAGTTCCTATTACAATAACATTGTGAGTTCCAATCACACTCGTTACGAGGTGTACACGATACAACATTATGTGATAAAGGTAATCAGTGACTTGCAGCATGTCGGTGGTTTTCTCTGGGTACCCCGGTTTCCTCCACCAATAAATCTGACATCCACGATATAGCTGAAATAATGTTGAAAGTGGTGTTAAACACCATAACCCTAAACCTAACCCTTTAATGTTTCACCATATTCACAGCGAGCCCAATAATAATATTAATCAAACACATTGTACTTCCTTTTATCTTAGGTTTTGTTACATGCCATCTTTTATCTTAGATTTTGTTACATGCCATCTTTTATCTTAGGTTTTGTTACATGCCATCTTTTATCTTAGGTTTTGTTACATGCCATCTTTTATCTTAGGTTTTGTTACATGCCATCTTTTATCTTAGGTTTTGTTACATGCCATCTTTTATCTTAGGTTTTGTTACATGCCATCTTTTATCTTAGGTTTTGTTACATGCCATCTTTTATCTTAGGTTTTGTTACATGCCATCTTTTATCTTAGGTTTTGTTACATGCCATCTTTTATCTTAGGTTTTGTTACCTGCCATCTTTTATCTTAGGTTTTGTTACATGCCATCTTTTATCTTAGGTTTTGTTACATGCCATCTTTTATCTTAGGTTTTGTTACATGCCATCTTTTATCTTAGGTTTTGTTACATGCCATCTTTTATCTTAGGTTTTGTTACATGCCATCTTTTATTTAACGTCTATGTTAGACCTTACATTGGCAAATCTACATACCTACACATGTAGTACCTATACATGATTTTAGCTGAAAAAATCAAATTCAATGTATCGACCTGATCAAACTAAGGTCTAGAAATTATGGTAATTTGTACTTGGACTTATATACTAAATTCTAACTTTGAAGAGGAAAATCATATATTATATAATCAAATAAACAAGGGCTGTACCAGAATTATTTTTAAATAGAAGCTTCTTTATAGCTTAAATACTGATCCTACACAAAAGTTTTTGAAAATAAATTTAAAATTTTATTTTTTATTTTGGCAGAGTATTTGGAGTAGTCTAAGGGACCGACCATTTAACTTGAAGGGGGGGGGGTTATGGTTTTTTGTTTCGTTCATAATTTTTTTTTCGGACTTAACAAGAGTTAGAATAAATTTTTTTTGTCGCGCAAAGCGCGAATTTTTTTTCCAGAATTTAACTTTAGGTTATATGACAAAAACTCTGAATCAGATTATTTTTTTTCTCCTCCACCAAAATCAGAATATTTTTTTCAGCAACATTGAGAATCAGAATATTTTTTTAGAAAAAAAAACATAACCCCCCCCCCTTCAAGTTAAATGGTCGTTCCCTAAGCAAGTTGTATTAAATTTGATTATAATGATAAAGATTTTTTTAACTTAAATTAGACTTCATGAACCCATTCAGATATTTTTCATGAAATTTTAACAAAAGCTACTTCAGGCTAAGCATATTGAACCTGCATATAAATATAGAAAATTATTTTAGCCATTTTGGCAAGGAACTGGGACTAGTTTTTTTAGGGAGGGTCAGGGTAAGGGGAAAATTTCAACATGGTGAAACCTTTTTTTTAAGTGTTGGTTCATTAACAATCCATCAAATCTTTATACAGTGTCATGATGAAACATGCTTGTAATATAGTTAATGTATTGACAGGATTTGTTTTCCTATTTTGTCAGACAATTTGAATATTTATACATTTTGTAAATGAAAATGCAGATCTGTAAAAAAAGAAAATAAAACTATATAATATCTATTTGCTTTTGGAAAGCAGAAGAGACATAGGGTTCTGTGGAGCCCTTTAGAGATATATATTAATATAAATATAATTGAATATTGTATTTATTTTGTGAATGGAAATAAAAAAAACTATATACCTTGAAAAGGTAGTTTCCATGGCAACCATGAATATTTTTTTAATGGCAAATAATTTTTGAAGCTTCAGCATTTTCCTAAATTGTGCAGTCTATATTTAAATAATTTTATATGTATCATTATTTCATAAATAAACAACTCCTGAACATAAATTTAAGTTGTATTTATTAAACAATTCTCCTCCTTGTCCTGACAATAACATTTCGTCTCCTTCATAAATATATTTACAAATCTTAGTGTGTCCTTACACTGATTGTTAAGTGCATGACCAACATTAAAAAGCGTTGTTAATGTTAGTTTATAGCAGCCATAAATACACTGAAGCATACTTCAAAGGGTTGGTACCATATTTTGTGGAGTACATATGAATTCGTAAATATATGATTGTCTGTAAATCATTACGAATACCCTTCAGAAGTATTTATCAAGTGGAATTTGTTCATAAGTACCGGGGGAAAAAAGTTGATAAATATGAATAGACAAACAAAAATGATTACTATTTATTTGTTAATACAATGAAGCCTGTCTAAACCAAACCCTGTTTAAAACGAAATCCAATATAAAAGTCCCAATGTAGGAAATATTTTTATAGATTAACCTGTATAAAATAAAAACTCGTCTATTCCAAACACACAAAAAATGGTTATAGGAGGTGTGGCTCAGGCATGCTGCATTGTATGTAGTTAATGATGAAATGCTATCACTTTTTGTTGTAAATGCTTTTCAACCAATTAACTCAGACCAACCTATAATGAATCCTAAATGTACTAGGCTGAAGAGGCCTTCTGACTTGTAAGAAGATCCAATATAATCAAAATAGTTCAATATTGAAAGGCTGCTTTACAAATGCTGCAGTAAGCAGACTAATTATTTCAAGATGAGCTTCTGGTTTATGTTCTATATGTATTGCTGCTGTACTGTAAAAGAAGTTTTTTTTTGGTTATTTTTAGGTACGGCTGTTGTACTGAGAACAAAAGCTGCTTTGTGGACAGATGGGAGATACTATTTAGCAGCAGAAGATGAGCTGGACTGTAACTGGATATTGATGAAATCTGGTTGGTATTATGAAACATTTAAACAAATGGTGGACTTTTTTTTTTAATTTTCACTTGCTACCCCTGGACAAGTGGGATTGATGTAAAACAATGACCCTTATTGAGCAACCCTGGGCCATTAAGGTTATTGTAAACAGGCGTGTTTTTTAAATAAACTATGTTATGATGTAAAAAAAATACCTGATGGGTATTGTGACATCAGTACATTTGTATTGTTTGTCGATATTCAGGGAGAAAAGTTGTTAAGATTTATAATATAAACAGATCTTATCCAAACAACATGCAGGATAAATTTTGTTGAGTGTCTGTAAAAAAAATTGAAATATCTTTATCTCCCTGCTGTCTGTCTGACTAAATGTGTTGGTGGTATATTCTTTCACTTGCTTTCTATCTTGTTTGGTAACTGCATAATATACTTGTAGTAAAATAAAAAATAAAAAACAATAATGGAGAATTATTTCATCAGCTATGTCTCTGGCTTATTTTAAGCTCCTTAAAACAAACAAGACCATAATTCTCTTGATATAAATAATAAGAGGTTGTTGGGGTCGTGATCGTATGGTAGTAGAATTTACAACTACTTGTGCAATCAGTGCCTATCACTACTAACATTGTGAGTTTGAATCCTGCTCATGGTGAGGTGTACTCGATACAAATTTATGTGATAAAGTTTGTCTGTGACTTATGGCAGATCTATGGTTTTCTCTGGGTACTCCGCTTTTCTCTACCAATAAAGTTGACTGCCACTTTATAATTGAAATATTGTTGAAAGTGGCATTAAACACCATAGCCTAACCCAACCCTAGATAAGACATATTTTATGAATCCTTTCTATTTCAAACTGAAGGTGAGTGAAAAGTTTTGATCTTAAAAGGATTGGGGTCTATATTATATTCATTTTTATACTTTTTTACCATTGAAGAAAAGAGCTATGCTGGGTACAGCATGATGAGATCCCACATGATGTGGGCAAGTTAATTTAAGCTTTAATATTCAGTTCTCTGTTCTGAAAGTCTTGAATGAATGGATTCTAAAATTTTATTAAGTCATTTCTAAACCAAAACTGAGAAAGACTTGGATATAAGATATTGAACAAATTTTCGTAAAATCTGCTAAAATTGTATGAAGTTTTATTTTAATTTTGATCACACTAATATATATTGCATAATTGTAGGTGAAGCAGAAACACCAACTATAGAAGAATGGTTAATTACTAATTTAGGACCTACAAATGGCACAGTTGGTGCCAGTCCCTTTTTCATTGCGAGCAGTAAGTATGATATTTCTAATTTAGGACCTACAAAGGGTACTGTTGGTGCCAGTCCCTTTTTCATTGCCGGCAGTAAGTATGATATTACTAATTTAGGACCTACAATGGGTACTGTTGGTGCTAGTCCCTTTTTCATTGCCAGCAGTAAGTATGATATTACTAATTTAGGACCTACTATGGGTACTGTTGGTGCTAGTCCCTTTTTCATTGCCAACAGTAAGTATGATATTACTAATTTAGGACCTACAATGGGTACTGTTGGTGCCAGTCCCTTTTTCATTGCAAGCAGTAAGTATGATATTACTAATTTAGGACCTACAAAGGGTACTGTTGGTGCCAGTCCCTTTTTCATTGCCAGCAGTAAGTATGATATTACTAATTTAGGACCTACAATGGGTACTGTTGGTGCTAGTCCCTTTTTCATTGCCAGCAGTAAGTATGATATTACTAATTTAGGACCTACTATGGGTACTGTTGGTGCTAGTCCCTTTTTCATTGCCAACAGTAAGTATGATATTACTAATTTAGGACCTACAAAGGGTACTGTTGGTGCCAGTCCCTTTTTCATTGCCAGCAGTAAGTATGATATTACTAATTTAGGACCTACAAAGGGTACTGTTGGTGCCAGTCCCTTTTTCATTGCCAGCAGTAAGTATGATATTACTAATTTAGGACCTACAATGGGTACTGTTGGTGCCAGTCCCTTTTTCATTGCGAGCAGTAAGTATGATATTACTAATTTAGGACCTACAAAGGGTACTGTTGGTGCCAGTCCCTTTTTCATTGCCAGCAGTAAGTATGATATTACTAATTTAGGACCTACAATGGGTACTGTTGGTGCTAGTCCCTTTTTCATTGCCAGCAGTAAGTATGATATTACTAATTTAGGACCTACTATGGGTACTGTTGGTGCTAGTCCCTTTTTCATTGCCAACAGTAAGTATGATATTACTAATTTAGGACCTACAAAGGGTACTGTTGGTGCCAGTCCCTTTTTCATTGCCAGCAGTAAGTATGATATTAGTAATTTAGGACCTACAATGGGTACTGTTGATGCCAGTCCCTTTTTCATTGCCAGCAGTAAGTATGATATTACTAATTTAGGACCTACAATGGGTACTGTTGGTGCTAGTCCCTTTTTCATTGCCAGCAGTAAGTATGATATTAGTAATTTAGGATCTACTATGGGTACTGTTGGTGCTAGTCCCTTTTTCATTGCCAGCAGTAAGTATGATATTACTAATTTAGAACCTACAATGGGTACTGTTGGTGCTAGTCCCTTTTTCATTGCCAGCAGTAAGTATGATATTACTAATTTAGGACCTACAATGGGTACTGTTGGTGCCAGTCCCTTTTTCATTGCGAGCAGTGAGTATGATATTAGTAATTTAGGACCTACAATGCATACTGTTGGTGCTAGTCCCTTTTTCATTGCCAGCAGTAAATATGATATCAGATACCCTTTATTGTTGGCATTGTTTCTGGGTTTACAGAGATCATCAGTTTACCTTGAATATAAACAGTTAGGTGATTTAATATAGCAGTTATTGTCTTTGTTTTTTTATTGTGAAATTATATTACTTATATTGTATATTTAAAACTGATAAAAGTTATTGTGCCTCCTCTTAAACAGTTTCACTAGCTAACACTTTGTTCTTATGTGGCAACCATCTTGATTTTTCCTTGGTACTAAAACTAAAAATTAGTACAGAACAATCTAATGAATATTCCTACAATATCACAATCTGACAAGAGGATTTTTTTAAATCTTTGACCAATCAGAACACATTATTGACACAGGCAACCATGTTGAATTCCCAGTTAGAACCAAAAGTTCTTAGCTTAAGGTACAATCTAATTAAAATTCCTCTCAAGTTTGTTTCAAATTGACCTAGTGATTTGAGAGAAGAAGATTGAATTTGTGAAAATTTAACAGAGGATGTCAGCTATTAATGGAATATGGTTCCAGAGAAGTATCATGGACATGAAGAAAAATAAATTATTTGTATATTTAGTGACGTTCATTATGTATACTCTATCACAGTCATTACTGCTCAGTCTCCTGGCTTGGTACAGGTACTTCAGTAAAAAGTGGTGGCTTGGTTTAATATTGATATATTTTTTTCAACTTTTCTTCATCAAAACAGGCATAGAAATTTTATTTTGGATTATTTCAGCAGTGCTGTACGAGGTCATGTTTCAGCCAATGTTTAATTTTGTTTGGTACAATAATCCCTCTATACTGTTAATTAAATAATATATCTTCATGTACAGGTTCATGGCTGATCATGGAAAGTACACTGACAGAGGGATCAGTTAGTATGAAACAGATTCCAAATGATTTGATTGACAAAATATGGACAACAGGCCGACCAGCTCAACCTAATAGTACAATTAATGCTTTACCTATTCGCTTCTCAGGTAATACTGTCAAACCTGTAAGGTATATCAAATAAATGTCTAATTAAGGCTCTATTAATAAATTGTAAGTGTATTTATAAGTGTCAGTGTGTTTCTCAAATTTTATGATTTCCATATTTCTCCTTTTTATCAACATATTTCATATAATAACAGGATATCAGTTCAAGACTAGTTATTTTAAGTTTTTTTACTCAGAGTATCAATCACACATTTTAAAGTTTAAAAGCATATTTTACAATCATTTGAGGTTGTTTAAAGAAAATTATATGAATGAATCCTATAATTTCTGAGGCAGAACTGAGTACTGCCGATCTATCATTTGATGCATTGTTTATTTAATGTAAGCATACATTGTATTTGTATAAATAATGAAGCTAATTGGTGGTGTAATTGTTAGCGTGCTCGCCTGAAGTGCAGTAGATCGTGGGATCTAGCCCTGGAGGAAAGAGGAGGGGGAGGGGGGGGGGGGGGGGGGGGGGGGGTAAAACGAAAGATTATAGAATTAGTATTTGCTGCTTCTCCACTAAGCCCACAGCATTAAGGAGTAAGACTGGTTTGCATGAAATTAGGATAATGTATCCATGTGGAGCGACATATTCTAACCGTGGACTGTTGTTTCAGTGAGCTAACACTAAAAAAGTCCAATTAAGCATTTTGGTCTAGTACATTTCGTACATCATCATTTCATTGAATGTTACTTCTTGATTTTCCTGAAAAACTGTTTATTTGGTGTTAGACAACACTCATGTACTATTAATAATGACTAAGCATGACAGATACAACTTTTTTCAACTTATTTTGCAAAGATCGCATTTTTAATGAATTACTGCTAAAGAATATTATTGATCTGCAGAATACATATATCCAACAAAGGGACACCACCTACCTGTTTTGAAAGTCTAAATATTGTTGGTGAAAGGCTCAGTGTGTTGTCTGTTGCTACCATCATAATTATTGTAATGTTAGGAAATTTATATTGACCGTTTCACCCAAAACAGCTTAACGTGTATACATAAATTTGTTTACAGGTCGTAGCTGGACAAATAAGATAGAAGATATGCATGCTGCGATGACAGAGAAAAATGTAGATGTTCTTATTGTCACTGGTTTAGATGAAACAGCATGTAAGATATACATAGAAATATACAGATATTTGAGATTTCAATTAAATATTCCTAAAGTATTTACTTTTAGTTTCTGATGACAATCTGATAAACAGCTATAAATAACTTATGAGTAAATATAGGTAAAACTTTACAAGTATAAACATTCTCTTTAATGTCGTGCACTCTCACTTACCATTATTAGAACTGAGCATAAAAAGGCATTTTTTTTTCTAATTGTTATAATTTAACATATTATAATAAGAAATTATGAAAAATTCCAAAAATTCCCAGAATTTTATTTTTCAGGGCTATTCAACTTGAGAGCCGCTGACATAGCTTATAATCCTTTCTACATTTCATATGCTATTGTTGAAAGACGAAACCAAAGAACAAGGTACATGTATAATATTTAATTATCCTAACACATGCATTAGCACAACAATATGTCCTCATGTTATACAATAATAAGTCTGTTGTATTGAAGTGAAAGGGGATGTACAGTAGTCTCCCTCTTATAGGCCACCCATCTGCAGTGAAACAGTAACCTTTTAAAAAGGGTTGGCTATTTTGAAGGGAACAATTTAATAGTATTTTACTCTCTCAATGCATCTGAAATCGTGACATTTTCCCAGAACATTTACCTTATATTGGTGATTGATTTGATTTGATTTATTGTGTTTAA
Source organism: Bathymodiolus septemdierum (assembly GCA_963383655.1). Classification (NCBI taxonomy): domain Eukaryota; kingdom Metazoa; phylum Mollusca; class Bivalvia; order Mytilida; family Modiolidae; genus Bathymodiolus; species Bathymodiolus septemdierum. The sequence goes on along the minus strand of OY726517.1, from coordinate 115,172,927 downwards.
TGCCACTTTCACCAATATTTCAGCTATATCATGGCGACCAGTTTTAGTGGTGGAAGAAGCCGGAGTACCCAGAGAGAACCACCGACCATGGGCAAGCAACTGGTAATCTTTATCACTTGATGCTGCTAGTCGAATGCACCCTTTTTTGTAGATTACAAAGCCGAGCGCGAACCCACGCCGTATTGGTGATAGGCTTGTATGAGTTGTTAGGTAATCCAAACTTTATATTGGAATCAGTGAGATGATCTCTACATGTCGTACTCATATTGTAAGTCAAGTTATCAAGAGGTGGAGGTTGGCATTCCATTAATTTTACAGAGATACGAGATTTCTTCTTTTTTTTTGGCAAAATATTTTAAATTAAATGTGTCAGAATTGATCAAATCAGCTAGAACATGAAGGTGTAGGGCCACTGTATAAGGGTTTACTCGTTCTCCATCAGTGAGTACTTTCCTCTCTGATTCCATCACTTACAAGGAAAACCTTGGATTTCTATCAACTTCTGTCCTTTATCTTCTTTAATTTGCAGGTTACAATGAGTTAGAGGATTTGATCGTCTTGTTGTAGATAGTGAAACTAATGGCCATCATTATTTAACCCTGTTTTTTTAATTGTAGACTCTTTTTGAGAGAAAAAGACAGAAAATTAACAGAGGAATCTTCAGACCCAGAAACAACTGAAAGACTTTATGAACATCTGAAAACCGGTACTACTGGATCTTGTGCTGGGAAAACAGGACTTTGTGTTGAGGTTTGTTAAATTAATATGGCACAATTATGATGAATATCTGCACATTGTTTTTGAGTGGCTTCCTAATTTAAATTTTTTTTTTTTTAATTTGTGAAATTATTATAAATCATGTTTGTGTCCCTCAGGTAAAGATAGTAATTGTTGCTGTGTTTTACTGTAAGTTTGGATATTTAAGGTTTTCTTCTGCTTGTGAAAGTTTTGTGTTAATTACATTTTCCAAAATGTTTTAAAGATCAGCAACACTGAAAAATGTATTTTATATTTTATATAACAATGGTAAGCATATTCATGTGATATGGCTTATTATGGTAGCTTCATGATTCTGAGGAAAAAGGGGTCATCGTGGTCATGATTGTATGGTAGTTGGATTTACAACTACCTATGCAGTCAGTTTCCATCACCACTAATGTTGTGAGTTTGAATCCCACTCAGGCATGGTGTACTCGATACAACATTATGTGATAAAGGTTATCAATGACTTGCAGCAGGTCGGTGGTTTTCTGTGGGTACTCCAGTTTCCTCCACCAATAAAACTGACCGCCACGATATAACTGAAATATTTTTGAAAGTGGCATTAAACACAATAACACTAACCTCGAGGGAAATTTGTTTTAAGAAGATATAGTCATTTGACTAGTGACTAGTTGTATATCATGTATGTTACAGGTTGTAGACTACAACACCATGTTAGCAGAGGTACAGACATTAAATGGAGATACTAATATAAATCAAGTATGGGTCGCTTTCCAGTGTAACTATGCTATATATTCTGCCTTGAGTTCAAAGGTATGTCAAATAAAAGAAATTAAAAAATCTGTCACAATTTGTGCAGTATTATTGACAGTTTAGGCCAAATACTCTTTAAAAAAACGGGATCTGATCGATAGTCCGATGGTTCGATGGTACGACGGTTCGATAGTCCGACGGTTCGATAATCCAACAGTTCGATAGTCCAACAGTTCGATAGTCCGACGGTTCGATAGTCCGACAAATTTAATAGTTCTGCCGTTGATAATTTAATAGTTTCCCCGTTCATGCTGCCTCCGAAGTCTTGTGTGTAGTTGAGGTTTCTCAAGGAACGCAACAAAAGTCCAGTTTACGGACACGATTTGTCCTATAAGTAGTGCAATTAAACGTCAAAAACATGAAAATTTCCGTAAAAAGATATCTCGACTTGATTTGATTTTTTGTATGGAGCTTGTACTATGTACGACTCCTATTTTCAGACCTGTGCCACACTTCTTGTTTGCCGATGGCAGGGAGCATCCATGTCCTACAGACACGTTTGTCTTTTATTTGTATTTACTAACCATTAATTTAATCATTCATACATCCATGTTTATTTGGAAAAGTCGCCGATTGCTGTATTGAAGCTGACGACTGCCGGACTTCTTTTTTTATCGTAACTAATCGGCCATACTCGCTGCTGTCAAATTACCTAATTTTCCGTGCAACGAAAATTGTCGAGTAGTTACCATTGTGTCGGACTATCGAACTGTCGGACCATCGAACTGTCGGACCATCGAACTGTCGGACTAAAGAGCTGTCAGACCACAACTACGCACTCAAAAAAACGAAGGTGACAGGAAATAGACTAAAAATGATAAATACAGCAAAAATAATTACCATGGTAATACATCAATTTTAAATGCAACACAAATTTCCTTATGTATAATCATCAAATATGTTTTTGTGTCTATACCAAGCTAGGACCTAGATTTCCAATGTCATATGTCCTGGTCTTTTTTGAGTTAAGATGAGGCTGTTTGTTTTGTTGATATTGGTGAAATTGTTGAACATCACTGTTTTTAACTTTCTTTTCCTAAAGAACCAATGAGTATACATGCACTAGCAACTTTCTCTCAGAGTATTCCATATTCGTCAACAAATGCAACTGAAATATTGTTGAAAGTGGCGTCACCTGAAACCCAAAGCAATGCATGCACTAGATGTCTTGTATTGCAAATTTTCAAGAATTCCAGGTTTTAGGAAAACAACAGTACATATATCGTCGTTCAAAAGTTCACTAGAGCCTGTGTTGTATTTGTTGTTTTGATATGATGACTTTAAAATAAAGCTTATGTTATCTTATCAAATGTCACATAAGTGTGTTATAGAATAAAACTTTTTTGATGATTCATTTTCAGAAAATACATCAGGCAAATACTCCAGCTGCTTTGATTAAGTGTAGGAAAAACTCTGTAGAACAACAAGGCATGAGATATTCACATGTAAGTTATTAATATTTATTTTCTTGTAACCCTGTCTCACATGGCCACAAGGGGTGGTTGTGGCCGTGATCGTATGGTAGTTGGATTTACAACTACCTGTGCAATCAGTGCCTATCATCACTAAAGTTTTGAATTCCAACCCCGTTCATGCCGAGGTGTACTTGATACAACATTATGTGATTAAGTTTGTCAGTGACTTGTAACTGTTGGGTGTTTTTTTCCAGGTACTCTGGTTTCCTCCACCAATAAAACTCACTGCCATGATATAACTGAAATATTGTTGAATGTGGCACTAAACACTAGAAATCAGAAACCACATGGCAACATTGTGACAGGGTGATGGTTTTTTTTCTTGGTAACCTTAATATTATCCACCATTTAAACGGACTCCTCCATGATATACTAGTAAATGAAATATTGTTGAAAATGGTGGTTTCATCCATAATTCCATTTTTTTGTGTTAATGAGTTACTTCCCTTTGGTCAACATCACAGAAAAATTCAAATGGTAGCAGTGAAATATTTAAATGTGGCTAAAATCAATTTATTCATTAATAACATGTGTGAAAAGTGATGCCTGTCTTATGTTCTTCAATGATTGCGTTAAAAAGACTATTTATGTTGATAAACCTACATACAACCCCAGTGTTTGTTTTATTGAGAATATTTTGGGCTTTTTTGGCAATTCTTTTTTTGTTACAATTCAAATTATTCTCAAATATCTTTTATATGCAATATTTGACTGCCACGATATACACAATGAAACTGAAATATTGTAGAAAGTGGTGTTAAACATCATAAACTCAAACCTATGTAATATTTGTAGATAAGAGATGCAGTTGCCCTGATCACCTTTGTTTCAAAGTTAGAAAAAGAGGTAAGTTCTGAAATACAGCCTCCTGCGGAGGAGTGGAGTGGCAAATGTGTTTACATTGATGTGTGTTTTCCATTCTGTCAATTTTTTAGGAAGCTTTAGCAAACAGTTTTTAGGCTTAGATCATGATAAGTTAATTATTGTATAAATTATATAAAACTTTTGTTTAAGATGAAAATAGAACCAAAATTCAAATTAAAATTATGTACCCACACATAGTGTAAATTATTTATAAATGTATGTGTAGGGGTTTATTCAGGGTGGGGGACTAGAGAAATATTCAAAATCTTTTTTAGTCATTTTTCAATATTGTAAGATTAATTTTTTTTTTATCTGTTGAGAAGTTTTAAGAAAGTTAATATCTTGTTATATTTTCATACTTGTTAGGTACAAGATGGATCACAGAAATGGACAGAAGTGTCAGCTGCTGCAGATTTAAAACAACATAGATTGTAAGATTTTAATATTTGGATGTTTGATGAAAGATTTTATCAAACATTAGCTTTCGTAGAAAAAATGCTAGCTGATATTTGACAATGTTTATGAATAGAAACGATGATTAATTGCATACTTTTGTCATTATTTTAATGGACATACTCCATAATACAGCCCATCAGGATTGCGCTGTAGTCAAAAATACTTCTACTTTCACTTTGCATTAAAGAGTTTATATTGAATGATTCTTGTTCCAAATACTTTGATCTAATTCAGAAATTATTAGGAGAGAGGAGCTACTAGTATGATATCCTGCTTAAATAAATAAAAATTAAATTAGATTACAGTGAAATCTGTCTAAAACCAATCCTGAATAAAAATAATAATTCTGTATAAACCGAACTTTAAATAAAGCCCCAGTGTAGGAAATCTTTATTCATTTAAACTTTATAAACCAAACACCTGTATATTCCAAACACAAAATTTAGTCTCAAAGAGGTTCAATTTAGACAGGTTTCACCTGTGTAAGAATTCTTATTTTTAGATCTAAAGAATACAATAGAGGATTGAGTTTTTCCAGTATTTCAGCAGCCGGGAGTAACGGAGCAATCATACATTATCATCCCTCTGAATCCACGGACAGAGAAATAACAGTTAACGAGATGTACTTATTGGACTCTGGTGCTCAGTATTTGTAAGTGTGATAGTTTATAGACAATGGTTGTGTTTTCAGATTAGCAGATTATAACAGAGGTCTGAGTTTTCCCAGTATTTCTGGTAGTGGGCCTAATGGAGCAGTGATTCATTATTTTCCGACACCAGCCACTGACAGAGATTTAACTGTCAATGAAATGTATTTGCTAGACTCGGGTGGACAGTATTTGTGAGTTTAATCAACATATCATATAATGAGCACGACATTCTTCAGCTTTTATATACTAGTATACAATTCTTAGCATGCATATACAGTCAAACCTGTTTTAAGAGGTCACCTTTGGGACAAAGAAAAAGTGGCCTTATAAGACAGGTGACCTCTTAAAACAGGTTCAATTCATATGAAATTTCCTATGACAGGATAGGAAAAAGGTGACCTTTCAATGCAAGTGACTATTTAATAGAGGTGACTGCATGGGCAGGCTTAACTGTATAGAGCTTAATCTCTCTCAGCTTAAATTTTATCTATACATACATGATATACATATACCAGAACTCTCTCTTTCATGTTAGATGTTATCTTTACATACAGTTTATATACATACAATTTATATTATGGAGAGGATTTATATAGGCTATTGCCTGCTATCCAATCCATTTCATTTATTTATGAATAAAATATTTTTAAATAAAAAAAAAAATAAAAATAAAAAAAAATACAATTTATATACTCTTTTGTGAGAATAATTGTTTAATGGGGTTAATCTTCTCTACCCTTACTGAACAACTTAGCCTTTAACAAATACCTGTGGTAAATCTACAGCAAACATTGTGTCAAGTTTACTGCAAATTGTATTCCCAGAGGAAACACAGTCAAACCTTTATTAAGAGGTCACCTTTGGGACAAAGAAAAAGTGGCCTTATAAGACAGGTGATCTCTTAAAAGAGGTTCAATTCATATGAAACATTCTATGACAGGGAAAGAAAAGGTGACCTTTTAATACAGGTGACTGCTAAATAGAGGTGACCACATGGGCAGGTTTGACTGTACTTCTGTGATCACGCATGTGATCTCAGATGAATCACATCAGATATCCCAGTGTGATAGGTGTGATAAAATAGTGGAATATTTTGCATGATCTCAGTTGCGGCCACACTGATTTCATGAGTGAATCAAACCCGATATCACACTCATTGCCACTTGGAGATCTCAATTGAAATCTTCATTTTCAATCATCATTTTCACAAGTAGGATCTATTTTTTTCTCAGACAAGATCACATATATACCATCTCATATTGATATCAAGTTAAAAAATGTAGGTGTTGATTCAAAGCTAACTTGTAATTAGCACAACTATGATATGTATTACTTGTAAAATGTTTCAATGGGTAATATCTGTGATTTTGGTGATTTTTTTTGTCCAGATATTTTTTACAAGAAGTACATTAAAAGCATAAATTAACACTAATTATCAAGTTTTAAAGTAAAAAGTCCATTCATTCTCTTTTATTTTCATGAAAACACATCTCAAACATAAATTCCTGTCTGTACGACAAAATATATGGCCCTATTCATATGACCTCAGAGCAGTTTGCCACTACGGTTTCTCCATATTTTCTACAATTTTTTCCATAAAATACGGACTACGATTTATGGTAATGAAACTACGGTCTGTGGTCGTTGTGTAAAAAATTGTTTTGTTTGTGAATCTGAAACATAGAATTACTGATCTACGTCATGAAAACTATTTTGTGGGACGAAAAGAGCTATACAAAAGTGTCTAGGAGAATTGGTATCAGTCTCATGGCAGTGGTTTTTTTCAACCGTGAAGCACGCTTGGAAAGATGACAGTAATAATTTTCCCGGTCCATCCCCCCACACTTAGATGTCTTGAAAAAATGCTACACTAGAATTTTCTAAATACTATTTTTAAATAAGGGCAGTAATTATTTTATTTATATGTATACATGTACATGTAATGTCTTTGCTTTGCTGTAGGGCATGTGTACAGTTGGATAATTTATACTCACTTTGATAATTACATAAATTCAATGCTAATTTTCTTGCAGTATAAAAGGTATATATATTGTAAACATTACTGAAATAAGATGGATATTATGGATGTTTATGTGTTCAGTTTGTGACTTCATGGATTGTTATACTTTTCTTGAATGGAGCTAAGTGTGAGAATGATACACACACATTTATCGTTAATTTGATACTTATTTGGCAGAAATTCACCAAAAAAAAAGGGAAAGGGTACACAGTGTTGTTTAAAGACAAATGATATGAGAGGTAAACTTTAGTGTAAATTAATAATGACAATGTCCAGAAGTGCAATCAGCTGATAATATTAATGAGGTCAGATTTCGGTTATTCTGTAGAGAATCAAAATAAGATCTTAGGCCTAGAATTTTATCACTTTTATACCAACACTTGCGTGATCTTTTTCAGAGATCAAGATGTTTGATTCGCAGTATCCATTATTTACTCATAGAAGAATCAGACACCTCCTTTCATGCAAGTTAATATTAAAATGAAAATAATCAATTAACTGACTAAAAAGATGAAACCATTAAAATAAAGTTTGATGCCTTATAAAAATGTATGCAAATGGATTGGTGAACTTATTTGTTGTTAGAATTCACAGCTGTGTCATGTCATTTATTTTCTTTACAAGTGAATACATACAAAATGTAGACTAAGTTTGCTTTCCATCGGTAAAATGGGAAATGGTCATACATTTCTGGTACATTTATTATATCCTATTTCAAATGTAATTTATTTATTTTTCTTTATTTTTTATGTATACTTAACATTTCATGAATAATTTTCTATAACAATCTGTTTAATTATATTCATTGTCAGCAATACTTAAGACGATTCCGTACTTTATAATATCGTATGGCGCGCAATGGCCGTTAATAATTTTAGCGACCAAATCATTAATTTTTCATGATTAAATTCATCAAAATCACCTTATTTTCTTTGTGGTGACTCTTGTATTTCTTTAAACATGTGTATGTAAAGATAATATGCTACTTTTATTTTCTTTTGCAATTTGTTCTGGGTTTTGTAAATTTACTGGACTATTATATTGTTATTAACTGTTTTTTGTTTAAGGTTATTACATATATTGTACTGTTAAAATATACCTGTATGTAAATAAAACTTACCAATAAAAGGAGAATTTTTCACAGCCATCTATATAATTAACTTTTTAATATTCTTTTCTTAAACTCTTACTTTTTTTTTATAATGTTTTTCTATGATGATAGATATGATATTATCTTCCTCCTGAAAATGATATCGCATGACTTGAGAAGATTGAAGGTAGCAATACTGTTTAACAATGGAGAGAAAATTGTTCATATGGTTTCTGCTTAAAGATATGTTTGTGCATCTTTCACTATTGTATTCATCTTTTATTCTTTTGGTAAATGTTTGCTATAGAACCGATCACTATGTAGTAGCCAGTTCTGAGAATTAACTCCAAAAAATTTGTTTTGGAAGTACATGTATATAATAGTAGTTATATAGGACATGGACAATATACCGGTACATGGATTGTCAGAAAATATATAGTTTATTGGTACCAAGTCTCAGAAACAGGTAGAAAAGCAAGCAATACGCGAGCTTTTCATCCCTATTTTGCAGCAAGTGAAAATTATTTTGATATATTCTGACAATGTACATATATTTTGTTTATCCTGCAATGACAAAAATTCCAAAACAACTTCTTAATTGTGTAAAAAGATCATAAAAAGGGTCATTTTAAACATTTTTTTATGGTGTCCTCTGTGACTTTGCTCAACATGAATCGAGTACCAGAAAAACTATATCTTGGTCAGTGACTGTCAATACAATTTAACATTTCAAATATAACCAAAGCAGGATAAAACAAATTATGATAGCAATTTCATCAGTAATTTGAGAAGAGAGTAAAAATTTTAAATATATTTTCTGTTTTTTGTTTCTTTTCAGAGATGGAACAACTGATGTTACCAGAACATTCCATTTTGGTGAACCATCTCCATACCAAAAGGTAAGTACAATCTTGAATTTCCATATACCAAATACAAAATACAAATGCTATGCATATTACAGACCTGATTTTCTTCTGCTTTTAAGTGGAATTCCGCTTTTTACTTGGCCTCTTTCCAATTTTCTGTTTTGAATTCCATGTTTTTCTTTCATTCACAGCGAATCCAGATTTTTTCTCGACCATACATTTCAAAATTTCAGCTTTTTTTCTCTCTTTGCAAAATCAGGTCTGATATTTGCCAAAGTAAAGTTGTTGTTCTTTGAATATTCATCCAATTAAGGAGCACCATCATATTATTTTATTATGTAACAAAATTTAATATAGTGTATCGATGAAGATTAATGTAGGTCTAACCTAATCCAACTCTCCAATAGGAAGTGAAATGACCTACTATGTAAACTTGGCAAAACAAATAGATTATGAAAACAAGAAAGGCATTTTTGACATTTATATGCCACCACCACCACTTTGTGACAGGGGCATTAAGTTTTACCCATGACTGTACATCTGTCTGTCTGTACATTCCTCATTTGGTCTCCTCTCATAACTTAAATTCCTCTTTAGCAAATCATTTGAATTTTTTAAACAAGATCACAGACTATAAAAGGAAGGCCAAGTTTGATTAAGGACTTTACCACTTTTTCCATTCTAGAATTATGCCCCCCAGGTTTCTTATGCAGATCATTTGAAATATAGTTCACATTGTTTTTTACCACAATGGCAATGCACAGTTCAAGTTTGAATTTAGTTATTATTTTTTTTATGATTCCAGTGTTATGTTTCAGTTTATTTAGTTGGAAGCAGAGGTATCCTTGTTTTATGGACAAATAAATCTATTTGTTTTCATGTGTCATGGGCCATGATCTTGTGGTAGTTAGATTTTGATCATCCCCACAACATAGCTGAAATATTGTTGAAAATAGTGTTGAATATCTCTAAATGAACTCAACCATATCAAATTGTCATGGAGATTTTTTTTTATTATTCACTTTTTATGCTACAAATATCTCAACATGCTTCTTTATAGTACACTTTACTGGAATAAATAATTAATTAGAAATATAGGGTCTAATACTGTGAGAGGTGCAAGATCATAAAATCTGTGACACTCGAGGGTGTCTCAGATTTCAAGATCTTGCACTTTTCACAGTGTTTGACTCTTTTTCTCACCCCATTCTACAATGTCAATGTTTGTTTCTTTGTGTGTAAAAAATAGAGTGCTCTACTTGTTAGTAACTAACATAGATGAAAGAATTACCTCCCTTTGACAAAAGTCATATACATTTTTACAGGTAGTTTAATATCGTTGTTGTGGTAGCATTTAAAGATACAGTCTACAAATTTCATAATGAAATACATTTAAAATACAGCCAAGACACTGATGTATATCGATAAATGACAATTTACTTCAACAATGGGTAACAATTTTGCAGGAAAATGCTCCAATCGTAACTACTCGGCCATTCTCGCTACCCTACAAATAAGGGTAGTGAGAATGGTCAAGTAGTTACGATTGGAAAATGCTTGTGTAGCTTGTCCTACCCAGGAGCCTTGGTAAGATAGAAAAATCTTTTTCACCTAAATTAATGGCCTACCTTATTCAAGGAGTGAGAAAGTAGAACTATCATTTGACCACAGCAATAGATATGTTGCCACAATATATATCTAAAACATGTCTTAAGTTAGCATTAAACATGACTCTATCAATGATAAAGACTTGTTTAGTAAGAACTAATAAGTTAATATTTGTAGGAGTGTTATACCAAAGTATTGATGGGACATGTTGATTTAGCTAGAGCTATTTATCCAAATACTTTATATGGTAAGTTAACAAAATGTTGGACCAGAGTGTTTTAGACTTAAACCATAATTTTAAAGTACCAGTATTTGGTAAATCTCAAGCTTATTATTATTCCAATGTTGTGTAAGTAATATAAGATTTACTGTAATACGTTTCTTCTTCTTTATCTTTTTGGTGACAGGAATGTTATACCCGTGTTCTCATGGGTCAAGTTGACTTGGCTAGGTTCAAGTTTTACAAGGGACCACATGGTCCCTATGGTGAGTTGAATGTTGTGTCCCCTGTACATGCTTAGGTCTAATAGTTAAAAACAATTAACATATTCCATTGATTAAGATGCACGACGAATTAGCTTATCTTAGCGGTACTCATTATAATGCAGTGTTGGTTGATGTGCATGTTTTGGTGTAGCTCCTTTCAATTGAAGTGTTTTAAATTTGCAGTAAATGTTTGTCTTCAATTAAGATTGGAGGAGGTTTATACTAGAAATAAAAACAAGAATATGATTGGTAGAGGAGCATGGATTTAATTACAGTCCTTAACACACTGTGGAGTCTTTAACCAAAAGTGCATGTTTCTTAATGTGTGATTTTGTTTGTTTGACCTTGTATGGATAATTGTTAAATATTTTAATCTTCTTTGATAAGCTTGCATTGGCAAAGGCCAAGTGAGCTTTTAATATCAATTGGTGTCTGTCCTCCACCTGTCGTATCATCTGTTACAAATTCTATTTTTAAGAACCAGGTATAGAAATACTATTGTAAATGTCATGAATTATTATTGTGATATACACATTCATTAGGCTTGCAATAATGTTGTTTCTAAACTTTTCATTGTTAATATGATATTCTAGCACATCTAACATATAGTAAGTTAATTTAATGTTGTAGTTTGTTACTCAAAACAAGAACACTTTGCAGATCAGTTTCTGAATTAGTCATGTAATATAGCATGAACTGAGCACTTTGATTTTAACCATTTTTATGTGGATCATTAAAAAGTTATGTCCCCTTAATTATCTCAATGATAAATCCACCAATTTTCTATTAACAAATATCTCTAATGAAATTTAAATGAATAAAAATATGCTGGTGGTTTTGCATAATATTAATTTGATTTACTTAAGAAACAAAACTAGTATTTTCAGCCAAGATACCATGATGTCGAGCTCATTTTTAAATCCCTGTTAGAATTCTCTCTAGGTAGATCAAGCCCTTGTCTATGCATCTTGACTTTTTTTTTCTAAATCCTGTCAGATAAGGTTTTCTTTATTGTCATTTTCATATAAGTTCCTTCATAAAAATTTGTAATGGAAAAGTGATAATTCACAAATTATTATAGAACATCAGATGAACTTTGCCTATTATCTGAAAAGTAACTATTCCTTATATCCATTTATAGGGCGGGAAATTGACGCCATTGCTAGACGAGCATTATGGGATGTTGGTTTGGACTATAGACATGGAACAGGACATGGTATTGGGGCTTACCTTAGTGTTCACGAAGGTAGGTTTAAGTACAGGTCATTAGACAGCCGATGAAAAAAACAGAAAAATTTTAAGAGTTGTTAGACTTATTAGAAGAACAAGCTTACTTGATTTGAACCAAGTTAAGATGCTCAAATTAGGATTTAGATGAAAACAGTTGGCTACCTAAATTTATGCATAAATTATGAATAAGCAATTTGATCCCTATATTATTCTGACATTTCACTGTATTGTGTGTTGTATAATTAGGTTCTCCCCAGGAACCCCTACTTTAAAATCTGACAATGGGTTCTTATATGACCTCAGTGATTTGTTAAAAAAGGATAGATAATGTCAAGAAAATATTGGGTTTAATGTATTGGACAGGCCCCATCAGTTACGTCAATCTCTAATGTGGTCAATGATTAAAAAAAAGTTGAAAGATTTTTCCCTCACAAATGGTATATTTATGTATTGTGAATTCATTAATATTTGCTGGATGCCATGCGGTTACCATGGATTTATATCAATGTATACTACTAAACCACAAAATTTATTTTAGAAATAATTTGTTATAAGTAAAGCTATTGATTCAAGTATCAAGCACTTTTCATTTTTACAAAACTAGTACAGTATATCAAAAATTATTTGAATCCATAGTGTATGTATATGATTACAAGAATAATTTGATCCAAATATTAATCTGTATTATGAAAACGTTTAAACAGTGATGGTCAACAATTCCACCAATATCAAATGAACAATACCCTCTTATCTCAAATCATTGAACATACAACAAAAACGACCATATTGGTATCCATTCATCTAAAATCCATTTAAGAAAAGTTTGCAGATACCAAAGGGGTAATCAGAAGTTGTAAATCAAAGAAGGACAGACAACACAATGACCAAAAGAAGAAGGACAGACAACACAATGACCAAAAGAAAAAGGACAGACAACACAATGACCAAATGAAGAAGGACAGACAACACAATGACCAAAAGAAAAAGGACAGACAACACAATGACCAAAAGAAGAAGGACAGACAACACAATGACCAAAAGAAGAAGGACAAACAACACAATGACCAAAAGAAATAGGACAGACAACACAATGACCAAAAGAAGAAGGACAGACAACACAATGACCAAAAGAAAAAGGACAGACAACACAATGACCAAAAGAAAAAGGACAGACAACACAATGACCAAAAGAAGAAGGACAGACAACACAATGACCAAAAAAAAAAGGACAGACAACACAATGACCAAAAGAAAAAGGACAGACAACACAATGACCAAAATAAGAAGAACAGAAAACACAATGACCAAAAGAAAAAGGACAGACAACACAATGACCAAAAGAAGAAGGACAGACAACACAATAACCAAAAGAAAAAGGACAGACAACACAATGACCAAAAGAAGAAGGACAGACAACACAATGACCAAAAGAAAAAGGACAGACAACACAATGACCAAAAGAAAAAGGACAGACAACACAATGACCAAATGAAGAAGGACAGACAACACAATGACCAAAAGAAAAAGGACAAACAACACAATGACCAAATGAAGAAGGACAGACAACACAATGACCAAAAGAAAAAGGACAGACAACACAATGACCAAACGAAGAAGGACAGACAACACAATGACCAAAAGAAAAAGGACAGACAACACAATGACCAAAAGAAGAAGGACAGACAACACAATGACCAAAAGAAGAAGGACAAACAACACAATGACCAAAAGAAAAAGGACAGACAACACAATGACCAAAAGAAAAAGGACAGACAACACAATGACCAAAAGAAAAAGGACAGACAACACAATGACCAAAAGAAAAAGGACAAACAACACAATGACCAAAAGAAAAAGGACAAACAACACAATGACCAAAAGAAAAAGGACAGACAACACAATGACCAAAAGAAAAAGGACAGACAACACAATGACCAAAAGAAGAAGGACAGACAACACAATGACCAAAAGAAAAAGGACAGACAACACAATGACCAAAAGAAAAAGGACAAACAACACAATCACCAAAAGAAAAAGGACAGACAACACAATTACCAAAAGATGAAGGACAGACAACACAATGACCAAAAGAAAAAGGACAGACAACACAATGACCAAAAGAAGAAGGACAGACAACACAATGACCAAAAGAAGAAGGACAAACAACACAATGACCAAAAGAAGAAGGACAAACAACACAATGACCAAAAGAAAAAGGACAGACAACACAATGACCAAAAGAAGAAGGACAGACAACACAATGACCAAAAGAAGAAGGACAAACAACACAATGACAAAAAGAAAAAGGACAGACAACACAATGACCAAAAGAAAAAGGACAGACAACACAATGACCAAAAGAAAAAGGACAGACAACACAATGACCAAAAGAAAAAGGACAGACAACACAATGACCAAAAGAAGAAGGACAGACAACACAATGACCAAAAGAAAAAGGACAGACAACACAATGACCAAAAGAAAAAGGACAGACAACACAATGACCAAAATAAGAACAACAGACAACACAATGACCAAAAGAAAAAGGACAGACAACACAATGACCAAAAGAAAAAGGACAGACAACACAATGACCAAAAGAAGAAGGACAGACAACACAATAACCAAAAGAAAAAGGACAGACAACACAATGACCAAAAGAAGAAGGACAGACAACACAATGACCAAAAGAAAAAGGACAAACAACACAATGACCAAAAGAAAAAGGACAAACAACACAATGACCAAAAGAAAAAGGACAAACAACACAATGACCAAAAGAAAAAGGACAGACAACACAATGACCAAAAGAAAAAGGACAGACAACACAATGACCAAAAGAAGAAGGACAGACAACACAATGACCAAAAGAAAAAGGACAGACAACACAATGACCAAAAGAAAAAGGACAGACAACACAATCACCAAAAGAAAAAGGACAGACAACACAATTACCAAAAGATGAAGGACAGACAACACAATGACCAAAAGAAAAAGGACAGACAACACAATGACCAAAAGAAGAAGGACAGACAACACAATGACCAAAAGAAGAAGGACAAACAACACAATGACCAAAAGAAAAAGGACAGACAACACAATTACCAAAAGAAGAAGGACAGACAACACAATGACCAAAAGAAGAAGGAAAAACAACACAATGACCAAAAGAAAAAGGACAAACAACACAATGACCAAAAGAAAAAGGACAGACAACACAATGACCAAAAGAAAAAGGACAGACAACACAATGACCAAAAGAAAAAGGACAGACAACACAATGACCAAAAGAAAATGGACAGACAACACAATGACCAAAAGAAAAAGGAGAGACAACACAATGACCAAAAGAAAAAGGACAGGCAACACAATGACCAAAAGAAAAAGGACAGACAACACAATGACCAAAAGAAAAAGGACAGACAACACAATGACCAAAGGAAGAAGGACAGACAACACAATGACCCAAACAAAAAGGACAGACAACACAATGACCAAAAGAAAAAGGACAGACAACACAATGACCAAAATAAGAAGAACAGACAACACAATGACCAAAAGAAAAAGGACAGACAACACAATGACCAAAAGAAGAAGGACAGACAACACAATAACCAAAAGAAAAAGGACAGACAACACAATGACCAAAAGAAGAAGGACAGACAACACAATGACCAAAAGAAAAAGGACAGACAACACAATGTTCAAATGAAGAAGGACAGACAACACAATGACCAAAAGAAAAAGGACAGACAACACAATGACCAAAAGAAGAAGGACAGACAACACAATAGCCAAAAGAAAAAGGACAGACAACACAATGACCAAAAGAAGAAGGACAGACAACACAATGACCAAAAGAAAAAGGACAGACAACACAATGACCAAATGAAGAAGGACAGACAACACAATGACCAAAAGAAAAAGGACAGACAACACAATGACCAAACGAAGAAGGACAGACAACACAATGACCAAAAGAAGAAGGACAAACAACACAATGACCAAAAGAAAAAGGACAGACAACACAATGACCAAAATAAGAAGAACAGAAAACACAATGACCAAAAGAAAAAGGACAGACAACACAATGACCAAAAGAAGAAGGACAGACAACACAATGACCAAAAGAAGAAGGACAGACAACACAATGACCAAAAGAAAAAGGACAGACAACACAATGACCAAAAGAAGAAGGACAGACAACACAATGACCAAAAGAAAAGGACAAACAACACAATGACCAAAAGAAAAAGGACAAACAACACAATGACCAAAAGAAAAAGGACAGACAACACAATGACCAAAAGAAAAAGGACAGACAACACAATGACCAAAAGAAAAAGGACAGACAACACAATGACCAAAAGAAAAAGGACAGACAACACCATGACCAAAAGAAAAAGGACAAGCAACACAATGACCAAAAGAAAAAGGACAGGCAACACAATGACCAAAAGAAAAAGGACAGACAACACAATGACCAAAAGAAAAAAGACAGACAACACAATGTCCAAAAGAAAAAGGACAGACAACACAATGACCAAAAGAAAAAGGACAGACAACACAATGACCAAAAGAAAAAGGACAGACAACACAATGACCAAAAGAAAAAGGACAGACAACACAATGACCAAAAGAAAAAGGAGAGACAGCACAATGACCAAAAGAAAAAGGACAGGCAACACAATGACCAAAAGAAAAAGGACAGACAACACAATGACCAAAAGAAAAAGGACAGACAACACAATGACCAAAAGAAGAAGGACAGACAACACAATGACCAAAAGAAAAAGGACAGACAACACAATGACCAAAAGAAAAAGGACAGACAACACAATGACCAAAAGAAGAAGAACAGACAACACAATGACCAAAAGAAGAAGGACAGACAACACAATGACCAAAAGAAAAAGGAGAGACAACACAATGACCAAAATAAGAAGAACAGACAACACAATGACCAAAAGAAGAAGGACAGACAACACAATGACCAAAAGAAAAAGGACAGACAACACAATGACCAAAAGAAAAAGGACAGACAACACAATGACCAAAAGAAAAAGGACAGACAACACAATGACCAAAAGAAAAAGGACAGACAACACAATGACCAAAAGAAGAAGGACAGACAACACAATGACCAAAATAAGAAGAACAGACAACACAATGACCAAAAGAAAAAAGACAGACAACACTATGACCAAAAGAAGAAAGACAGACAACACAATGACCAAAAGAAGAAGGACAGACAACACAATGACCAAAAGAAAAAGGACAGACAACACAATGACCAAAAGAAAAAGGACAGACAACACAATGATCAAAAGAAAAAGGACAGACAACACAATGACCAAAAGAAAAAGGACAGACAACCCAATGACCAAACGAAAAAGGACAGGCAACACAATGACCAAAAGAAAAAGGACAAACAACACAATGACCAAAAGAAAAAGGACAGACAACACAATGACCAAAAGAAAAAGGACAAACAACACAATGACCAAAAGAAAACGGACAAACAACACAATGACCAAAAGAAAAAGGACAGACAACACAATGACCAAAAGAAAAAGGACAGACAACACAATGACCAAAAGAAGAAGGACAGACAACACAATGACCAAAAGAAAAAGGACAAACAACACAATGACCAAAAGAAAAAGGACAGACAACACAATGACCAAAAGAAAAAGGACAAAAAACACAATCACCAAAAGAAAAAGGACAGACAACACAATTACCAAAAGATGAAGGACAGACAACACAATGACCAAAAGAAAAAGGACAGACAACACAATGACCAAAAGAAAAAGGACAGACAACACAATGACCAAAATAAGAAGAACAGACAACACAATGACCAAAAGAAAAAGGACAGACAACACAATGACCAAAAGAAGAAGGACAGACAACACAATGACCAAAAGAAGAAGGACAGACAACACAATGACCAAAAGAAAAAGGACAGACAACACAATGACCAAAAGAAGAAGGACAGACAACACAATGACCAAAAGAAAAAGGACAAACAACACAATGACCAAAAGAAAAAGGACAAACAACACAATGACCAAAAGAAAAAGGACAGACAACACAATGACCAAAAGAAAAAGGACAGACAACACAATGACAAAAAGAAAAAGGACAGACAACACAATGACCAAAAGAAAAAGGACAGACAACACAATGACCAAAAGAAAAAGGACAAGCAACACAATGACCAAAAGAAAAAGGACAGGCAACACAAAGACCAAAAGAAAAAGGACAGACAACACAATGACCAAAAGAAAAAAGACAGACAACACAATGACCAAAAGAAGAAGGACAGACAACACAATGACCAAAAGAAAAAGGACAGACAACACAATGACCAAAAGAAGAAGGACAGACAACACAATGACCAAAAGAAAAAGGACAAACAACACAATGACCAAACGAAAAAGGACAAACAACACAATGACCAAAAGAAAAAGGACAGACAACACAATGACCAAAAGAAAAAGGACAGACAACACAATGACCAAAAGAAAAAGGACAGACAACACAATGACCAAAATAAGAAGAACAGACAACACAATGACCAAAAGAAGAAGGACAGACAACACAATGACTAAAAGAAAAAGGACAGACAACACAATGACCAAAAGAAAAAGGACAGACAACACAATGACCAAAAGAAAAAGGACAGACAACACAATGACCAAAAGAAAAAGGACAGACAACACAATGACCAAAAGAAAAAGGACAGACAACACAATGACCAAAAGAAAAAGGACAGACAACACAATGACCAAAAGAAAAAGGACAGACAACACAATGACCAAAATAAGAAGAACAGACAACACAATGACCAAAAGAAAAAAGACAGACAACACTATGACCAAAAGAAGAAAGACAGACAACACAATGACCAAAAGAAGAAGGACAGACAACACAATGACCAAAAGAAAAAGGACAGACAACACAATGACCAAAAGAAAAAGGACAGGCAACACAATGACCAAAAGAAAAAGGACAGACAACACAATGACCAAAAGAAAAAGGACAGACAACACAATGTCCAAAAGAAAAAGGACAGACAACACAATGACCAAAAGAAAAAGGACAGACAACACAATGACCAAAAGAAAAAGGACAGGCAACACAATCACCAAAAGAAAAAGGACAGACAACACAATGACCAAAAGAAAAAGGACAGGCAACACAATGACCAAAAGAAAAAGGACAGACAACACAATGACCAAAAGAAAAAGGACAGACAACACAATGACTAAAAGAAAAAGGACAGACAACACAATGACCAAAAGAAAAAGGACAGACAACACAATGACCAAAAGAAAAAGGACAGACAACACAATGTCCAAAAGAAAAAGGACAGACAACACAATGACCAAAAGAAAAAGGACAGACAACACAGTGTCCAAAAGAAAAAGGACAGACAACACAATGACCAAAAGAAAAAGGACAGACAACACAATGACCAAAAGAAAAAGGACAGACAACACAATGACCAAAAGAAAAAGGACAAGCAACACAATGACCAAAAGAAAAAGGACAAACAACACAATGACCAAAAGAAAAAGGACAGACAACACAATAACCAAAAAAAAAAGGACAGACAAAACAATGTCAAAAAAAAAAGGACAGACAACACAATGACCAAAAGAAAAAGGACAGACAACACAATGACCAAAAGAAGAAGGACAGACAACACAATGACCAAAAGAAAAAGGACAGGCAAGACAATGACCAAAAGAAAAAGGACAGACAACACAATGACCAAATGAAAAAGGACAGGCAACACAATGACCAAAAGAAAAAGGACAGACAACACAATGACCAAAAGAAAAAGGACAGACAACACAATGTCCAAATGAAAAAGGACAGACAACACAATGACCAAAAGAAAAAGGACAGACAACACAATGACCAAAAGAAAAAGGACAGACAACACAATGACCAAAAGAAAAAGGACAGACAACACAATGTCCAAATGAAAAAGGACAAACAACACAATGACCAAAAGAAAAAGGACAGACAACACAATGACCAAAAGAAAAAGGATAGACAACACAATGACCAAAAGAAAAAGGACAGACAACACAATGTCCAAATGAAAAAGGACAGACAACACAATGACCAAAAGAAAAAGGACAGACAACACAATGACCAAAAGAAAAAGGACAGACAACACAATGACCAAAAGAAAAAGGACAGACAACACAATGTCCAAATGAAAAAGGACAGACAACACAATGACCAAAAGAAAAAGGACAGACAACACAATGACCAAAAGAAAAAGGACAGGCAACACAATGACCAAAAGAAAAAGGACAGACAACACAATGACCAAAAGAAAAAGGACAGGCAACACAATGACCAAAAGAAAAAGGACAGGCAAAGATCTACAAAACACTACAAACCCAATTAAATATCAGGGTGAACTCGGGTGCCTCTCAATAAATACTCTGTGTGCCCCAGATTTCTAATAAAAAAATTAACCACCACAATATTCATGTAAATGAAATATTGCTGATAGTGACATTTAAAACCCATAATCTTGATCCATGTATATGGATTCTTTCCAATTTATATTTTGAATGTTTTCTTCTATTGTTCTACCATAGTTCATACTGAAAAATGAAATGACTGCTTCTGAAAACCACTTTGGTGTCTACAAACTTTTCATGAATTAGTTTGGTCAATCTAAGATATCTTGTTTTCAGGTCCTGGAAGAATATCTTTGTCACATGCTAGATTTGATAGTGATGAACTTTTAGATAAATTCCAATTTTTCTCCGACGGTGAGTACATTAAAATGGCAGTGTAACTCTTGTTGGATTATTTTCCTACATACTAGTATGTAAAGTGCCAAGGATATACATTTTGTTTTAATTATATCGGAGACGTTTTCATATTTTGTAAACAGTGTTCAAAGCTCTATAAAGTTGGATTCCAACAAAACAATGAAAATAAGAATAACATTACAAATTGATCGAAGACTCTCTGAAAAATATTTTTGTAAATGTATGAGACATTTTTGCTTGTACACAGAAACAGAACAAAGCACTAGTTTTTAACAATTATTGATAAACTTGAAAGAAATTTTTTTTATGATGGCAAAGTCGCTGTTTCTACTTGGTATGAATCTCAGATACATCATGTGATTTTATATTGCAACCCACAATTTTCTCTTTCTCTTTTTTTTCCTTTCCTTTAATTTTGAGCTATTTAAACAATGTTAAAGGAATTGAGTATGTTTAATAACTATTTTCACATGTTTTTTTGTAGGAAATAGATTAATATAAGCGTTATGCTCGTTTCTGAATCCTATGCTTTATCGTATTATGAAAAGAAAGTTTAAATGTTATTTATCAATAAAATATGTTAAAAAAAAATTCACCTGATTCTTAATGAAAGAGATTATAGACTTTTTGTTGTTTAGTAATCTGTAATTCAATTGTCTTTTAGAGCCTGGTTACTATGAGCCTGGAGAGTTTGGCATCAGATTGGAAAATATTGTCATGGTTACTGAAGCAGAAACCAAGGTATTTACTTTAAACAGACTTCTTTTTTGTTAATAATATACAGTCCTGTTTTCAGTTAATAATAAAAGACTCGTCATTCTTCTGCATTTATCTGTGCTAGAACAAACTCAAACTAATTTAAAAGCCAATGGCAATGTATTTAATTGATTCTTGAAATAAGTTATCGTAGCACATTACCAAAGATGATGTAAAGTTTAGAAGCAAGTACAGTTTATCAAGTAACCCATATGATTGAATCAGGCTCATGTTAAACATTGTAACTGGTTCCCTATCAATATGTATCTATATTTTTACAGTATCGCTTTATGAATAGTACCTTTCTAACCTTTGAGACAGTTACTCTGGTACCATATGAAAAAAACCTGATTGACTATGGTTTACTGAGCCCTGAACAGGTTTGTATATTAGTTACATTATTGTATACAGTCAAACGTTGTTATATCAAACTTAAATAAGTTGTGTAAGTACATCGGTGGTGTAATGGTTTGTGTTCTTGCCTCGGTGGTGTAATGGTTTGTGTTCTCGCCTCGGTGGTGTAATGGTTTGTGTTCTCGCCTCGGTGGTGTAATGGTTTGTGTTTTCACCTCGGTGGTGTAATGGTTTGTGTTCTCACCTCAGTGGTGTAATGGTTTGTGTTCTCACCTCGGTGGTGTAATGGTTTGTGTTCTCACCTCGGTGGTGTAATGGTTTGTGTTCTCACCTCGGTGGTGTAATGGTTTGTGTTCTCACCTCGGTGGTGTAGTGGTTTGTGTTCTCACCTCGGTGGTGTAATGGTTTGTGTTCTCACCTCAGTGGTGTAATGGTTTGTGTTCTCACCTCAGTGGTGTAGTGGTTTGTGTTCTCACCTCGGTGGTGTAATGGTTTGTGTTCTCACCTCAGTGGTGTAATGGTTTGTGTTTTCACCTCGGTGGTGTAATGGTTTGTGTTCTCGCCTCGGTGGTGTAATGGTTTGTGTTCTCACCTCGGTGGTGTAATGGTTTGTGTTCTCACCTCGGTGGTGTAGTGGTTTGTGTTCTCACCTCGGTGGTGTAATGGTTTGTGTTCTCACCTCAGTGGTGTAATGGTTTGTGTTCTCACCTCGGTGGTGTAATGGTTTGTGTTCTCACCTCGGTGGTGTAATGGTTTGTGTTCTCACCTCGGTGGTGTAATGGTTTGTGTTCTCACCTCGGTGGTGTAGTGGTTTGTGTTCTCACCTCGGTGGTGTAATGGTTTGTGTTCTCACCTCAGTGGTGTAATGGTTTGTGTTCTCACCTCAGTGGTGTAGTGGTTTGTGTTCTCACCTCGGTGGTGTAATGGTTTGTGTTCTCACCTCAGTGGTGTAATGGTTTGTGTTTTCACCTCGGTGGTGTAATGGTTTGTGTTCTCGCCTCGGTGGTGTAATGGTTTGTGTTCTCACCTCGGTGGTGTAATGGTTTGTGTTCTCACCTCGGTGGTGTAGTGGTTTGTGTTCTCACCTCGGTGGTGTAATGGTTTGTGTTCTCACCTCAGTGGTGTAATGGTTTGTGTTCTCACCTCGGTGGTGTAATGGTTTGTGTTCTCAGCTCAAGTGTGATAGATTGTGGTCAAACTAAAGACTATAAAATTGATATTTGTTGCTTCTCCTCTAAGCATGCAGCAATAAGGAAAAAGAGCAAAGACTGGTTGGCTCAGAATCAGGATAATGTGTCCAAGTAGGGCGACATGTCTACCCGCCGACTGTTGTTTCAGTGAGCTAGCACTAAAAATCCAACTCAGCGTGTTGGTTTAGTACAAAGCGGACCTCATCATCATGTCATTGAAAATTAAATTGTTCTCGCCATGACAGAAATTGAGTCCTCACATTTATTATATCTCACAACCTTATCAAATGTTAGATATTTAGTCCTCACATTTATTTTTTCTATTCATATACATATCCTTAGTCAGTTTAACTAGGTGGTTTATATTTTTTCATAATATTATTAATCATCACGATTGTTACATTTCTGCATGAGAAATCCCACCAATTTCCTTTCTACTGCCATTAATGATGGGAATTAACAACTTGAAAACTATTTTTGACGTTTTGGTCATAGGAGAAGCATATCCTACTTCTGCTACCAGTGGATAACCATATTTATCTATTCTCAATAGTTAAATTTTCAAATTTTAAAGCTATTGCTAAAGTCCAAGATTTAAAATTTGAAAATTTAGCTACATGTATTTTTGTATATCGAGTGGAGAAATATCATAATCTGGGAGAATCTGTATGTCCATTTGGACAAATACTTGGATGATGAATAAAATATTGACCTGTATATTACTTGTATGTGTTATTCCATTAAAAGTCTAGGATGGAAGAGGAAGGAATGTTAATGCTTTTATCATGAGTTATGGATCATTAGTAGTCTTGCTCTCATCATGTTATTTCCAAAGTCATGAGAAAACAAGTATATTATGTTCGTGGGTCAATTTTTGAACTTACGTCCTATCCTCATATATGCATTTTACAAGTAAAGCTCATTGTTTCAGTATGTGTCATTACTGTCTCAACATTAAAAAGTCATTCTTAAAAAAGATATCAAAATTTGTTCTAGCCACGACATAGCTGAAATACTGCTAAAGTTGGCATTTAACACCAATCAATTATTCAATTAAAAAGATGACAATAGAAAACAAGTATAAAGGGACATTCCTATGGAATTTTTTTTTTTAAATAATCAAAAACAATATAATTATTTGTACCCATATACATGGAAGCTCTCTATTGGGGCCTTTTTTTCTGTGATGGGTTTCTGATAAAAAAAAAAACCCATAAACATTGTAATAAATATTCTTGTTAGTTTGGTTCCAATTGGCCCAGTAGAGTAAATATTTATGTACGAAGATGAAAGATGAGGATGATAGATGCAGTGATGATATTGTGTTAATATCTTTGGATCAGATGAGCTCAAAAGCTGAAACAAATCTAGGCCCTCACTTTGAGTGCAAAACATGTGTCATTGTTAAACTGGTCATGTGGATTCCAAACCAACATTATTTAAATGTCATCTCACCTATCCTCTTCACAGCCTGTGGCATATAAGGCCCTGATGCACTGCCTCCATTAGTCTCTGTCTTTGCCCTTCCCCAACTGTTTTATATGTTCATGTACTTAAAAATTTGGAAAATAAACTTTTAGGTCATAAATTTTGGACAAACTGGTAATATTTTAATATAAAAAAAAATGGTCAATATATGTATGTAATCTTGATGGTAAATCTGACTCAATAAATCTGTTGTTTGTCAACCTCATATCTCTACATGTTATTCCCTTAAGTCATACATTTTCTAAACAGACATTGACATGAATGAATGTTTACATAATGGGATGAATCTGAGTACTATTGTGATTGATTGATTGATTGATTGATTGATTGGTGTTTAACGTCATTGTGTGAAGTTAGAATAGTTTTAATAAATTCTTCAGTATTTCATATTTTTTTTAATATTAACAAGTGTTTTTCTATATGTTATGCCTTGACATATGCATATTAAAAAAAATTATATAAAAAAAAATTGTGGCCATCATTTCCGAGTGATTTCATGTATCTATACAGAACCATGTTACAGAAATATTTGTTTTGTTTCTTTACTAATATACTTTTCCAGAAAAAAATACTAAAGATTAATAACTGTCAACTTTGATTTTTGTAAATTGTCAACTTTTGGTCAACTTGTTTTCAAGGAATTCTAGTTAATGATTTAATTCATGCCACCAAAATGGAAAATGACAGTAACTTAATTGCAACTCTAGGCATTTGCCAATTTAAAAAGCAACTGTAACCATGAAGGTTAGTGGATTTTGTTATCAAATGCATTTCCCATACTGACTTTCACTTCTAAAAAATAAGCTAGATTTTTTCACATTAGAATCCACTCACTATCAGTCAGGATAACAATTTTACGGAAAAAAATGTAACCAATGTTAAAATCTTAAGTAAACTTATAGCTTCTAAGAATTATTCCTTAAGTATTCTCATACAAAAAGGCCATGTTCTTCTGTCTAATGTAGGAAGTTAATTTATGACTTACTGGAGAAAATGTTCCAAGTCAGTTATGTTAAAATTAGAACTAAATAATAATTCAGTATTATATAACTTCTGTAAATGTAAGATTATTATTAGAATTGACCAAAATAATGCCACGTTCAACAATATTTCAGTTATATCGTGGCAGTCAGTTTTATTGATGGAGGAAACCGGAGTACCTGCAGAAAACCACCGACTTGCCACAAGTCACTGACAAATTTTATCACATAATGCTGTATTGAGTACACCACGCCTGAGTGGGATTCAAACTCACAACGTTAGTGGTGATAGGCCCCTCCAAAAATTCTGGCACAATATGTCAATTATTAATATGTAATGTAATTTCAAAATTGTTTTCCTCACTTGATATCTGTCCTCAAATGTAAAGAACCTAAGATTATTATCACTTCAATGTTTACAAACAGTACCTTTTTATCCTGGGGACAAAAGATTAAATGTGATGATTTTGTTTTTCAGATCAACTGGATTAATGAATACCATAAGAAGGTACAAGACATTATTGGACCTTTAGTTAGTAATGATCCTGTAGCCTCGGCCTGGTTAAAATCTAGAACAGGGACAATCAATTACAATCTTAATACAAGAACCAACAAGGGAGATAACTTACACATCACTGTTTCTACTGTCATTGTGTGTGCTATTTTAAGACTGATATGGTAAAGCTTGTCAGTCTACAGTTATGTATTGTATTAATTTTGTATTGTAACATCTTCTCTTTTTCATGGTTTAAAATGTTATTTAAAAAATTAAATTAAATTTACAGTGTGGTTGTATTTGTATTGACCATGAGTTGTTCAAGATAAATCCCATTTTTTATTTTTTCTGTTGAATTTCAGCCAATTTATAATGATTATGCAAAGTAGGCTTATTTACATAAAAAAATCACACTAAAATCTTTTACTCAGAAACCATTGATCGAAATGAAACCAAAATTGAAATTGAATGGTCTTTGGGTAGTCCATTTTCAAAATTGTCTGACAGCTTTGTCCTGCATCAAAGATGGCTGTTGTTTCTAAAAATACAATTTTCTTTAACAGAGGACTTTGTTTTTTTATAGCAGAGCCACTGTTAGTTTACCCATGTTTCAATTGGTATTGTGTTAGGAGTTTAAAAAACTGCAATTGGAACTGATCTATTGAAGGAATACAATTGCCTTTGTTTACAGGTGAATCCTATTGTTGGACATTTAAGCTTCTTATTGTATGACTGGAAGAGAGAAGTCAATCACCCATTGATTAAAACTCCCCAGAAAAAATTCAACTCATCTTATATATGTATAGATGTATATGTACATGACCTATAGAAAGAAATACTATCATTACCGTTGCATAAGGCACATTGGTGCATAATGTGCACCCTCTCTTGGCCTTGAAATCTCCAGAAAAAAACTAGTTTGTATCTATAAATGTCATTTTAAGTCTATTTTTGACATTAGAGATATAGGAAAAACTTTAATTTTGAAAATTATTTGCCACAAGTAATAAGATTCATTCTGGTTACAAATAATCTGGATATATGGTTAAATATGTGTATTGAGAAAACAAAACCAAAAAACTTGGTTTTTTAATTAAATTGTTTTCTAAAAATCAAACATTATTCAGGGGCCGCTGTGGTCATGATCATATGGTAGTTGGATTTACAACTACCTATGCAATCAGTGCATATCACCACTAAAGTTGTGAGTTTGAATCCTGCACATGGTGAGGTGTACTCGATACAACATTATGTGATAAAGTTTATCAGTGATTTGCGGCAGGTCTGTGGTTTCTCCGGGTACTCTGGTTTCCTTTACTAATAAAACTGACAGCCACGATATAGCTGAAATATTGTTGAAAGTGGCATTAAACACCATGACCATATAACCCTCAAACATCATTCAACAAATGTAGGGTTTCTAATTACAGTAACCATGTTAGAGGGAATATTGAGGTAAAGGAAAATCATTATGGAAAAAAAAAAATAAGGTACACATTTTAATCAGAAAAATAATAAATACAAATAACATGTACTGCTACAAAAAACTTTATATAATTTTAATGAATATATCCACAATGCTTAAAGATGTTTTCCAATTTTTCAAAGGTTACTCCATCAATAATAGCATCACAAATTGTTGTTCGAGTATGGTCAAAAGTAGTCACTGTCTGATCTTAATATTTGCTTAATGATATGGAAACAATATTCACATGTGTTAAGTTGAGGATGGTATGGAGGTTGAAATTTTAGAACAACTCCAATCTGCATTAGTAATTGAGGCAAATAATTATTCACCATAATAGACTTAAAAATGGCATTATAGACAAACTAGTTTATTCTGGAGATTTCAAGGCCAAGAGGGGGGTGCACATTATGCACCAATGCACCTTATGCAACGGTAATGATAGTATTTCTTTCTATAGGTCATGTACATATACATCTATAAGAGGAGTTGAATTTTTTCTGGGGATTTTTAATCAATGGGTGATTGACTTCTCTCTTCTAGTCATACAATAAGAAGTTTAAATGTCCAACAATAGGATTCACCTGTAAACAAAAGCAATTGTATTCCTTCAATAGATCAGTTCCAATTGCAGTTTTTTAAACTCCTAACAGAATACCAATTGAAACATGGGTAAACTAACGGTGGGTCTGCCATAATTGTTATGTAACATTTTAGTATGTTATAATAATATGGTATCTCAACTATTGTCAAACTTTTCAGTCATGTATGTATAAAAGTATTCAATTATATTGTACTTTAATAACAAAATTATACATTTTTTATCTTTGATTTTTTTTTTTTTTCAATAAAAGCTAATTTTATGTTAAAAATATATATTTTGTTTGATCATTTACAATGCCTCTGGACATAAAACTGTTACCATAGAAAGAAAACAATGCGTGATCTAATCAGTTGATCACACAATACAGTGAAATATTTCTAATTTGAACCCTAAATAAAACATTATCCTCTATTAGTTTTCTCTGTAATATTATGTAGATTGTGGTTTGTCTTTTTGTTCTTTTTCTTTTGACCATTGTGTTGTCTGTCCTTCTTTTGACCATTGTGTTGTCTGTCCTTCTATTTATGGCTTCTGATTATCTCCTTGGTGTCTTAAAACTTTTCTTAATATGGAATCTTATATAGACTGAACTTTAGATAATGTCCCAATGTTATAAATCTTTGTTAATTTAACCTGTAGAAACCAAACACCTGTCTATACAGAACACAAAAGCTGGTCCCAATGTTATAAATCTTTGTTAATTTAACCTGTAGAAACCAAACACCTGTCTATACTGAACACAAAAGCTGGTCTCAATGTTATAAATCTTTGTTAATTTAACCTGTAGAAACGAAACACCTGTCTATACTGAACACAAAAGCTGGTCCCAATGTTATAAATCTTTGTTAATTTAACCTGTAGAAACCAAACGCCTGTCTATACTGAACACAAAAGCTGGTCCTAATGTTATAAATCTTTGTTAATTTAACCTGTAGAAACCAAACACCTGTCTATACTGAACACAAAAGTTGGTCCCAATGAAGTTTGATTTATACTGGTTTCACTGTATTTATTGTAGATAAAGAAATATGCTGCATTCTTTGTTATTCAGGAAGCATCAGTTTATAGTGCTACCAACTTTTCCTTATACAGTCAAACCTGTATTAAGAGGTCACCTTTGGGACAAAGTAAAAATGACCTTATAAGACAGGTGACCTCTTAACAGAGGTCCAATTTATATGAAATTTTCTATGATAAAACAATAAAATGGTAACCTTTTAATACAGGCTACTGCTTAATAGAGGTGACTGCTTAATACAGGCTACTACTTAATAGAGGTGACTGTATTGGCAGGTTTAACTGTACTTGTATTGATCTCATGTTTAATTACATCCATATCACTTTTTGTAAATATGAAATAAAGAGTTTTGAAATATGATTGAATTTGTTTTTTAATTTAATGAAATAAATGATAGACCATAATAAGCACATATAGAAGAAATGTAATTAAAGTAAGAACAATAGGGAGAACATACATATTAAGGTGGGAATAGTGTGTAAACTCTTTACTGGAAATAATATATCTGATCAAAGTTTGTCTTAAGATAGTGAAAAGAAAGTTTAAAACAGTGATGATCATCAATTCCACCAATACATGTATCAACAAATTAAACAATCACCTCTCATCTTAACTCACTGAACATAAATAAATCCAGGTCCTGGTATTGGAACAGGCACACAAATGTGATCCTGTTACTAATCTAACTAAAGAATATCAGTATATGAATATACAATAACAAGAACACAAAAAAAAATTAGCTAAAATATCTAACTCCAAGGACACTAACTGTTGGGTTGAATGTTCTGGTGATCATGTACAAATGAAGTGATACAGCTTAGTATAGTATAGCTATGTGTCACTTGCTTAAGTAGATTCTTTGTTAGGTTGGTTGGTTTTATGATGTTTAGCGCCACTTTCAACAATATTTCAGCTATATCATGGTGGTCAGTTTTATTGGTGGAGGAAACCAGAGAAAACCACCTACCTGTCGAAAGTCACTGACAAACTTTATCAAATAATGTTGTACACCTCGCCCTGATCGAGATTCAAACTCACAACATCAGTGGTGATAGGCACTGATTGCATAAGTAGTTGTAAATCCAACTACCATACTATCACGACGACCCCTCTTTGTTAGACAAGAGTTACAAATATAGTGAAACATGTATGGCAGGCTGCATGAAAAGTCAAATAGACTCAAATATAACAACAAATATATTATAACTGAAGCAATGTTTGTGTCAAAATTTGAAAAAATAGGTCCTGGAAAAAACAATGCCTGGAGCGTAACCACAATATTGTCATCTGATTAAATTATAATCAACACCATCTATGTTTTATTGTTTATTGTAATGTTAGTAACAAACTCTAGTTAATCATAAACATTTTCCAGGATATGTTTGTAAATAAGTTGACCTGACTGAATGAAAGATGGATATTATTTTATGGACAGCTGTTATTTTAATTTCCATAGCAAATATAAAGTCTGGTAAGAGATTTATGCTATAATTTATATATGGGTAGACTTTATTTTTTAGGTCACTGTGATCAAATAAGGATATAATTTGTAGAAAATCTAAAATGTTTATGAATTGAAGGATATCTAGACATCTAGATTACATTTAGGTATGTGACAACCTTACAACTACATGTACATTCATTTATTTTTTTTGTTATATAATACACCATTACCAACTTACAGGTGTTTCTTGTACGTCTTTCTGTCACAAAAAGTTTGTATGTAAAAGTCCTCCTTACATTTGAAATAGGAATTATTCAAAACTTTGCATGCTTGCTTGTTGCCAATATGGTTTTTAATTGGTTGATTGCTTGATATACAGTAAGCAGTATTTCAGATATATTCAGGACAAGCTAATTACCATATGGAGAATAGAATATATCGTAAGACAGTTTGATCGTACAATTTTTGGAAGAGTTATTGCCCTTTTTCACCTTGAATATTACATCAATAAATTGTACGTGTAACTCCTGTATCTTAAATAAAAATTGTGAGGTATCATTCACAAAAGATGAAAGAATTATGAGGGAGGACATTTGTTTTTGTGTCAAAAATAACCTTTAGCTATTTAAAAATCTTCTCAAGAACATAACGGCCATATACAGTAATATAAAGTGATAAAATGAGGATCCCCATGGTTTTAGAATCAATTACTGTTGGTTCAAAGAGAGCCATACCGGAAGACTATAATTGGGAATTGTTTACAGATCTATAACAGTTGAAATCTTCCCAAATGAAGGTTTCTGATGATTCATTGGTGAGTCCAAAGTAAGACATGCTATAATTGGGAATTGATTTAGCGATGCCTATACCAGTTGAGCAATAAAAGCTCATGTGAGGCCCTGGATATTGTTGTTTTGTTGTGGAATTTACATATATAAAAATTACAAAATCTGATTTTTCAAAAAGTATATAAATAAACCTAATTGAGAAATATTAAGTATACAAACGTTGAGCAATAAAAGCTCATGTGAGGCCCTGGATTTTTTTTTTTTTTAGAATTGATATAAAAAACTGATTTTTTAATAGGTATAAATATTATGTATACCAAAAGAATAAATCGAATTTGGAAGATGTGGTAAAAATTAATAATTGCAAAATCTTTTTCTTGTAAGTACAAATTACAATAACTGCCCAATTTAATTTTAAACAGATCTGGAACTACATGTATAAATGAAGATAGATGACTGTACAGACATGTATACAGATGTTATCACTTTATTGCTAATATGAAAAATTGTCTTAACAGACAATGAAAAAATTACTTATAAATCTTTTTAATCTCCGTCAGTGAAACAAAATGTATTAGAATCACAGGTAAATTTACCTGTGTGCAGTTGTATATGATGAAAATACATGGGAGATGAAGATGTTTAACTTTTTTACCTATGACATACTATAATTCTGAGACAATAATGAAATAAAAAAATATATTTTCGATGAATTTGTAATGTTTGCTTTGATAGTGTTATCAATTGTGATATCATTGGAAAATGAAATAAAGAGCTGGAACCAGTCTAATGTAGGTAAGACTGAAAAGGTAAGGTTTAACAACTTGTGTTATATTTTTATTTACAGTATATCTTCTATATGTGGATTCAGTTTAGAAAGTAATCCTTAAGTTATATTGTGTGTAATTTTGAATATGAAAGGTAAAAAAAATCATGTAGTCACTGTAAATTATTGGAGAGGTCATTTTATGTGATCTTTTTTAGGGGGGAGGGGTTCCCCTGTACCAAAAGGTATTCACATAACTTTAAATCCATCATTGTCTAATAACTGTTCTCACAAACTGCTGCACCAAATTAAGAACCAATTGAACATGGCTGCTAGCATCAATTATGCTCTCTGATTAGCTGAAATTTCACATCTCCTCAGAAACCACATTTGTGAACGAATGCTGCATTGTAGGAATGTTCCATGTGTGATTCCTTATGAAGTTTGAGTTTTATTTGTCAATCATATTTTCAAGAAGGCTGCCATCATAGGAAAAAGTTTATTTAATGACCCTATGAGAAATTTTTTTTCTCAGAAACTAGAATCATGTTGACACAACTGTATATGATTATCATTGGGTGGCCCTTTAAATAGACTTTATTTCTTGTGCTGATCATAAATCCAAAATGGCCACTACCAAAGGATATTCTTTAACGTAGGTTCCTATCAAAATATGAAAAAAGGCTTTTTCTCAGAAACTACAAAGTGAATCTAAACAGTGAATGAATATAACCACATGAGTGCTACAGGTACAGTTAATCTTCTTGTTTCATTTTATTCTCATCAGTCTAGAAAGAATTTGTTTATGCATATATATATATATAAGCATTTATATTGAACAATTATTGAATATTCATGAGATGATGCTAATTTCATTTATTTTTTTTAAACAGAAAATTTGAACACTAAGCATGTACGAATCAAGCGTCAGATTGATATTAAGAATTTATCACCAACGGATCGTGAAAGTTGTAAACCTGGAGCAGTATGTATATAATCATAGATCAGATGTAGATAAACCTAACAGTATGGATTGCTTGTTTATGCATGACATCTGCCCCCCTCCCTATTAAGATTTTAATGGCTTCAATATTGTTTTCTAAATTGTAAAAAATGTCCTAGGGCTGTTTCATGTAACATTTCATGTAGTCTATGCATACCATATATTTCATTCTTGCACAACATGGAAACAATAACATTATGTTTAGGTCAGGCATAGGTAACCTTAGCAGATTTTGGCTGTCCTGTTTAGGGGCTTTAGTTTATTTCCTTCAAAAGACTTGTAAATTATTTTACTTTTCCATCTTCTTAATTGACTTTGAGCATTATAATATAAACCTGATTAAGGTTATATTCCAGAAAGATGTTGTGCAACTAAATTAGATATCTATATTTGTTATATTATATTTTGATACCAAAGTACACACAGGTTGAGAAATAATAATTAAAAAAAGTAGTATGGTATAATTAACAAAAATTGAAATATAACATCTACTATTGATGGCAGTGAAAGTATGTTAGTTAGATTTACATCTACCTGTGTAATTGGTGCTGATCATTACTAAAGTTTGCAATTTTGTTTTGTTCGTTACTTGTGAAAGATCAAAGGATTTCTCTGGTACCACAGTTTCCTCCATCAATATAAACTTATTGTAATGATATAAATATTGTTCAAAATGTTATAAAGCAACCATAATTATAATCCTAATCTTTATACAATTTCATGGGAAAGGTAAATAAAAACATAAGATATCTGTATTTGTGTGCAAGAAACATTTGTTGAATAATCTTCATCAGGTATGTTCAAATTCAAAAGATATCAGAAAGTCAAATAATTTCAAAATCTTTTGGTGCAAGAAAATTGAAAGGTCTACAGTAGGATAGATAAAACTGGCTAAAGTTACCTATGCCTGAAGGTGGTAACAAGGATGAATATGAGATAATCTGTCTCTTTTTGTTGTTGTTTTATATAGGCTACAATATAAGTTTGCGTAAATTCCTAAATTTTCTGTATTTATTCAATTTTGTTGGGAAAATGAATGTTTGTTGGTACAGAAAAATATAATATTGTATGGTAATTATAAAAGAATTTATTTTAACAGGAAGAATCATTGATTTTCTGTGAATACATTTATATTCATGTATATATTAATTCTTGGATCCCCCTGCTGTAGTCCTTAGGGAATGACCATTTAACTTGAGGGGGGGGTTATGTTTTTTTTCAAAAAAAAATATTCTGATTCCCAATGTTGCTGAAAAAAATATTCTGATTTTGGTGGAGAAAAAAAAAATTATCTGATTCAGAGTTTTTGTCATATAACCCAATGTTATATTCTGGAAAAAAAATTCGCGCTTTGCGCGACAAAAAAAATAAATATTCAAACTCTTGTGTTGTACGAAAAAAAATTACTGAACGAAACAAAAAACCATAATCCCCCCCCCTCCCTCAAGTTAAATGGTTGGTCCCTTACATATAAATGATGAACAATATTCATCAAATTCTTAATTTTGTAATTTGATACTATCCACAAAATCCACGAAAACTTGGAATAACACAAATAAATAATGAATTCTCAGTATCATTGAAAACTTGGAATAACACAAATAAATAATGAATTCTCAGTATCATTGAAAACTTGGAATAACACAAATAAATAATGAATTCTCAGTATCATTGAAAACTTGGAATAACACAAATAAATAATGAATTCTCAGTATCATTGAAAACTTGGAATAACACAAATAAATAATGAATTCTCAGTATCATTGAAAACTTGGAATAACACAAATAAATAATGAATTCTCAGTATCATTGAAAACTTGGAATAACACAAATAAATAATGAATTTTCAGTATCATTGAAAACTTGGAATAACACAAATAAATAATGAATTCTCAGTATCATTGAAACCTTGGAATAACACAAATAAATAATGAATTTTCAGTATCATTGAAAACTTGGAATAACACAAATAAATAATGAATTCTCAGTATCATTGAAAACTTGGAATAACACAAATAAATAATGAATTCTCAGTATCATTGAAAACTTGGAATAACACAAATAAATAATGAATTCTCAGTAGCATTGAAAACTTGGAATAACACAAATAAATAATGAATTCTCAGTATCATTGAAAACTTGGAATAACACAAATAAATAATGAATTCTCAGTATCATTGAAAACTTGGAATAACACAAATAAATAATGAATTCTCAGTATCATTGAAAACTTGGAATAACACAAATAAATAATGAATTCTCAGTATCATTGAAAACTTGGAATAACACAAATAAATAATGAATTCTCAGTATCATTGAAAACTTGGAATAACACAAATAAATAATGAATTCTCAGTATCATTGAAAACTTGGAATAACACAAATAAATAATGAATTCTCAGTATCATTGAAAACTTGGAATAACACAAATAAATAATGAATTCTCAGTATCATTGAAAACTTGGAATAACACAACTAAATAATGAATTCTCAGTATCATTGAAAACTTGGAATAGCACAAATAAATAATGAATTCTCAGTATCATTGAAAACTTGGAATAACACAAATAAATAATGAATTCTCAGTATCATTGAAAACTTGGAATAACACAAATAAATAATGAATTCGCAGTATCATTTGTCTATTAAAAGTCTGTAACAGCATGCTGACTGTAACCCATATTGTTACTTTTGACAAATTGTGTTAATTTGACTGTTATTTTTTAGACAGTACCTCAAGTAAGAGTGGATACAACACAGAGGCTCCAAGATCTGAGAAACCAGTTCAGTTTGAATGGTCTCAGTATATATGGCTATATAATTCCATCAGAAGATGCTCACCAAGTAAGTCTTTAGAACCAGGTAAAATACATGTATGATATCCTTCATTGATTGTCAAGGTCATTTCAGATTTCTTATTACTTTTGTGGTCTGTCATTAAATAAACAAAAGGGAATACCGAAGGGACAATTAAAAATTGACAATCCAGAGAAACTGGCGACATAGGGTACACAAGACAAAGACAAACAAAACAAAAACACAACACGATATGTGTTCGATACTACTAAGTGCAAACAAACACTAATAACGTAAATAAGACACGAGTCCTCCTACAAACAAACAGAAATAACGTAAATAAGACATGAGTCCTCCTACAAACAAACAGAAATAACCTAAATAAGACATGAGCCCTCCTACAAACAACTGGAGGTAAAGACTTTTCACTTCTAAATTTATACTTATTATAAACTACTTTGCCTAATGAACTAAAACTTTGCATGAATGTTCTATGCCTGGACTGGGTTGCACAAGCCTCAATTAAATTTAAATCTCAATAAAACCTTAAGTGTAAATTAATTAATTTCATGTATATTTCAAGTAATTTTAAGTGTCAGTTAAGTTTTAATTGACATTTACATTTAATTAAGGTTTGTACAACCCTGTCCTGGTCCTTAAAACATCTTTTCCATGAAATCCTACAATGATAATAATGGACATATTTAAATTTTCCACAAAATAGTCTCCTCTGTACTAATGTCTGAATTATCATAGGAGAGTCGTTTTATTTCATTAAGATCTAATATTATATTGCCACCACAAAAGTATGGAAATAGACTTTTTCTCAGATACTATAAACTTGCTTGAACCCAGACTGCATGAATAGCCAGATGAGTGGTACAGGCATAGGTGAGCCTCTTGTTTCATTTTATGATCGCCAGTCTTTTAAAGAATTATATTTATATTCAATCAATAATATTGGCCATTTATATTTTTGGCTAATACAAGAAAATATTGTAATACACTAGGCTCTTTGAGTCCAAACTTAGCAGGAATTATCTATGATTGTAATATGATGTACTTCATTGATTATATAATGGGTTAGATTATGGTGTTTAATGCCACACACATACATATTGCTGGAGAAACTGTGATCTTCAATCCTGAGTTAGTTTATGTATTTATACAGGACCTTGGTACATATATACATTAAAAAAATGCCCTTTAAATGTTTATGTTGTTTCTGAAAAATTGCTACTGATAACTAGGACTGACTTTGACTTTTGAAAAATTTCAATTTCTAGTGACAGTGTTGAACCTGTATAAGATTCTGAACACACAAGCTGGTCTTAAGGAGGTTGATTCTGAACACACAAGCTGGTCTTAAGGAGGTTGATTCTGAACACACAAGCTGGTCTTAAGGAGGTTGACTCTGAACACACAAGCTGGTCTTAAGGAGGTTGATTCGGAACACACAAGCTGGTCTTAAGGAGGTTGATTCTGAACACACAAGCTGGTCTTAAGGAGGTTGATTCTGAACACACAAGCTGGTCTTAAGGAGGTTGATTCTGAACACACAAGCTGGTCTTAAGGTGGTTGATTCTGAACACACAAGCTGGTCTTAAGGAGGTTGATTCTGAACACACAAGCTGGTCTTAAGGAGGTTGATTCTGAACACACAAGCTGGTCTTAAGGAGGTTGATTCTGAACACACAAGCTGGTCTTAAAGAGGTTGATTCTGAACACACAAGATGGTTTTAAGGAGGTTGATTCTGAACACACAAGCTGGTCTTAAGGAGGTTGATTCTGAACACACAAGCTGATCTTAAGGAGGTTGATTCTGAACACACAAGCTGGTCTTAAGGAGGTTGATTCTGAACACACAAGCTGGTCTTAAGGAGGTTGATTCTGAACACACAAGCTGGTCTTAAGGAGGTTGACTCTGAACACACAAGCTGGTCTTAAGGAGGTTGACTCTGAATACACAAGCTGGTCTTAAGGAGGTTGATTCTGAACACACAAGCTGGTCTTAAGGAGGTTGACTCTGAACACACACGCTGGTCTTAAGGAGGTTGATTCTGAACACACAAGCTGGTCTTAAGGAGGTTGATTCTGAACACACAAGCTGGTCTTAAGGAGGTTGATTCTGAACACACAAGCTGGTCTTAAGAAGGTTGATTCTGAACACACAAGCTGGTCTTAAGGAGGTTGATTCTGAACACACAAGCTGGTCTTAAGGAGGTTGATTCTGAACACACAAGCTGGTCTTAAGGAGGTTGATTCTGAACACACAAGCTGGTTTTAAGGAGGTTGATTCTGAACACACAAGCTGGTCTTAAGGAGGTTGATTCTGAACACACAAGCTGGTCTCAAGGAGGTTGATTCTGAACACACAAGCTGGTCTTAAGGAGTTTGATTCTGAACACACAAGCTGGTCTTAAGGAGGTTGATTGTGAACACACAAGCTGGTCTTAAGGAGGTTGATTCTGAACACACAAGATGGTCTTAAGGAGGTTGATTCTGAACACACAAGCTGGTCTTAAGGAGGTTGATTCTGAACACACAAGCTGGTTTTAAGGAGGTTGATTCTGAACACACAAGCTGGTCTTAAGGAGGTTGATTCTGAACACACAAGCTGGTCTTAAGGAGGTTGATTCTGAACACACAAGCTGGTCTTAAGGAGGTTGATTCTGAACACACAAGCTGGTCTTAAGGGTTGATTCTGAACACACAAGCTGGTCTTAAGGAGGTTGATTCTGAACACACAAGCTGGTCTTAAGGAGGTTGATTCTGAACACACAAGTGGTCTTAATGGTTGATTCTGAACACACAAGCTGATCTTAAGGAGGTTGAGTTTAGACATGTTACACTGTATATAACTTATTGTAAAATTTATGGTGTACAGTAATATTAACTAAATAACTAAATATATTTTAGAGTGAGTATCCAGCAGAGTACGACAAGAGAAGGAAGTATATTACAGGATTTGAAGGATCCCATGGTAAGTGACCCTGAGGTCAAAATTTTAAAATAGACTGCAATAGGACAAATGTTAAAGTATCATTTTCTTAAGAGCCATGATAACATTACCACTTATAGCAGGATAGCTGTTGTTTATAAGCAGTTTAAGCATATTATGAGCAGTCCATTTGCAGATTTTCTGCTTTGATTTTAAAATTAAACATTTTCAGGAGTTGTTTCCCTTTAAGACAGATAAAAGGATCCCTTTTCATGCAAAGTATAATGAAAATTTAAAAAAATTCCCATAATCTGTTCAAAATTTTAATGTTGTAACAACTTGTAAATTTTCTAATTGCTATGAAATTATCCTCTGATTTTTATACAAGATGCAAATATCTACAAATGATGAGTAAATTATACTACAGTTCATTGTCCTTTCCATTGCTCTTACTAGACAAGATACCATTTTGTCCATTATAAGGGAAATAACTCATATAAAAAAAAGGTATAAAATATATAATTTGAGAATCAAATCAGGAATGTGAAAATTTCTATTAAATTTTAATAAAAACCCATTGCTCATGTTTGGGAGCAAGATTCTGTTAGCAGTGAATGAATACTAATACAATTAATCAAGTTTATCTTTTATATATTAAAACATTGACAATTGTGTGTATATTTGATAGGTTTGGCTATAGTGTTGAAGGATAAGGCAGCACTATGGACTGATGGTAGATATTATATACAAGCTGA
The DNA here is from genome assembly GCA_963383655.1 of Bathymodiolus septemdierum. Taxonomy (NCBI): domain Eukaryota; kingdom Metazoa; phylum Mollusca; class Bivalvia; order Mytilida; family Modiolidae; genus Bathymodiolus; species Bathymodiolus septemdierum. Next base: position 115,132,992 of record OY726517.1, on the reverse strand, counting down.
GAAAGAACTGGATTGTAACTGGATATTAATGAAACAGGGTTAGAAGTCTAGTTTTCTTATTCTTATGAAAACACAGTAGTCCCGCTCTCACCGGTATGCTTAGACCCCTACCCACCAGAGATCATCCTTCTTATATATATGACCAGATTTCAGCTGCACTGAGATAGTATCATACTATTAATTTTTTTCCTCTCAAGAGAGGCAACCTTCTTATATGTATATTGCCATTTATTCATTGCAAAAGAGGAGACCTTATGAAAAAGGCACTACTGTATTAAAAAACCTACATGTCTACTTCATTAGTGTATTTTCGCCACTCTTATACTTAGACCATTCTCACAAAAAGTCATCCCTCTTATCGACCAGATTTCAGATGCACGAGATAGTAATATATTATTAATTATTTTCCTCTTAAGAGAGGCCACCCTCTTGTAAGGCCATTTATTCACTGTAGAAGATGTGGCATTAACAGGGACTATTACTGTATTCAACAAGCTACCTGTCTATATTTCATGAGTGTATTTTCTCCCCTAATACTGTAGAAAATAAAATAGGACTTTAGGTATTAAATTTTGGACACACTCATTTTAAGAGTCAATTATTTAGAAATAGTTTTTTCTTTTAATTTAATCTCTGGAATAATGTCTTGATGACATCTTAAAGTGCTATAAATTCACAATTGTATGAGAGGATTTGCTATATTTTTTTGATTTTGACACGTTTTTTTCAGTAATGATGAGTGCTGGACAGAATCTATGAGATAACACCACAGTTTAAGTTTCTGTATAAAATTAACTTTTATTATAAATATTAGATTTTACATTCTTTGAGCTATATATTTCCCAGATAGAAGTGTGTACTCAAAGTGAAAAATTCTGACATCCTTCCAACAAATTCATATTTAACAACTTTTTGAGAGATACATTCTTAAATATAACATACTAGTACATTCTTTTCCAAAAGTAATTACCACCGTGATTTAATTGAAATATATTTGAAAGTGGCATTAATCACCATTACATGTATTCTACTTTCAACTAAAAACATGTTCTCTTTCTTATATGTGTTTATTATTTCTAGATGAACCAGAAACACCTACCTATGAAGAATGGATATTGGCTAATATGGGGAAAAGTACAACTACACTGAATAGAAATATTGGATTGAATCCATACCATATGAGTGGCAGTAAGTTAAATCCATACCATATGAGTGGCAGTAAGTTAAATCCATGCCATATGGCAGTAAGTTAAATCCATACCACATGGCATAAAGTTAAATCTATATATGAGTGGCAATAAGTTGAAGCTATTTTATATAAGTAGTAGTGAGTTAAATCAATATATGAGTGGCAGTAAGTTAAATTTATTTTATATAAGTAGCAGTAAGTTAAATCCATATATGAGTGGCAGTAAGTTAAATCTATTTTATATAAGTAGCAATAAGCTAAATCTATATATGAGTGGCAGTAAGTTAAATCCATACCATATGAGTGGCAGTAAGTTAAATTCATACCATATGGCAGTAAGTTAAATCCATACCATATGGCAATAAGTTAAATCCATACCACATGAGTGGCAGTAAGTTAAATTCATACCATATGGCAGTAAGTTAAATCCATACCACATGACATAAAGTTAAATCCATATATGAGTGGCAGTAAGTTAAATCTATTTTATATAAGTAGCAGTAAGTTAAATCCATATATGAGTGGCAGTAAGTTAAATCTATTTTATATAAGTAGCAATAAGTTAAATCCATATATGAGTGGCAGTAAGTTAAATCTATACCATATAAGTGGCAATAAGTTAAATCCATACCATATGAGTGGCAGTAAGTTAAATCCATACCATATGGCAGTAAGTTAAATCCATACCACATGGCATAAAGTTAAATCCATATATGAGTGGCAGTAAGTTAAATCTATTTTATATAAGTAGCAGTAAGTTAAATCCATATATGAGTGGCAGTAAGTTAAATCTATTTTATATAAGTAGCAGTAAGTTAAATCCATATATGAGTGGCAGTAAGTTAAATCTATTTTATATAAGTAGCAGTAAGTTAAATCCACATATGAGTGGCAGTAAGTTAAATCTATTTTATATAAGTAGCAATAAGTTAAATCCATATATGAGTGGCAGTAAATTAAATCCATACCATATGAGTGGCAGTAAGTTAAATCCATACCACATGGCATAAAGTTAAATCCATATATGAGTGGCAGTAAGTTAAATCTATTTTATATAAGTAGCAGTAAGTTAAATCCATATATGAGTGGCAGTAAGTTAAATCTATTTTATATAAGTAGCAGTAAGTTAAATCCATATATGAGTGGCAGTAAGTTAAATTTATTTTATATAAGTAGCAATAAGTTAAATCCATACCATATGAGTGGTAGTAAGTTAAATCCATACCTTATGGCAGTAAGTTAAATCCATACCACATAGCATAAAGTTAAATCCATATATGAGTGGTAGTAAGTTAAATCTATTTTATATAAGTAGCAGTAAGTTAAATCCATATATGAGTGGCAGTAAGTTAAATCTATTTTATATAAGTAGCAGTAAGTTAAATCCATATATGAGTGGCAGTAAGTTAAATCTATTTTATATAAGTAGCAATAAGTTAAATCCATATATGAATGGCAGTAAGTTAAATCTATACCATATAAGTGGCAGTAAGTTAAATCCATATATGAGTGGCAGTAAGTTAAGTCCATACCATATAAGTGGCAGTAAGTTAAATCCATACTATATGAGTGGCAGTAAGTTTAATCTATTTTATATAAGTGGCAGTAAATTAAATCCATACCATATGAGTGGCAATAAGTTTAATCTATTTTATATAAGTGACAGTAAGTTAAATTCATATTATAAGAGTGGCAGAAAATCCATATTATTTATGGCAGTAAGTAAATCAATACCATTTTCAATTGAGTGTTCGTAAGTTAAATCCACCCTCCATAAGTAGAAGTCGGTTAAATCCACATTCCATGAGTGGCAGTAAATTAGACATTCCATGAGTGACATTAGGTTAAATCCACATTCAATGAGTGGAAGTAAATTAAATCCACATTACATTAGTGACAGTAAGTTAGATACATACATTCCATGAGTGGCAGTAAGTTAAATATATACATACCATGAGTGGCAGCAAGTTAAATATATATATACCATGAGTGGCAGCAAGTTAAATGTGCATACCATATGAGTGGAAAAGAGATGGTCCTTGAGAAGAGAAGATTCAGATTTGTGCAAATGAAATTGATACTCCATTGGGGGGACAGTAGGGGGCATGAATAGGGAAAATTAAATAAATTTTAAAGCATTTTCTATACTTGAGAGTGATACAGGATAGTATGGGCCTCTAGTGTTTACTGTGTCCCATAAATAAAATATTTTTAATAATGTTGATGTTTTTGTTATGTTACAGATGAATGGGTTTCCCTTGAGAACAATCTTAAAGCAGAGTACATTATCTTAAAACAAATACCTAATGACTTGATAGATATTATATGGCAGTTTGGTCGTCCATCTCTTCCTAGTAGTAAGATCAATGCATTGCCTCAGTCATTTGCTGGTAAGACACACAGTTGGTTATTTCATGTCAATATTTACATATTATATATTGTGTGATACCTAATATTGGGTTAGGGTTTTGGTGTTGAACACCACTTTTATCAATATTTCAGTTATATCGTGGCTGTCAATTTAATTGGTGAAGGAAACAGGAGTATCTGGGGGAAAAAACAGTGACCTGTCACAAGAACTGACAAACAATTCCCGGGTAATTATGTTGCTTCACTCGGACACGTTATCCTGATTCCAAACCAACCAATCTTTGTTCTTAACTTCTTACTGCTGTGAGCTTAGTGGAGAAGCAGCAAATACCTTTATAGTCTTTTGTTTGACAGAGATCAAACACACGATCAATAGCACTCAAGGTGAACATTCTAGCCATGATACCATCAATACAGTTAACACAAAAGAATCTTCTTTTATTTTGTTTGTAAAGTATTAAAAAGTTTGGTAACAGTGATTTTTTCCCCATCTCAGTCACTGTGAGGTCAGATCATAGGCACCAGCATATTATACAGTTTACATGCATTGTACCAATCAGCTGATAACATCGGGAAATTTTACCTGAAAATTACTTTTTTCCACCAAATTTCACTCAGATATAATGTTTGTTTGTTTGTTTGATGGTGTTTAATGCCACTTTCAACAATATTTCAGTTATATCTTGGCAGTCAGTTTTATTGGTGGAGGAAACCGGAGGACCTCAGAGAAAACCACAGACCTGTCGCAAGTCACTGACAAACTTTATCACATAATATTGTACACCTCACCCTGATCGAGATTTGAACTAACAACATCAGTGGTCATAGGCACTGATTGCATAAGTAGTTGTAAATCCAATTACCATACGATTATGGCCACGACGGCCCCTCTCAGATATATTGGAAATGTTTTATAATTACATTTGGATTTCTTGTGTTCATTAAATTATAATTTAAGAAGTGAGGAAAATGATCAACCAACATTAAAATATTATCAAAATTAACTACTTGAAGTAAATGATGTAAAATTAACTACTTGAAGTAAATGATGTAAAATTAACTACTTGAAGTAAATGATGTAAAATTAACTACTTGAAGTAAATGATGTAAAATTAACTACTTGAAGTAAATGATGTAAAATTAACTACTTGAAGTAAATGATGTAAAATTACTAATTGAATGACAATTTTGTATTTTAAGGTAAATCCTGGCAACAGAAAGTTACAGAAGATGTTTACACAGCTATGGTAGCTCACAACGTAGATGTATTAATTATCTCTCAACTCGATGAAATAGCTTGTAAGATATTCTGTTTTAGAAATAGTATAAGTTAAGCTATGGGTATTTAAAGCCACTTTCAACACAATATTTCAATTAAATCTGGGTGAGGAAACTGGAGTATTCAGAAGAAAAAGCCTCAAATCTGAGCTGACAAAGGATATATAGAGTACACTTCACCATCAGTGATGTGAATTTGTCTCCAAAATCGCAGATGATTCTTAAAGTTGTTGTATTATATTTATTAGAGGTTTCGTCAAGTTTCCAGTTTCAACTTTCTTTAAGTTTAAAAATTCTATATTTTATTTTAGGGTTGTTTAATATGCGTGGGATTGATGTCGAGTATAACCCATTCTTTATGGCATATGCCATCCTAGAAACTCAATCTGGAGTTCTTAAAATAAGGTATGTAACAAATGTCATCATATTTGATCATGATCTCATATGATCATGGTATATATATATATCTCTAAGAAACTACAATTATAATTTAACCCAAATTGTACACGCACGATCATTGGATGGTTCAATACAAAGTAATTTTCATTCGGATCAGATATCCAAGATGGCTGCCACCCCAAGTACATTTTTTTTTACGTTGGGTTTGTATGGGAAAATAAATAAATATTTTAAACCAGGAATTATTTATATAAACTAGAATAATCCAAACCTCTGCATGAATGGTCATTGGATGGTATCTTATTGCAAAGTTGGTAATTTTGTGGATAAAAAATCCAAGATGGCCACCACAGCAGAATGAAGTTTAACAGTGGAAAATATAGAGAAAATATATTTAAAGTATAAAGCTCTTAAACCACTGAGCCATTTAAAAAGAATCTTCCCAATATAACCCTCTATAAAAGCTATATTATTTGTACTGATCTGAAATCCAATATGGTCACCACTACAGGGCTTACTTAGTTTGACATAGGACCTTATGAGAGAAATTAATGCAACTTTTTTCTCTGTAATTAATTAGCCGTTGAAAAGGAAACTTGAATGAAATAACTTCCTTGAATGGACCTTTAGAAAATTGTGTGTAGATTGGAAATCCTAGATGGTCCTCAACAAAGTATGATTTTTTTCATGTTGATCCAAAATTATATAATAGCCACCACAGCAGGAAAATAATTAATGGAAACAATAGACAAATTTTAAAATATTTCTCAGAAATTACAAACTTGAGGGACAGACCATTTAATTTGCAGGGGTAGGGGGGGGGGGGGGTTATGATTTTTTTCTAAAAAAAATATTCCGATTCCCAATGTTGCTGAAAAAAATATTCTGATTTTGGTGGAGGAAAAAAAAAAAAATCTGATTCAGAGTTTTTGTCATATAAACTAATGTTAAATTCTGGAAAAAAAAATTTGCACTTCACACGACAAAAAAAATTAATATTCTAACTCTTGTGTTGTCCAAAAAAAAATTCTGAAGGAAACAAAAAACCATAATCCCCCCCCCCCTCCCCTGCAAGTTAAATGGTCGGTCCCTAATTGAACCCACAAAGATCATTGAATAATAATTTGATAAATTTTAACAGGGAGATCGATACAGCATCATGAGCCTTTAGTACTAGTAGGGGGCTTTTTCTTTTACCATTATTAGATATTTTTATAATATAAAAGATAAGATAATATGAATTAGATCAACAATCCAAACTGATATTGTAATTGCAAGTGATAAATGTTGGTAAAGAGAATAAAACCGCAAACAGAAATATTCTGGAAAACTTTTAACGGGAAGCAAAAGGGGTGAAAATCTACAGAATGACAAAAATTCGAATTATTTCTGTAATGCAGTGAAACCAGTCTAAACTGAACCTCCTTGTGATAACTATTGTGTTCATAGTAGATGTTTGGTTTATGTATAATACCACTAAATTAACAAAGATTTTCTACATGCGGATTTGATCAATCGCTGGGTTTTCACAGGATTCTGGTTTACTCTAAGTACAGTTTAGGCATGTTTCACTTTATTAATGAAATGTGAAAAATATTTTTTCTATTAATAGAACATAAAAGACAATGATGATTGAAGTGTTGTTGATTTTTCTAGGTTATTTATATGGGACAAGCTTAGAAAATTGACAGAGCAGCCATCAGATCCAGAAACCAATTTACGTTTAGACCAACATCTGAATACAGGCATAACAGGTTCATGTACTAACAAAATAGGAATGTGTGTGGAGGTTTGTATATTTTAAATAATTAAGGACAGATCCAGTAAAAAATCTTTTATTTTTGTCACTTTTTTTATTTTTGTTTTTGTTTTTTTGTTCCATGTCTGCGTAGAAACAAAGTTAAAATTGATACCCCTAAGATACACATTTACATGACTGCTCATTTTTTGAACTTGGTACATTTTGTTTCAATTCATCATCTCTGTAGAAACAGAAGCAATATCGATACCTCTAATACACATATACATGACTGCTCATATTCCAGGCTTGGTACTTTTTATTTAAATTCATAATCTGCGTAGAAACAAAGATAAAATTGATACCCCTAAGATACACATATACATGACCACTCATTTTTTGAGCTTGGTACATTTTGTTTCAATTCATCATCTCTGTAGAAACAGAAGCAATATCGATACCTCTAATACACATATACATGACCGCTCACTTTCCGGGCTTTGTACAAATAATTTTCTTTCTTTTTTTTTCAGGTAGAAGATTACTCTAACTTTCTAGGCAGTGTGTCATCTTTAAATAACAATGTCAATGTTAAGAAATTCTGGATCTCCTACCAGTGTAATTATGCAATATATAAAGTCATTACAAAGGTAAAGTATATCTGTTTTATTATGAAAAGAAAGTTTAAACAGTGATGGTCATCAACTCTACCTATATCAACAAAATGAACAATATACGTTCGAAAAAGTTGTAAAAAGCCATATTAACGGCCACATCTGGTCAAAATTGTAAATATAACAACTATACACCATAAGAACGAGGACATATTTGACTATGTCCACACTGCATGAACGACAAAGATGACAAACAATTATGAAAAGAAATTTTTAAACAGTTATGGTCATCAATTCCACCAATATCAACAAAATGAAGATGGTTATATAGAATGAAAAATGAAATTTATTACTGTAATTTTCCATATTAAAAATTTAATCTTACTTTGTTACTTTGTTGTTCTGTCCTCTTCACCAATCTGGTAAGGATCTCAGTCTTCTTTTAAAGCTGTCCAAGGTAGGTGCGCTGACAACAGCAGATGGCAAGTCATTCCAGTAGTTAACCACTCTATTTGAGAAGAAGTTTTTTCTGACATCCGTTCTGGCGAAATGTTTAGTAAGTTTAAAGTTATGTCCTCGTGTTATAGATGTGTTGAGTTTAAATAAATTGTCAGTGTTAGTTTTATAACTATGATGAAGGTATTTATAAACTTCACACATATCTTGTCTACGCCTACGAAGTTCCAGTGGTTCAATATGAAAAGGGTGGTTCAAAATTCTAGTACACCTACGCTGAACTTTATCTAAAGCTTCTATATCTTTAACTAAATATGGTGACCAAACTGTTGATCTGTATTCTAAAATTGGACGTACGATTGATTTGTATAATATAGATACTTTCTCAGATGTAAGATTAGTAAAACATCTTCTAATAAGACCAATACGTTGGTTTGCTTTCTTAACTATATAAGAAATATGACAATCCGGGTGCAAGTTATTAGAAATGATAACTCCTAAATCTTGTTGGTTATCCTCTTCTATTAAAGGTATTCCATTCAAGTAGTATATAAATTCGAAACATTTATGTATTCGAAGTACTATGCATTTTGTTTCATTGAAACGCAACAACCATATTTTAGACCAAGCTGATAAAGTGTTCAAATCTTCCTGTATCTCTTGACAATCATCAGGATCAATAATTTCACGATAAAGCTTTGTATCATCGGCAAAGAGTTTTGCTGTAGAGTTGACACAGTCTGGTAAATCGTTTACATACAATAAAAAGAGTATAGGGCCCAAGATTGAGACTTGTGGAACGCCGCTAGTAACATTCTTCCAGTTAGAAGATCCACCTGGTAAAACAACTTTTTGGCAGCGGTTATTAAGAAAGGATACAATCCATCTTAAAACATTACCACGAATCCCAGCATTTCTAAGTTTCAATTTTAATCTATTATGCGGCACTGTGTCAAAAGCCTTGGCAAAATCTAAGTAAATGGCATCTGTACCTAATTTATTGTCAAAAGAATCAGTCCAATCGTTCAGACATTCAATAAGTTGTGTAATACATGAGCACATTCTTTGAAATCCATGTTGATGGCAAGATATAATACGATTTCTAGTAATATGAGTAATAATAGCATCTTGAATAAGTCTTTCAAATAATTTCACAATCTGACTGGTTAATGAAATGGGTCTATAGTTAGTAGCAATAGATCGAGAGCCTTTCTTAAATAAAGGAGTCACATTAGCATCACGCCAATCTTGTGGTACATGACCGGATCTAATAGAGAGGTTAAAAATATATGACAAAGGAATGTCAAAATCTAAACAGTCACGTAATACGTTAACATGAATACCATCTGGACCACTGGATTTAAATAAAGTTAGTTTTGCCAATTTCTTCCTTACTAAATCTGGAGATATATCTAAGTCGCATAGAGCGGAATCGAAATTGACGACGGGCAAATCTGGTGTATGGTCTAGTGGTTGCTCTTGAGTAAGAACAGATATAAAGAAGTTATTCAATACTTCTGCTTTGTCCTTGTCATTAGTAAGTTTAACTCCATCTTTCTCGATCATAGCTATAGAACTAGAAGATTTAGAAAAATGTCTAGTATAATTCCAAAAACGTTTAGGATTATCTTTAACCTGGTTAACCAATTTGTCCTCAAAATCTGATTTAGCTTGAGACATAATGTAGTTAGTGACACATCTTTCCTGATCATAGAGAAGTTCATCTGCGAATAATCCTGATCTTTTAAACTTAACCCACTTTTTCCTACGATTCTTTTTAGCTTTGGTAACCGATTTATACCTAGTCCATGGTTGCCCATGACGTTTACCCGGTTTGATTGTCTTACTTGGAATGAAAGTGTCTACAAGATCATTATAAGTGTTCTTAAATAGCATCCAACAATCGTTGACGGATTTCTTATTAAACTTATTTTCCCAGTTGATATCTCTTAGTTCATTTGATAATGATTCATAGTCACCTTGTGAATACAAGTAAATTTTACGGGTTAATGTATTTTGTCTTGACACCGGAAAACGCACAGACAATACAACTGATTTATGATCACTCATGCTAAAAGGCTCATCTATACGACAATCTTCCACAAAACTAGGATCACTTACAAAAGCCAAATCTAAAATATTATTTCCACGAGTTGGTTCGTCCACTATCTGAGTAAGCAGGTTATCTTGTATAGTGTTCAAAAATTTCTCGGTTAAACCAGATGAAGCTTCAATCTTATTCCAATTAATCTGTCTAAAGTTAAAGTCACCTAACAATAAACAATTGCTAGTGTCAACACTGTTGATTGAAGTACAAATACGATCGACAATAACGTTCTCATTAACTTCAGGTCTATAACATGATCCAATAACAATATTAACGTTAGGATGAGGATTTATATTTATCCAGCATAATTCTGTTTGTACAGTAGTCTCTATGAGTGTAGGGTTTAAGTAATTCTTAACTAAAAGTAAAGTTCCACCACGACTAGTTTGTGTATATGTACCTTGAGTATAAAAGTTAAGGTCTCTATCTTGACGAAATATTTTGTATCCGTTCGGAACAAATTCTGAGTCTTTCACTGAACTATCTAACCACATTTCAGAAATACCAACTATATCAACATGAACTGAACTTAAAAAGTCATGTAACTGTAAAAACCTGTTAACTAAACCTTGGGCGTTAAAGCAACATATATACAATGGTAAAAATCAACTTGGTTTTTGATTACAGTACTGGCGGATTCTTCTCTTGAATCTCCAGTCTCGGTTTCTTTCTCACAATTCGCCCGTTTTTTATCAGCCAGTTTGGGTCACTCTTACGTTTTTTAGCAAGCTCTTTACGGAGTTTAATATCCTGTTCCCTTTCCAACTTAGTATGATCGGGCCCAATAAAAACAGTTTTTGGGTTAAATGTACTTCTTGAGCATTTCTTACTCTTGGTCCCCAAGAGGTTATATTATTGCGTGTTTCTGTAGAGACCAACACTATTTTCAAGGGTCTTGTTTTATTGTTTCCTACGGCATTATCATTTTCAACAGCGGAAGCCTCATTTCTATGGGGAGGGACTTCAGGTTTTTTACCCAAACGAACGATAGACGTAGGTGTAGTTTCAATATCCAGTACAGTTAATATTTCTTTGACTAAATCAGTGTCAGTTATATCTTCAGATTCTGGCAACCCTCTAATGACTATTCTTGATACGCTTTTGTTTCTCAACATTATCAGAGTAAATTAAATCACATCTGTCACCTAGTTTTGATACATCACCAGCAAGGCCATTTACCTTCATTTCCAATGTTTTAACATTTGTGTCTATCTTATTAACAGATTCACTATTAGCTTTGGTAGTAAGAATTTGTTCAACCTTTTCCACCCTCTTAGTCAAAATCTTAAGATACTCATTACACCTATCTTCTATAATCTTATCTGATTTGACGGCATCAAGAGCTGGTTTTTGACAGTCATGACAGAACCAATGAATATCTGGTCTAGAGAAAATTTCATACTCTTTGGGATTAACCTTTGCACATTTTATACATGACCATGACAAGCATCTCTCACATTGTAAAAGTTTGTCTGCTTCTTCAGAGAAGTCAGTGTTACAATCTAAGCATGTGACAATATTATCCTCTTCATCATTTTGTGAGCTTAGGGCTTCGTAAGTGTTTTTGTTATGATGCGCGCCATTTTGTTTTTGGGAAGACTGCATGGTGAATGTAGTTTTTTCAAGTCTACCTCTACCTGGACCCATTTATCCATTCATACTTGTTAATCTTTGAAGTGGAGAGATCTCCACCTCAGTTGTAGCCACTGGTAAGGTGATATTTTTCATCGATATAATAATCATCTTCATTATAAGTAATTCTGTAACAGGCCTTCCTTTTAGACTTTCAATTGTTACATATGATGCTTAGATATTTCAAGTAAGTGTAGTAAAGGACCAGTACTCAACATTTTGTTAACAAATTTGTGGCAGAATAATTTTAAAAACTTGTAGAAAAAATGACAGCTTTATTCTAATTATTATAAGTTACACAACATGCACTGTAGAATTAATGAATTACTTTCAAATCATAGAAATTGGTAGTTGTTTTACTGTAGATTAACTGGTGACAGATCATCATATAAGTTTATAAACAAATCATGTTAAGCGATAGTACTGAAGTGTTAGGGGTTAGAGTTACAGTGTTCAATACCACTTTCAACAATATTTCAGTTATATTGTGACCGCAAGTCACTCACAAACTTTATCACATAAAGTTGTATCGAGTACACCTCGCCATGAGCCGAATTCGAACTCACAACTTTAGTGGTGATAGGCACTGATAGCACAGGTAGTTTTAAATGCAGCTACCATACAATCATGACCACAACGGCTCCTTATAGTCTTGAAATGCATATGTATCAATCAATAAAGGGCATCATATTTTGTGTAGAATGTTCTAAATAACGTTTTAAAATGGTTAATAAAAATTCAGCCCTGACAAAACAGAAATTATGACGATCTCTAAAAAACATCATAAACCCCACCATCCCCTTGTCTACATGGACAATGTAATTATTAAAGAAGTTGAAACCCACAAGCATTTAGGATTAACTATAAGTGAAGATGGTGCTATCAATGTACAGTCTTTAATATTTGGTAACAGCTTGAAAAATTTAAATGAAAACAGATCGGTATTTGAAACTGTATTAAAGTACATTGCCAGAACAAAACGATTTGATTAAACATAAATGTGGAAAGGAATTGACCAGACTGCACATGAACTATATATATTGGGTTGTAGACCATGAAGATAGTATGTGACAGCTCCGTCTTTGTAATTTTTTAGAAATATTTGTTTCAATTTAACCTGCTATTGCTTTTCGATTTTTTCTTCTTCATTATGATCATTCTACTAACCACTGTTTACTAATGTTATCAATATCTAATTATAATGAGGGAGACAGATTTACATAAGTTTGATAACTTGTTTCTGAATCCCATTGAACATTGTTTAAGTATATATACATGTATATATATTGGAATAATTGTATGTTGAAATTTCATGAAATAAATATTGTTTAAACTAAATAATATAGTTTCTTGTAATTTTTTAGGCAAAATACCAAGGAAACACCCCGGCAGCTTTAACAAAATTCCAGAAAAATCCAGTAGAACAACAAGGCATAAGGAATGCACATGTAAGAAGATTTAACATCTGTATCTCCTTCAAACAATACTATCATTCCAATTATGATATTTTTCTGTATTTAGTATTTATCAAAGATTTGTATATTTTCCCTTTGAACTTTACATGTGATAATATGTATTATCAAGCAACTATCGATGTATGAACAATATATCACTCAGGGGTGTGGAAATACTGAAATATTCTACTTGTCCCCGGGCAAGTTATCTAAAAAAAGTTACTTGTCCGGACAAACTCCTACTTGTCCTGGTTTTTTTTATAAACACTTGATACTTGCAAGCACAGTTGCTATCTAAATTGAACTTGTTTATATTGTCTATTACATCATTGCGTAAAATTTGAAATATAGTTTTAAGAAAGTTCAATTTCAGATAGAAATGTGCAGTCAGAGAATAGCCAGTTGTTTTTAGATACAGAATAAACTGTGTTGAACAAAATTCTCATATCAATCAAGTTCATTTTGATTAACCTTGGCAATGGCTTTATACATCAAACTGTTTTATTCATTCTGTCCACGATTTTGCCAATAAACATTAATGATTTCCAGTCAGCAAAATCAAAATTGGCTAAGGTCCCCTTAATACAGACTATGCTGGTGAAACACATAAGCATACATGCCAACCCTACTGATTTACGCGGTAGTCTACCAAATTTTTAAGTCTTCTACCGCCTACCGATTTTAGATGTTTTCCTACCGATTAGAAAAAGTAAAAAAAATGTAAAAAAAATTATCGTGAATTGTTCATATGTTGATTATTCTTCCTACGACGTATAAATGAGTACAAATCCAAATGATTCCTAAACATCAACAAATCAATGTCTGAATGAATATGTCCGAAACGCCAGAAAAAAAGAAGGCTCGTTTACGTTATGACAACGTATTTAAGACAGCATGGACTGATGAGTTTCATTTCATTAAACATTCCCGAAAGGGAAATAAATTTGCATTTTGTGAATTCTGCAAGACTGCAACAGAATGCACCATTTTGCATCCTTCTGAAAAAAAATCCATTTTTTCATGGTTTTATCATACTATATTTAAAGTTTTGACTACACAGATTTTATATCCAAAATGCAACAGAATGCACCATTTTGCGTCCTTCTGAAAAAAACATTTTCTGGAGGGGGCAAACCACCCCCTACTGCTTTTAGTCTCTCGAGGGTTGGCATGTATACATAAGACATTTTTTATAAAGTAATTTAATGATTTGTCTAAAACCATGTAATAATTTACACAATTTATTGGTTATACATTTTTTATTTGATTTCAGAAACGAGATGCTGTAGCACTAATAACTTTCTTAGCAAAACTCGAATATAAGGTAATGTTATATGTTTTTAGCTCACCTGGACCAAAGGTCAATGTTAGGTATTGTCATCACTTCACATCCGTCACTGTTGTCATTTTCTGTGTCTGTTAGCTTAACAGTGTTTATTCTTATTTTATGTGTATTTCACTTCATTTTGGATATTCTAGATGGCTGCTAGGTCAATTATGCTTTCGTATTGACTTAAATTTCAAAAACCTTATTCTTAGAAACTACATGTGTGATCAAATGTTACAAGGTTGAAATGTTCTTATAAGATCCATTAAAAATTCATTTAGTGAATCTGAAATCCAAGATGTCTGCCACCAATGGACATAAAATGTTATCATAATTATGATAAAATATTTTAAAATTATTATCTTTCCTTGAACCACTCGCCCATTTTCAATGCAAACTTGGATGGCCCTTTACAAAATATATTTTTTGTGTTGATCAGAGATCCAAGATGGCCACCATCATAGGACATGATTTAAACACAGGATCATATTTGATCAGTTTACATTGTGTGTACATCAATATCTTCTGTTATAAGATTGTGTAATTCTTATTTTTATGAGCATTTACATTAATTGTAGGAACTTTTACACTTTTCTATTAAACATTTTCTAAATAAATTTGTATTTTGTTGTAAAACTGGATTTTACCTAAATTATTTATAAAATTTGTGTTCTCATCCTGATATTTATATTTCAGGTTAAGAATAATCAGTTTCCAATATCTACAGAAGCTTCTGTTTCTAATCTACTGAATTCATATAGAGGGTAAGCTAAGCCAATTTAATTACATTTAAGAGCCACATAGGTGGTGTAATGGTTGGTATGCTTGTCTCGAGTGATGTAGATCATGGTTTCAAACTCCAATAAGATCAAGTAGGTATTTGCTTCTAAGCATGCAGCATTAAGGACTGGTTGGCTCGGATTGAAGTATGACCAAACATTTGAATCAATTCCTTGCTGCCACATTTTTCAACAAAAATCCTTGAAATGCAACTAAGAAGAGTTTGAAGATGCCAAAGGGGTAATCAGAATCCATAAATTGAAGAATGACAGACAACACAATGGCCAAAAGAAGAATGACAAACAACACAATGACCAAAAGAAGAATGACAAACAACACAATGACCAAAAGAAGAAGAACAAACAACACAATGACCAAAAGAAGAAGAACAAACAACACAATGGCCAAAAGAAGAATGACAAACAACACAATGGCCAAAAGAAAAATGACAAACAACACAATGACCAAAAGAAGAATGACAAACAACACAATGGCCAAAAGAAGAATGACAAACAACACAATGGCCAAAAGAAGAAGAACAGACAACACAATGGCCAAAAGAAGAATGACAAACAACACAATGGCCAAAAGAAAAATGACAAACAACACAATGGCCAAAAGAAGAAGAACAAACAACACAATGGCCAAAAGAAAAATGACAAACAACACAATGGCCAAAAGAAGAAGAACAAACAACACAATGGCCAAAAGAAGAATGACAAACAACACAATGACCAAAAGAAGAAGAACAAACAACACAATGGCCAAAAGAAGAATGACAAACAACACAATGGCCAAAAGAAGAATGACAAACAACACAATGGCCAAAAGAAGAAGAACAAACAACACAATGACCAAAAGAAAAAGGACAGACAACACAATGGCCAAAAGAAGAATGACAAACAACACAATGGCCAAAAGAAGAATGACAAACAACACAATGGCCAAAAGAAGAATGACAAACAACACAATGGCCAAAAGAAGAATGACAAACAACACAATGGCCAAAAGAAGAAGAACAAACAACACAATGACCAAAAAAAAAGGACAGACAACACAATGGCCAAAAGAAGAATGACAAACAACACAATGGCCAAAAGAAGAATGACAAACAACACAATGGCCAAAAGAAGAATGACAAACAACACAATGGCCAAAAGAAGAATGACAAACAACACAATGACCAAAAGAAGAAGAACAAACAACACAATGGCCAAAAGAAGAATGACAAACAACACAATGGCCAAAAGAAGAATGACAAACAACACAATGACCAAAAGAAGAAGAACAAACAACACAATGGCCAAAAGAAGAATGACAAACAACACAATGGCCAAAAGAAGAATGACAAACAACACAATGGCCAAAAGAAGAAGAACAAACAACCCAATGACCAAAAGAAGAAGAACAAACAACACAATGGCCAAAAGAAGAATGACAAACAACACAATGGCCAAAAGAAGAAGAACAAACAACACAATGGCCAAAAGAAGAAGAACAAACAACACAATGGCCAAAAGAAGAATGACAAACAACACAATGGCCAAAAGAAGAAGAACAAACAACACAATGGCCAAAAGAAGAAGAACAAACAACACAATGGCCAAAAGAAGAAGAACAAACAACACAATGGCCAAAAGAAAAATGACAAACAACACAATGGCCAAAAGAAGAATGACAAACAACACAATGGCCAAAAGGACAATCTATGATCTACAAAACACTGCATAGAAAACTATAGATCAAGCAACACGAACCCCACTAAAAACCGGGGATGAACTCAGGCGTTCCGGGGATGGGTAAGCAGTTCCTGCTCCACTAGTGGCATCCATCATGTTACTCTAGTTACAAACCCGGTGATAAGTCATGAATGAGGAACAAAATATTTTCAAACATAAGTATTGCTGTGTGAAATGTGTATCAAATAATCATATTTTCTTTTTTAGAAAACAGATGTACAACAGAGGAACAAGTTTCCCGTCTATTTCAGCATATGGATCAAATTCTGCCATCATACATTATACACCAAGTCTATCATCTAATAGAGAGATTAAAACAGACAATATGTTCCTCCTAGATTCAGGAGGACAATATCTGTAAGTTAATGAAACAGATATATAATACATTATACACCAAGTCTATCATCAAATAGAGAGATTAAAACAGACAATCTGTTCCTGCTTGATTCAGGAGGACAATATCTGTAAGTTAATTCTGCCATCATACATTATACACCAAGTCTATCATCAAATAGAGAGATTAAAACAGACAATATGTTCCTCCTTGATTCAGGAGGACAATATCTGTAAGTTAATGAATAACTGTATTGTATTTGTTGTACTGGTGGAGTATTAGTCCACCAACAATTAAGTAATAAACAGAGTTTTATCACATAAAGTAGTATTGAGTACATTACTGCAAGAATGAGAAATCACAAACATTAGTGATGATATGCTCCGATCATACATGGTAGATTTTGATTGCATAGGTAGATGTGAATCCAGCTACAGCCTCATTCTGGCTACCATGCCTCCATCTAATGTACCGTTGACATTTTGTGTTCAACTAGCTTTTGTCGAAATGTGACAGCTATTTTCTAGGTCAATGTTATAGATAATATATTGTTATTTTCTTCCATGATGATGATCTGTCTGGATGAATGACTTGATAATGGCTGGGACGTTAATTGATATATTATTTGAACAGTTAGTTAATTTTTCATTGTTTTATGTTTGTTTTTGTTTTAGGGATGGTACAACTGATGTCACACGTACATTTCATTTTGGTGAACCTACCGATTATCAAAAGGTATATCACATTATATTTCTTAGTATTTTAAATCAGATTTCATGATTTTTTCAGCATTAATATATTATTTACCTTGGTAATGAACGTTTTTTGATAAGGTTAGGGCTATTGATGATTTTAACACCAATTTCAACTATATTTAAAATACATCGGGTGGTCAGTTTTATTGGTGGAAGACACCAGAATAATTGATTAAGGAAACCACTGACAAAGACAAAGACAAACTATGCCATATTGTATTGAGTTAATAAACTAGGGTCAATCTCCCTGAGGCATAGGTAATCTTAGATGACTTTGGCTACCCTGTGTAGGCCCTTTACTTGCTTCCAATGAATTTTAAATCATTTGGCTTTCTAGAAACACAATTGTTTTTGTACACCAACCACTTGTCGGAATTAATCTCACAGCTTTAGTGGTAATAGGCACTGGTTACAAAATACAATGATTTTTTTTTTGATTTTTTTTATCAAATTGGAACTCAAGTGGATTTATTACTGAAACAGAATAAATGTGTATATTTTTTGCATTTTGTACTCTAGTTTTCATTGTTTACTAGGAATGCTACACACGTGTATTGATGGGGCACATAGACCTGGCTAGATTTATCTTCTATAAAGGAGCCTATGGACCTTATGGTAGAGAAATAGATGCTATAGCAAGAAGGCCTCTGTGGCAGATTGGTCTGGACTATAGACATGGGACTGGTCATGGAGTAGGAGCCTATTTAAGTGTCCATGAAGGTATGTCTTGGTTAGTTGAAGGTATCCCTGAACATTGTGTAATAAAATAAAAAAACAAAAAATAGTGTCCACGAAGGTATGCCTTGGTTAGTTGAAGGTATCCCTGAACATTGTGTAATAAAATTTAAAAAAAAAAAATTCTAAATGAAAAATCATTGAAACAGAGACAAAAAAATGTAAACAAGTTCATAAAAATATAGACATGTTGCAATAAAAAAAATTTTAAATACCACACCTTCTGAACAATTCTAAAATCTAAATGAAAATTTGTAGAAACAGAGGGGAAAAAAAAGTATAATACAACTTGGGACAGCATCGTAATATTGAACCCGTTTTAATATCCAGTCTCTACAAAATAAAGTAAAATAATTTGTTTTTACCTTTTGAATGATGTATAAATTAGCACAACAATTTCTAGTTCTTAAGTCAGTTATACACAAAATTATTAGGAAAGTTAGAGAGTTTTTTTATGTTAACTGGCAAAAATGGTTCAGTGTAACCTACATTATTTTGAAGTAAGGATATTAAATAACAAATGGTTCAATTTTAATGTCAACTACATTCTAACATACTCCTATGAAGTATTTTATATTTTTTAGGACCTGGCAGAATTTCATTAGCCCACCCCAGAGTAGATAAAGATGTCCCCTTAGATGAATTTCAGGTTTTCTCCGATGGTAAGTTTTGATAAATTACTAAGAAAGGAATCAGTGAAAATGAACATGAGAAACTCTCTAATTTTACACTTAGACACAAATTAAAGCACAACAGAACAGAACAACACTTTTATTACTGTTTTACATTTCACAGTCACAGTAGAGTCTTCAATAGTGAGCATAAGTCGCACACTAAAAGGAGTTTGAAACTGCCACTAGACTGAGCGGTACCCTTTAGTTTTGTCAATAAACGATACTTCCCAGTTAACAATGGTTTGATTAATTAAGATAAATGCTTTACAAATCTATGACATCACTTACAATATTATATGACACTGAATCTGTGGGGTCCGACCTATAATCCGACAGTCCGATAGTCCGACAGTGCGATAGTCCAACGGTTCGATAGTCCAACAGTCTGATAGTCTGACAAATGCTATATTTCTTTGAAAGTTAACACTATAACATGTGTAATATGGGGCCAGAAACCGAACCGTTTACTCACCAAAGAAAGGTCCAGAACATCGGAAACACGATATCATAGACGGACAAACAATTGGCAGGGCCACACAAGAGCTAAAAAAAAACACATATATGAACAACGCAGACTCCATAAAGACCTGGATCCAATCGTGATGAACCGGTAGTGTAAGTATCCCATATATTTTTTAGTAGCGACTACTTCAGGCTTTATTTAAGTAGCGTGTAGCCGAGTCCAGCCAACAAAAGTCACTATTAAAAAGAAAGATGAAATAAATGAATACACAAAAAAAAGAAATACAAAAAAAAAGGAAAAGCCAAAAGGAGAGCGTACCAGTATCCCCCGCCCTTTATCATGGAATATTTATGTTAAAAAGCAATGTCGACACACCAATAGAGCTGGATACAATAATGTGTGCAAATTGATTGATTGATTGATTGCTTAAGGTCCAGCAAGCAATATTTCAGTCATATTCAGGATGAGAAAAGTTTGTAAACAAAAAATCAGAAAGAGGGGACTCTGGGATGGGTCAACATGGGCAACGGCTTAACACGGGAACTTGTTTTTCTGTCTCTTCCGACGACAAGTTGGTTCTATTTTTATTCCCCGGGATTCCGACGGGTGACCCCGCTATAGTCGCCTTCTACGACAAACGCATATATAAAAAGTTACGATTGAAGGAATTGTCCCTAAGTGACCCTTTATATCATGGAAAGAAACAGCATGGGAATATGACAACTGTGCCATGATACGCCCCCCCCCCCCCCCCCCTCTTTTATGACAATTGAAGGTCGGTTGCCCAGCGTGAGAACAGTAATTATTAATATTCTGCACTTTTTTAAACCAATTAATTGTATATACATGTACCATATGAAAACTGGCGTTTTCCAAACTGACTAAAATCACACCTCTCACTTGCTCCCCCTTTTATCAATACAATGTATATCACGACGTGACCTATCAGTAAAAGGGGGAACAAGTGAGAGATGTTATCGTACGAGGCGTGGACGGACGGATGAACAGCGGTATGCCATAATAAGCCCGTATTTTGACGGGCGTATAAAAATGAATGGCCCATATCCTGAAATTACGAATATATCATTTTTGGCCAAATTATTTTTCAAAACTTTCATCAGTTTAAAGCATTTGTCGGACTATCGAACTGTCGGACTATCGGACCGTCGGACTATCGGACTATCGGACTGTCGGATTATAGCTACGGCCCCGAATCTGTACAGATGTTTTTGCTATTTCTAATTTGCTATGTCTACATGTAGTTTACTGTTAATTACACTTAGATTGCAAAATCAAATGTATATAGGCAAACCTGTATTAAGAGGTCACCTTTGAGACAAATAGAAATGGCCTTATAAGACAGGTGACCTCTTAAAAGAGGTTCAATTCATGTGAAATTTTTATGACAGCACAAAAAAATGTGACCTTTAAATTATGTATTTAAGCCCCATTATATTTTATCATTTTAGAGCCAGGATATTATGAGCCAAGTATGTTTGGTATTAGGATAGAAAATATGGTCATGGTCTCAAAGGCTAGTACAAAGGTATGATATTGATCAGTTTGAACTTCAAGGTTTAGCAGTCACTGATTGGCTAAAAAATATTATCTTTATATATTACCCTTAGCATAGTACATATATTTACACGGGGCATCATGATCGTATGGTAGTTGGATTTACAACTACCTTTCCAATCAATGCTTATCACCACTGAAGTTGTGTGTTCGAATCCCACTCAGATGAGGTGTACAGCATTATGTGATAGAACTTGTCAGTGGTTTGCGACAGGTCAGTGGTTTCTCCGGGCACTCTGGTTTCCTCCACCAATAAAACTGACCGCCACGATATAACTGAAATATTGTTGAAAGTGACGTTAAACACCATAAGCCTAACCCTATATCTACACATGTTCTTCTTTAAAGCCACTACATTTTTATTCTTTTTTCAGTATCGTTTCATGGACAGTACATTCCTGGGATTTGAAACATTGACCTTAGTGCCATATGAGCCCAATCTTATAAACTACGATCTACTTAATACAGAACAGGTTAGTTATTATTTTATTGGTATCTTTTGGTTTTTATGCGAGACCTACAAGAAAAAAATGGGGGGGGGGGGGGGGGGGCATTGACACAACTGTTGACACTATATTTACACTTTAATATATTAATAAATAAAAAAAAGACCAGACAGCAGCACCAAAATGAATGACATCATCAACATGAACAGTAAAATAGCATTGTCAGCAAATGCTGATAGTAAACTAACTACTAACTAAGAAGTTAAAAATGTAGAAAAACACCACTTGTACCTGGACAAAACAATCATAACTGATACTTTTCAAAATTATGAAAAACTAGACAGAATCATTCAGGTCTTAGATATTTTTACTCTGTGAAATATCACTCTGTGACGAAATACTGATGAAAAACAAAAAATAAAAAAAACTAGTTATTGATGCTTTATTTATGAGTTTGTTTTGTTTTATAGATACACTGGTTAAACAGTTACAATACGAGATTACTTAAAGAAATAGGACCACTAATAGCCAATGATACCATGGCAACACAATGGCTGCAAGCAAGAACATTACAATATAGGGTTTTAACAAACAGGGGAGATAATTTGAAAACCTGTGGATTGTTGATTGGTATTTTTTGTTTAATTTGGAGTCTTATTATCTGAAAAATTGTTGATTTCTAAGAATTCAGGAATATCAGTTAAAAGATGTGGTTGATATTCACTAAGTTAAATAATTGTTCTTAAAACATGCAAACAATATTATTATAAAATTGTTTCTTGCATATACAAATAATTTTATAAAAAGCCAAAAGTCTGGTGATGTAATGAAAGTTAGCTAAACCAACAAAGATTGGCCTTCTGAATTATTGCATTGAATATTCTTTAATATTTACTAGGAGTGTAATGATACAGAATTTTTATCATGATACGTATCACGATATTTTAGACAAGTGACGATACGTCTCACGATACATATTGTGACATTTTGTATACCTTTGTGTGCGTCACCATTTTTTTCTCTTAAGGATTTGCCACATACGTCCGTGAAAATTAAAACTAATATTTGAAGAAAAAAAAACCCACAATATTTATGTAGCTAAACAAATTTTGATTTAGGAATAAAAAAGTTATTTTATTTCATTGATTTTAATAATTTTTGGTACTAAAGAAATAATCTGTTGAAACAATATCGCCAATATCGTAAGGAGCACCCAGTTGTACCATGGCGTCAATATCGCAAGGCACCCAGTCGTATCGTGTCATCAATATCGTAAGGGGTACCAATTGTACCGTGTGGTCAATAAAATACCGCGATGTATCGTCATTCGGTATATTGTTACACTCCTAATATTTACGTATTTTATGGAGTGAGCAATGAACTGTTTATATGGGTATCACTATATTTGATAGAAAATGGAGTGTTAAAAAAAGCAGAAATAACAGTGATGAAAAGATACATATTTGTAGAAAACTATATGTTCTAACCAAAGAAATTTTAGGAGTAAGTATGTTGATTGGTTTTTGTGTGACCTAAGACATTCTCAGTTAAAATGTCAAAAGTTTATCCTTGAAGAACCTTGATATATTAAGGTCACTTATGACTGCATGTTTTATTTTAGTTTTACATTTTATCCACTTCATATACATTTTAGTTGCTGTAATGACCGTGATCACATGGTAGCTAGATTTATATTTATCTACTCGGTATGCAAATCAGTGTCTATCACCACTAGAGTTATGAGTTTGACTCGCACACACATTAATTTGGCTTTCCAATCTTTCGATTTTGAGCACCACCTGATGAAGGTTATTCCAGAAACACTTTGTGTGCACTAAATTTGATGTCTACATTTTTATTGATGTAAACTCTATACAATTTGATGTGATAAAGTTTAACAGTGACTTAATTGTGGCTAGACATTGTTTTTTTCCTCAGCATATATCAATTTCCTCGACCACCAAGAAATATTGTTGAAAGAAGTGTTAATCACACATAACATATTTACTGACTTGATAGTTTTTGTTTGATGGTACATGTAGTAGCATATTCATTAAACATTGTTCTTAATCAACAAATCCACATTCATTTTCATTATTTTTGTTGGTATGGTTTAGACTGCACACAATACTAATATAACACATGTATTGCACACAATATTAATGTAACACATGTATTGCACACAATATTAATGCAACACATGTATTGCATACAATATTAATGTAACACATGTTTTGCACACAATATTTATGTAACACATGTATTGCACACAATATTAATGTAGCACATGTATTGCACACAATATTAATGTTGCACATGTATTGCACACAATATTTATGTAACACATGTATTGCACACACTATTAATGTAACACATGTTTTGCACACAATATTAATGTTACACATGTATTGCACACAATATTTATGTAGCACATCTATTGCACACAATATTAATGTAACACATGTATTGCACACAATATTAATGTAACACATGTATTGCACACAATATTAATGTAACACCTGTATTGCACACAATATTAATGTAACACATGTATTGCATACAAAATTTATGCAACATATATTGCACACCATATAAATGTTACACATGTATTGCACACAATATTAATGTAACATATATTGCACACCATATTAATGTTACACATGTATTGCACACACTATTAATGCAAAACATGTATTGCACACAATATGTATGTAACACATGTATTGCACACTATTAATGTAACACATGTATTGCACACACTATTAATGTAGCACATATATTGCACACACTATTAATGTAACACATGTATTGTACATAGTTATGCAACACATGTATTGCACACAATATTTATGTAACATGTGTCCTTTTAGTTTTACAGGAATCTCATGTATGTATTCTATATATATTTATATATTTGATAAATAAGCGGTAGATGTATCATTGTTATGTAAATATGTACAATGAAGACTTCATGTAAAATGTTGTTAAATTCATGCTTTGTATATAATGTAAATATTACTATAAAAAAATAGATAATACTTATACACACATGATACTCAAACTTTTAAGGGTAAAATACATGTGTACATGAGAGAACCTCTCCTGCAATCATAAATAATGTTTAAACCCTTATATTTATGGTGTCTTAATTTTGAGATTTTTGCAATTGTAAAAAAATAATTTCTTCTCCAGGTGAGATATACAGGCTCATCATATGGGCCTCTAGTTTAATCTGTGACCAGTATCCACATAATACTCTGCATATAATTGTTTTATTATTGTATATTTGTAAGAATATGTATATATTGTAGTTACTTGTATATCAAATACATAATATTGAATAATTGATTTTAATTTGTGCAAACTGTATAGGTAGTGTATTGGCTAACATGCTCGCCTAGAGTGCAGTAGATCATTGGTTCGAGTCGATGGTTCTCTCTGGTACTCCGGTTTCTTCCACCACTAAAACTGGTCATCATGATATAGCTGAAATATTGCTGAAAGTGGCGTTAAGCACCAAAATTCAAAAATTCATTCAAAATTCTATCAGCGGACTGTTGTTCATTTAGCTAGCACTATAAAAATCTTAGTAATCGTGTTGATCAATACAAAGTGGACATTATCATCATCTAATAGAATGTAACTTGTTCTTGCCATTATATAGCTTGTTTTTAAACAACAGTCACTTTTAACTCTCACATTGACACAGCAACATGTGTTCAGAGAACCAGTTATATCTTTCAATAAACAGTTCAATAGTTCTGATGCGACTACCTCAGTTGAGAAGACATGATAATTTGACCGACAGTATTGTGTCAACTTTAATATATAACAGACAGTTTTTCTAAGACATCTGATAATAAGGAAGAGTTGTCTGCACTTGATATATTATTGATAATATAGTAAAAACGTAGATATCTAATTTAGTGCACACAACACATTTCTGGAATAATCATCATCAGGTACACTCAAAGTAAACAGACAGGTAAGCCAAATAACTTAAAGGTCCTTGAGATTAAGACACCCAAAATGGCCTAAAGAGGATATCCAAAATTGATAGATAATAAGGAATTATCTCAACAGGACAAAGCGTTTCACATTGAACTGTAATGGTAATATAATGCCATCTCCATGCACAGATTTTTTCCAACAGCTCAGGAAGATGTTTTACCACTGTTGAGAAGAATGTTTATTTAATATTTTGAGAGTTATATTGTTTCCAAGGATATTTTGTATTTTTTAAATAAAGTTATACTTTGTGTTGGGTGGTGATGTTCTAATTAACGGTCGGTCGGTGTCATGTTGTACAGGGGATTTGATTTTATTTTATTGTGCTTAACGCCACTTTCAGCTATACCATGGCGACCAGTTTTAGTGGTGGAAGAAGCCAGAGTACCCGGAGAGAACCACCGACCATGGGCAAGCAACTGGTAAACTTTATCACTTGCGGTTGCGAGTCGAGTGCACCCTTGTTTGTAATTTACAAAGCCGGGCGCGAACCCACACCGTATTGGTGATAGGCTTGTATGAGTAGTTAGGTAATCCAACTACCTAGCTCATTGAGCCACCCAGGCCCTGTTGTTGTACAGAGGAGTTCAGTGTTCGGATGCCTGTGCTGCAAATACTTTTCATTTTTATCACACTATTCAGTGATATAATTTGTTTAAATAAGGGGTTCAAGAGTATGATAATGTTATTTCGTAGCAACTTAGTCACGAGTAGGGCATATTTGACCCTTGTTTATGGTCAGGAAGATTGATCTACTTTCATATGGTTTACATGTGTATCTCTAAGGTGTGGAAGCATTTTGGTAGCTCTAGTTGTACATTCTCCAGTGATTCTTTATCTTTCTTTTTATATGGACTCCACATGCTATTAGGGTATCCCAGGTGGATTCTAACCAATGCTTTGAAACAAAAAGATCTGTAGTGTAATGAGATGAAGAATTAGGGTTATGGTGATTAACGTCACTTTCAACAATAATTCAGTTATATCGTAGCGGTCAGTTTAATTGGTGAAGGAAACCGGAGAAAACCACCGACCTGTCGCAAGTCATTGGCAAACTTTATCACATAATGTTGTATCGAGTACACCTCCCCATGCGCGGGATTCGAACTCACAACTTTAGTGCTGATAGGCCCATCGATTGCATTGGTAGTTGTACATCCAGATACCATACGTTCACGACCAGTATGATATTCAGTTACCAGTTGCTTAGATTGACCTTTAAAGCAACATTAAGTGTTAGATCAGAAATCCAAGATGGCCGCCACCAAATGGTTAGTTTATATAGGAGCCTATGTGAAAATTAATAATTTAAGCTACATCTCAAAAACTAGAAACTTGATAAAACCCAAGTTGTACATGAATTGATTGGTGCATTTACACACTCTTAGTCACAAAAGTTATACAGGTCAACAATCTTGAATTGACGATCTGCGTTGAATCTGTTGTAGGAGCTATGCTAGCGTACTGCCAATTTATTTTGTACGATGTTGCATTTATTTGACGACCTATGATTGGATAAAATCATTCCTAAAAATAACGATAGAAAGGAGAGCCATATATGGAAATCTAGCGAATAAGATTAATACGCTTTACCTGGCCAGGAGAAAATCCCATTCATAAAAATAACGCGTAGTAACGAAATGATGCAGACGGAAAATTACAGAAGGTCAGTGGGCGGTGCTTCTACAATGAAATCTTATAATACATGTTATTGTAAGCTGTCTGTAAATGTTTGTATATAGTCAACATAATCTTTTTGGAAATTAGGTCAAACATTTCCTATAGCTGGGGGTGCAGGTAGTGCATATAGGTTGAAATACTTATCTTATTTTTATTTTATTAATGCACACATATTGATGCATTGGATATTAATTTGGTGGTACATTCTCAAAGTGTTGGTTGGTATTGACCTTGAGAATAAAATACCTACCAACATCAATAAGTTACCAGCTGGCTTACTTCCAACAAAAGGTTGACTGTATCATTCCCCACCGTCACTTGAAGTTTCAAAAATAAGGAGAAAAAATAGGAAAAACTTCGAAATTTTTCTTATTTTTGTCCTTATTTTTGAAACTTCAAGTGACTGTGCATTCCCTTATATAACAGTAATTCATACACTCCTGCTTTATTTTGATCATTGTTCTATTAAAGTATACTGGTTCGCCACATGTTTTAGGAGTACTTTTTATGCATGATGTAAACAACTCCATTAGATTTGTCCCATAAACAATGTATTTAGCCTCCTCTTCCAATGGTAAAGTCCTGAACAAAAGTAGTCCTTTATAATTCATATTAAAATATTTTGAAAATAAGATTTAAAAACCAAATGGAAACTAAATCATTAATCATATATCATAGATTACTGTTTTATATAAATATTTACTAATCAGTCATGTGATTACACAACTTTAATCATTCATGTGATTACACAACTTCAAATCATAGTTCTGTTAAGAGACATAGACAGTTATTGCATGTTTTTTTTCTGTTGATTTGAATTCCAATATCTAAAAAAGAAAATCATAAGAACCTTAATTTTAGACAGCTTAATTAAGATAATTTTAGACAGCTTAATTAAGATGCCTTGCTTCTTCTCCTGAACAATTATCTTCAGTGTTGGATGATCCGGGAGAGTTTGGTGGTTCATAAACCTCATCATCAAGCTCATCTTTCAATAGGGATGAAAAAGGTCCTTCATAGTTGCTGGACGAAAAATTATGTTTCCTTGTATTCTGTTGATTGTATGGTAAGAGGTATCTCAGTCGGCCTACCATTGGTTTGCACACCTAAATTTGAAAAAGAATATATGAAAAAAAAGCTTAAATAGTTCCCTGAATTCAAAAAATTTACTTTAGTGACTTAATATAACAACTCATCTTTAAAATGTTGATAGTTAAAATACAACTTTATATGTAAACATCAATTAATATGATTTCGATAACATATCATAATTCATATGCCCTATGCAGACCTAAGGGTTGTTGCTTTTTTTAATCTTTTCCACTTGGCATTCTTAAAATTCATTCGCAAAAAAGGTTTGCCCAGGAATAAGCAAAAAATAATTAATTTCCACCCAATTAAATCTAGTCAAAGTACTAAAACAAGCAAAATAACCCCAAAAACAATTAAAATGACAGTGAAATGGGTGCATTCTATTACCGCGACATTTTCAAAAAACACATTACCGCGATATACTTATTACCGCGACAAATTTGTCTACGTTACCGCGACATTTTTAGGTCAACATTACTGCGACAATACCTCTTCCGTTAGCCAGTGCCTTATACATGTACCTGTATATTAAATTGTATGTACATAGATAAAACCTGTTACCCCTGCTCACCACGGGGAGGTGGAAGTAGGATTTTGAGCAGGATATAGTTAAGCACTTTATTATTATAATGTTAACAATACGTTAAAATCCAGAACTATTTACATATAAAACAGTAAGTTTTTATGAAACTGGAAGTGCCTTGAAGGCCATTCTTTTGACGTATTGTAATCTTGTAAGTTGTCCGTCTTGGTAATTTGTTTTCAGTTCTAACTTCTGTCTAACATTGTCACTTTCCTTTCTTCCTAGCGGAATGTTCTTCCTGGCAGCACAAATCTTTAAATAACTCTTAGTCTGTACAGACTGGATTTTTGCTAAAAAGTCAAAAATATCATTGAGGTGTAAACAGTAAAACATGGTGCTGAATTCCTTGTGGAAGCTTTCACATCCGTTCGTGGTTCTTTTGCATTCAACATCAGAATCTTAGCTTTTTCAGATTCTGGAGCTTCAGAAATTATGTCAAACACAAAACACTCCTCAACTTCTGAGTCTTAAAAGCTCAAACCGAAAAATGTTTTTGTTGATTGTCAAATTTGAGATTTAACCCCTCGTTATCGCTCGGGGTTAAATATTCATGAATATAATGCTTACCCATATTTGAATAACAATAAAGTATGGCCGGCATGAATTATTTCTTAATTTTTAAATTGTTTTTTTTTTGCATTTGTTTGAGGATAATGCCAATTTTGTGAAACTATTTTCGGAAAAAAAATGGATTCATAGGCTGGAATGGCACTTTAATATTCATCTTCCTCTCGAACTGGGAAATTTTTTATAAGTAAAAAATAGTAATTTTGGCTAAATTCGTTTCACACAAAAATGTATTAAGGTAATTCATATATATAGTCACTGAATATAGTTCACCTGTAATTAAATACCTCATAAACAATTTAGATTAGATTTTGAAAGTTTTCCCACTCGCCTCACCTTTTATCATGTGTAATTCTGAAGAATGCAGTTTTATTTTTCCTATATATACATTTGCGGCTTTAAATTTTATGGCCCTGCAAAATGTTTTCTTATTGTTGCATGTTTAGCTAGTTTATTGAATTGTATTATTATTTACATATTCATATATGAACATTTCTTTCTGGCAAACAATAAAATTTTTAAATTAATTTGTGTCTTTTGAGCCATAATTTCGTTTCTGTAAATAACGTCTATCTGTGTACTATTATAATATGGGTTCATGGTAACTAGTAGCTACCCTTCATTTCCAGCGACATAAATTATTTTGTTATCTGTATATACAGAACGTGTCTTACAATAGATTAAGACAAGATAGCTTTTACATTGTTAGCGAGACGTTTTAACTGATACTGTCTCCGGGAACATGTGGAATGTGTGGATGGCGAATATGTGGAATCCATGGATTTTATTTTCCCTTTTCCTCACAGGTATTGCTTTTTTGTCTTCTTCACTTTTGTTTTGTTTTGGTTTTCTTTTTCTTTTTTTTTTTTTTTGCAAGACATTCTTTCTTGTGTGAATCCGTCTTAATATATAACACAATGGTGGTTATCTCCTGATACTCCGGTCCGGATTCCTCCACCAATAAATCTAACCACCACGATATAACTGAAATATTGTTGAAAGTGGCGTTAAACACCATAAACCTAAACCCAAACCTCAATACGATATGTTGCCAAACTAGTGTAGATCTTCAATGTTATGGCACGAGAACTATGTTATAATGGCTCTTTATAGATACGATAACGTACCTCTCAGTCCGCTTTTGCTCCCAGCGAGGGTTACGAATCGGTCCCATTCAACGTAATGAAGCAAATTAAAATTTTCGTTCCGTGAATATTTCAACTTTCTTTTTGCATATGTGGTCATAACTTATTATTCTCTACAATTTTGAAGTAATGGTGATACGAAATAAGTGTTACAATACCTGTTTCTACCTTCACGATTGATTTCGTATTTGAAAATTGTTTCTTGTCCGCCATGGCACCTTACGTAGGCTGTCGTTATGGACGGAGCCTATCCATATATGGATCTGAATGCCAAATATGGAAAACTTTTACTACGATATGTACGGCAATCGATCCAAATAAGGATATCTCCAAAACGAGGCAAGTGCACGTGAAATGGTAACTTGTAAACAAAATGTCGGACAGAAAGAAGATATCATGCATTCAAATTTTCAGATGGATATAAGTCTACCATGGATTGATGCAGCGTTTACTTAACACCTCAAGCTTTATCTAAATATATTTTTCTTTCACCCCCGTTAATTTTTCCAACCACTTCAACGGAATTAGGACAAAAAACCGCCCGGTGTGAATCACTCCGGGCGCTGCTCCATTACGTTGAATGGGACCGAATCGTAACCCTCGCTGGGAGCAAAAGCGGACTGAGGACTACGTTATCGTATCTAGGCTCTTTAGTGCCATCACACGATTCTATATAATTATGCAATCGATCAACAGGTCGACTACATGTTAAAAAACAAAATAATGTTGTTTCCATAGGAACATGATGAAACGATTTACAAACTGTGTTAATTGTGATGGTTGTCTATTTGCAGGAGACGTTAAATAACTGCATCAGGCAGAAATAACATAACACAAAGAAACTATCTACATGTACATGTAGTCTTAATTATATATAATCAGGACAGACACAATATCCGGAGTGTATAATTATAATATGTGCGCGTGTGTTGCACGTGAGGATCATTATAAATTCTAGAATAGATTTAAACAATTACACCTCTCTTTAATTTACTTGCAGTGTGCAACAAATTAAATCCGAAATCAGTTTTGATGGTGTGTGTGTGTTTTTTCTCATCAATTTGTTATTTATATTGTATAACATTTATTTATTTATTTAAAATCTGTCTATTCATATTAGTTCCTGTTATGGGTAATCTATTTTCAAAAAGGGGAAATGCTATTTTTTTAAATTGAATAGAGGAAAACTTCATGACGTCAAAAAAAATATATTGTAATTTCACTTGCCTTGCTGTGGCGATCATATTTATCCACTGGATAAAACTTTATCCGTACCAAATTAGACTTGACAAAAGTTGTCCAGGATAAAGCATATTTGTCCAATGGACAACTTTTGAACAACCAAATTTGTCCAGTGGACACAAGTTGTCCACTGGATACATGATTTATCCAGTGGATAGCCTTATTCACTGTTTTGAACAACCGGGTCCTGATGTACAACTGTAAGCCTTAAACAGTTAAAACGGCAATACAAAACAAGTCTGCTATGAAAACTTATTTGTTGTTAGTATTCCCTGGTACAAAGTCCGCAAACACTACATCGTCTCTGGTGATTCGCAAACATCACATCGCCGCTGGTGATTCGTAAACACCACATCGTCACTGGTGATTCACAAACACCACATCGTCACTTGTGATTCGTAAACACCACATCGTCACTGGTGATTCGTAAACACCACATCGTCACTGATGATTCACAAACACCATATCATTACTGGTGAATCGCAAACTCCACATCGTTACTGGTGATTCGCAAACACCACATATTCACTGGTGATTCACAAACACCATATCATCACTAGTGATTCCAAAACACCATATTGTCACTGGTGATTCGCAAAAGTTGACCATGATGAAGCATATTTGTCCAGTGGACAACTTTTGAACAACCACATTTGTCCAGTGGACACAAATTGTCCACTGGATAGATGATTTATCCAGTGGATAGCTTTATTCACTGTTTTGAACAACAGGGTCCTGATGTACAACTGTAAGCCTTAAACAGTTGAAAGGGCAACACAAAACAAGTTTGCTATGAACATTTATTTGTTGTTAATATTCCCTGGTACAAAGTCCGCAAACACTACATCGTCTCTGGGGATTCGCAAACACCACATCGCCATTGGTGATTCGTAAACACCACATCGTCACTGGTGATTCACAAACACCATATCGTCACTGGTGATTCGTAAACACCACATCGTCACTGGTGACTCGTCAACACCACATCGTCACTGGTGATTCGTAAACACTACATCGTCACTGGTGATTCGTAAACACCACATCGTCACTGGTGATTCGCAAACACCACATCGTCACTGGTGATTCCTAACACCACATAGTCATTGGTGACTCACAAACGTCACATCGTCACTGGTGATTCGCAAACACCACATAGTCACTGGTGATTCACAAACACCACATCGCCACTGGTGATTAACAAACACCACATCACCACTGGTGATTCACAAACACCACGTCATCACTGGTGATTCGCAAACACCACATCGTCACTGGTGATTCCTAACACCACATAGACATTGGTGACTCACAAACACCACATCGTCACTAGTGATTCCCAAACATCACATCGTCATTGGTGATTCGCAAACACCACATTGTCACTGGTGATTCGCAAACACCACATCGCCACTGTTGATTCGCAAACACCACATTGTCGCTGTTGATTCGCAAACACCACATCGTCACTGGTGATTCGCAAACGCCACATAGTCACTGGTGATTCGCAAACACCATATCACCACTGGTGATTCACAAACACCACATCCTCACTGGTGATTCGCAAACACCACATCGTCACTGGTGATACGCAGACATCACATCGTCACTGGTGATTCCCAAGCACCACATCGTCACTGGCGATTCACAAATATCACATCGTCACTTGCGATTCGCAAACACCACATCGCCATTGGCCATTCACAAACATCACATCGTCACTGGCGATTCGCAAACACCACATCGCCACTGGTGATTCACAGACATCACATCGTCACGGGCGATTCACAAGCATTGCATCGTCACTGGCGATTCGTAAACACCACATCGTCACTGGCGATTCGCAAACACCACATCACCACTGATGATTCGCAAACAACACATTGTCACTGGTGATTCCTAACATCACATAGTCATTGGTGACTCACAAACACCACATCGTCACTAGTAATTCCCAAACATCACATCGTCACTGGTGATTCGCAAGCACCACATAGTCACTGGTGATTCGCAAACACCACATCGCCACTGTTGATTCGCAAACACCACATAGTCACTGGTGATTCGCAAACACCACATCATGACTGGTGATTTGCAAACACCACATCGCCACCTGTGATTCACAAACACCACATTGTCACTGGTGATTCGCAAACACCACATCGTCACTGGTGATTCGCAAACACCACATCGCCACTGGTGATTCACAAGCACCACATCGTCACTGGTGATTCGCAAACACCACATCGTCACTGGTGATATGCAAACACCACATCGTCACTGGTGATTCCCAAACACCACATCGTCACTGGCGATTCATAAATATCACATCGTAACTGGCCAGTCGCAAACACCACATCGCCACTGGTGATTCACAAACATCACATCGTCACTAGCGATTCACAAGCATCACATCGGCACTGGCGATTCGCAAGCACCACATCGCCACTGGTGATTTACAAACACCATATCGTCACTGGGGATTCCCAAATGTAATGTAATCTGTTTTCTATATAATTCAACATCTATACATTTTCCCACGGTATTAATCTTGATGTATTACTTTTCTGTCAGCTCTTGATAATAACCATATGCACGTGCGGCCGGGTTTCTGTATCAGTTCTGCTTAACACTTTACATTGTAAGCATGTACATATCTTAGAGTAGTTTTAATAAAGATATATTATACATATGGATTTGTATATAGATCGCCTCGAAAATATAACACCAAACACCACATCACCACTGATGATTCGCAAACGCCACATAGTCACTGGTTATTCGCAAACACCACATCGCCACTGGTGATTCACAAACACCACATCGTCACTGGTGATTCGCAAACACCACATCGTCACTGGTGATTTGCAAACACCACATCGGCACTGGTGATTCGCAAACACCACATCGCCACTGGTGATTTGCAAACACCACATCGTCACTGGTGATTCGCAAACACCACATCGTCACTGGGGATTCGCAAACACCACATCGCCACTGGTGATTCGCAAACACCACATAGTCAGTGATGATTAACAAGCACCACATCGCCACTGGTGATTCGCAAACACCACATCGTTTTCAATTTTAACACGTCTTCCATTAATATTGTCTCATACTAAGTTATCCTCTGAAGATTTGCATGTCTCGTCTTTGTTTGTCTCACAACGCGCTTGATCACAGTTGCTTGATGTTTGTTTGCGTGGTTGGCTCAGGACGCGTTCGACTGAGCACATAGCTTGACATTTCCGAGTGATGGTCTCATGACGCGATCGTGCGAGCACATCGCTAAAACATGCTTATTTGTTTAATAAACAGACTACAATTTTACACAAGTAAAAACTGCATATTGTATTGATCATCAAATTAGCTAGTAAACGTGCAAACAAAACTGCTTTTCATACGTAGCCTGGCATGCAATATTTATCCAAATATGGTACATGCATCAAAAAACAGAACACTTGCTATTTTGCTTATTGATGATTCTTGAAATGTCTAACAATGTAGGATTTCGTATTTCATGAAACAATTTGTCCCAGAGTATTACAGATGATAGTACAAAAATAGTTCTTTTACATCTTAATGTTAATAACTATATGTAACTTCTGAATATGTGGAGTTACAAGAATGGTTTATTGTTATTTAGATATGTGTGTCGCATATATGACCACTAATATTTTAAATTGAACATAGTTTATTAACCCACACAGTTACCAGTTGGACACGAATATGTTCCGTTTGTCGTAGTAAAACTCGTGTCCTTCTTCGTCGTTCTTGACTTGTAACAGAATATTGCATGCTAATGGATTTTTAGTGACGGCGGATGCCATTTGTGGAGAAAAAAACTATTTATCCTTCCGGGGCATCTGAGCTAAACCACGTTATTTTGTGTTTATGTTGCTCAATTGTTAGTTTTATATGTTGTGTGTTGTGGGGTCGTTGTTTGTCAGTTGTTGGTCCTTTATGTTTCAGACATTGTACTGCCTGTCTATCATTCGATTTCCTGCTCTATAATATCTATTTTGTTCGTATATTCAAACTTCGTTTTGCTTAGTGTAGCTCTTTGAATGTTTTTAAGCTTCTAAAATGCACAAACCGAACTAATACGATTATGCAATTGCGTTTTTTTAAGTGAAGGTCACTGTATCTGATTATCTCAAGGTTCTTTGAAATAATGCAGATTACGTGTTTTATTTACTTGCTTTCTTCTAGCAGCGAGAGTGATTATCAAAGTTTTGTTAATATCTTTCTCTCTAATAGTTTTCCTTGTTCAGTTAGTTGATCGTGTTTAACCGGTAATTATTTGTTAATATATTTTTACATTTGTCAGTTAAATAATTAAGGGACCAACCATTAAACATTTCTTTGGGGGTGAGGTGGGGGAAGGGGCTAGGCTACTCCGAAGCCGTACATTTTCTTTCACACGAAACTTTTTTAAATCAGAAAATGTTCTCCGAATTTTACCGACATTTCTCGTTGAAAACTGCAGGATCACAGGGATCGATAACAATCATCGCTCGAAACTACCCTAATCCATATATACTATTTATTAATATTTATTATAATAGTATATATAAGGATCTGGCTCATTCATGCAATGATTTTTACCGGCACATCCCCTGCCTAAAAGTCGTTCCCCGAGTACTAGTATCACGCAAGAACGAGTGTGTGTTTACAGAGAGAGTATATAAATCCGGTTTTTGTTAATTTCATAGAATTAGCGGCATGGGTGGCCGAACGCGTTTCTCACAAAAAAACAAAAACAAAACTTGAAAGAAAAGGACGTACTGTGTCTTATATTGTAGGACTACAATAACCCAAAACCCAACTGTAGATTTAACATGGGAATGAAAAAGAAGTTCAATCTATAATTCTTACACAGATTTAACATAAAGTCTATCGTAAGTGATCAATTTATTCTGAACTCCATCTAGGAAGAAAACAATGTTACCGTTAAAGGTACATTTTCTAACCTGGTACGCTGAGTTGGCGTTAAGCAACAATTACTCACCCACTCGATCACTAGCCTGGTGAGTCAGATAAATAAATTTCAATAAATATTATCCAGTAACGGGGAGGGGGGGGGGGGGTGCTTTTGTGGTCATTACACACCATCTACCGTAAATTATTGAAATATGAAGACTAGTAGTATATCAGTACGGAAAAGTAGTATTTTAGGTGGAGCAAGGTGGAGTTACCGGAAGTGACGTCACCGGTTGAGACCCTGACCGGAAATGACGTTAGCTACGTCACCGGAAGTCAGGGTTTCCCGCCCTTTTTCCCCGGTTTTCCGCGCTTTTTTCTTACTATAGTAGTAGTACAAAATGTAGTACCGTAGTACAAGTACCATGGCTACCGGATGTGACGTGACCCCGCAATTTGAATAGTGAAAAGATATGGAAAAATATGGAAGAAAGGCATGTCGAATTGTGAAAAGATATGGACAATATTGAAGAAAGATAAGTTGAATAGTGAAAAGATATGAAAAATATGGAAGAAATCCAAGTTGAATAGTGAAAAGATATGGAAAATACAGAAGAAAAGTAAGCTGAATAGTGAAAAGATATGGAAATTATGGAAGAAAAGTAAGTTGAATAGTGAAAAGATATGGAAAATACAGAAGAAAAGTAAGTTGAATAGTGAAAAGATATGGAAATTATGGAAGAAAAGTAAGTTGAATATGGAAATTGAACCAATGAGATGACAGAATCCAGTATCCAGAGCAGCAGCAGCCATACACACTTACCTCAGAGCAGCAGCAGCAGTATCCGCCGCCGCCGCAGCAGCAGCAGCCATACATACTAACCCTAGAGCAGCAGCCGCCGCAGCCGCTGTCGTTATAGATAG
The DNA here is from genome assembly GCA_963383655.1 of Bathymodiolus septemdierum. Taxonomy (NCBI): domain Eukaryota; kingdom Metazoa; phylum Mollusca; class Bivalvia; order Mytilida; family Modiolidae; genus Bathymodiolus; species Bathymodiolus septemdierum. Next base: position 115,094,766 of record OY726517.1, on the reverse strand, counting down.
AAAGTTCACCAAAAAATATAGCAAAAACGAACAATTAATGAATAAAACATTAAAAGATCTCTGAAAATATAACAAAAATGAAAGAAAAAAAACAAAAAAAACTCATTTTGGCCCGAGACTCAAAATCTCATGGCCTGATTACCTTCTATTGGGTGATCAAATGTAGCATTTGACTCTTAGGTTATTTAGTACCCCCACAGTGGCGGACGTGATAGACTACTTGGAGTACTACACAACATATCCGAAAACCATTATTGAAGGTGCTCCCCATGAAAATAAAATGGCGGGTGATAACCAGTGAAATGGCTAGAAAATGATAATAGGACGCAGACGTCCTAGAGGACACCCCAAAGGCACTTCCGATCACGCATGCGCGCTCGCATATTTTCTAGGGGAAGCCCTACGGGTGGCGTCATTTCCGGTCAAAAGGCGCCACTAGTGCAGATATTGCGCAACTTCCGGTTGAGAATAAACGCACCCTTCCAAGGGAACCCCCTTTGGGATCACGTCACATCCGGTAGCCATGGTACTTGTACTACTGTACTACATTTTGTACTACTACTATAGTAAGAAAAAAGCGCGGGAACTGGAAAAAAGGCGAGAAACCCTGACTTCCGGTGACGTCACTTCCGGTCACTAACTGACGTAATTTCCGGTCAGGGCCGCTTCCGGTGACGTCACTTCCGGTAGCTCCACCTCGCTCCATCTGAAATACTACTTTGTCCGTACTGATATACTACTAAGACTATATTAAAAAATAAAGATGGCGGAGGATTGAGGATTCTTCAAGAATAAATAATACACAAAAAACAACTCCGGTGTAAGGAGTGTAATCATGTTGAGGAGAAATGTTGTTGATGATCAATGCAACACTTTAAAGATGTCCGTATCTCATGTAGCTTTCAACAGTGTATACAATACTTTAGAATTAATAATCATGAGGGGCCGTCGTGGTCGTAATCGTATGGTGTTTAACGCCACTTTCAACAATATGTCCGGTATATCGTGACGGGTCAGTTTTGTTGCTGGAGGAAACCGGAGTACACGGAGAAAACCACCGACCTGTTGCAAGTCAGACAAACTTTATCGCATAATGTTGTATTGAGTACACCCCGCCATTAACGGGGTTCGAACTCATAACTTTAATGGTGATAGGCAACGGTTGCACAGGTAGTTGTAAATCCATCTACAACACGACCACGACGACCCCTTCTATTTACCTGTCAAATAATTAATAGACAAACTTGATTACATAATGGTGTATCAAGTTCTTCATATAAGTATATAGATACATCATCTTATTGTTATTAAATGGAAAGGTTTGTTTGTCATTAAGTGGTATACATACATACCGGTATACATGTAAGTGGAAGTAATACTTTTAAAGATTTTTAGCCTAATTTTTCTTTTTTATTTCAGCTCTACAGAATGATGTTGAATGTGCTCTAACCAAGGAACAGATTAAAAATTTGAAACCTCAGACTAGACCTTCTTGTCAACCTGGAGCTGTAAGAACTATTTTGTTTATGTGTGTTCTGTGTAGAATAGGATAAATATACCTGTAATGCCATCCTTTTGAAATATTGATTTGTTGTAGGTAGACATACTTTGTTTTAGATTTGATTTGATTTAGTGTGTTTAACGCCATTTTCAGCAATATTTCAGCCAGGGGCGTATCTACGGAAAATAGCACCTATGGCAAGCACTAAAATTGCGTTTTACATTTATTATTTATTAATAATTTCTCCAGGTATTCATGTCTATGTGTATTAAATGGTTTTTGCAAAGTTTCTTCAAGAAAATTATTTAAAAAATCTTTTTTAGGACGTTCCCATATGGGAACATTAGGCGCTAAAACCTCTCAGTCGCGCCCCCTTCAAGTGGCGCCCAGGGCACGTGCCCTACTTGCCATACCCTAAATACACCACTGATTTCAGCTATATCATGGCGACCAGTTTTTGTGGTGGAAGGAGCCGGAATACCCGGAGAAAACCACAGACCATGGGCAAGCAACTGGTAAACTTTATCACTTGCGGCTGCGAGTCGAGTACACCTTTTTTGTAATTTACAAAGCCGGGCGCGAACCCACGCCGTATTGGTGATAGGCTTGTATGAGTTGTTAGGTAATTCAACTACCTAACTCATTGAGCCACTCGGGCCCTACTTTATTTTAGTGGATAGGTACATTTGTATAGGAGAACTTCGGTGGCTGGAACTCGAAGGGACTGTCAACATGTGTTCGAGTTATCGGAAGTTCAAGCCATCGAAGTTCCGTAATTACAGAGGTAAAAAATCTGGTTATGACCGGAACAGCTTCATTAGGCTATGATAAACTAACACACAGTACAGTTGGTCTCTGTTGTAAAAACAATATTTAATCCTTTAGGTAGTTCTCAAAGACTATGGCTTCTGAATACCTGTTTGCATATTATTATAAGTAAACTATCATTTTATGAAAGACCCGTAATGTAATTACAGGGGTCCCGGTGGCTCTATGAGTTAGGTAGTTGGATTACCTAACTACTCGTACAAGCCTATCACCAATACGACGTGAGTTCGCGCCCGGCTTCGTAAATTACAAAAAAGGGTGCACTCGACTCGCAGTCGCAAGTGATAAAGTTTACCAGTTGCTTGCCCATGGTCAGTGGTTGTCTCCGGGTACTCCAGCTTCTTCCACCACTAAAACTGGTCGCCATGATATAGCTGCAATATTGTTGAAAGTGGCATTAAGCACCAAAAATCAAAATCAATCAATCATTAATGTAGTTGCAAAAAAACTAGATAACAATTGTATACAAAATATATGATAAACAAATTATTACATTGTGAAAACATGGAATATGTGGGGAAATAATGTATAAGTTACTCAATAGCAGCATAAACTGTCACTTTTCTGATTGGATACAGAGCAAATTGTAATCATATTAATATGGATACTCAGGGCCAATTGGATCAATTGCTCACACACTGGAATTATCTACTCTCGGCTCTCCACGTTACACACAAAGCCACACTGCAGGTTTTACGGAGAACAATTGGGCCCCGCACTTCCTATGGCTGACCCTGTTAGTATACTTACAGACTGTCTTCCTGTAAATCTAAAAGATCACAGAAAACCATCCTGAAAAGTACACACGCTTGTCATTATAACTGTTTGGACATTTGGACATAACATGATTTTGTCTAAAATATACTAGGAAATTTACAGAATGAACAGAAACCAAATTCATATCAATGGATAAGGTTGGACAATCCCTTCTAATATAACGGCGTGGGTTCGCGCCCGGCTGTGTAATTTACAAAAAAGGGTGCACTCAACTCCCAGCCGCAAGTGATAAAGTTTACCAGTTACTTGCCCATGGTCGATGGTTCTCTCCGGGTACTCCGGCTTCTTCCACCACTACAAATGGTCGCCTGATATAGCTGAAATATTGCTGAAAGTGGTGTTAAATACCAAAAACCAACCAACCACCCTTCTAATATACATACATGGGTTGGCTTTCCTATACTAAATTCTAGTTTATTTTTCTGTAAATAAACATTAGAGAATACCGAAGGGCCAATCAAGAATGGACAATCCAGAGAAACTGGCAACATAGGGTACATCAGGCGAAGAAAAACAAAACAAAAACACAACACAATATGTGTTGGACACCACTATCCGCAAACAAACACAGATAACGTAAATAAGACATGAGTCCTCCTACAAACAAACACAGATAACGTAAATAAGACTTGAGTCCTCCTACAAATAAACACAGATAACGTAAATAAGACATCAGTCTGTCTACAAACAAACACAGATAACGTAAATAAGACATGAGTCCTCCTACAAACAAACACAGATAACGTAAATAAGACATGCGTCCTCCTACAAACAAACACAGATAACGTAAATAAGACATGAGTCCTCCTACAAACAAACACAGATAACGTAAATAAGAAATGAGTCCTCCTACAAACAAACACAGATAACGTAAATAAGACATGAGTCCTCCTACAAACAAACACAGATAACGTAAATAAGACATGAGTTCTCCTACAAACAAACACAGATAACGTAAATAAGACATCAGTCTGTCTACAAACAAACACAGATAACGTAAATAAGACAGTAAGACATGAGTTCTCCTACAAACAAACACAGATAACGTAAATAAGACATGAGACCTCCTACAAACAAACACAGATAACGTAAATAAGACATGCGCCCTCCTACAAACAAACACAGATAACGTAAATAAGACATCAGTCTGTCTACAAACAAACACAGATAACGTAAATAAGACATGAGTCCTCCTACAAACAAACACAGATAACGTAAATAAGACATGAGTCCTACAAACAAACACAGATAACGTAAATAAGACATGAGTCCTCCTACAAACAAACACAGATAACGTAAATAAGACATCAGTCTGTCTACAAACAAACACAGATAACGTAAATAAGACATGAGTCCTCCTACAAACAAACACAGATAACGTAAATAAGACATGCGTCCTCCTACAAACAAACACAGATAACGTAAATAAGACATGAGTCCTCCTACAAACAAACACAGATAACGTAAATAAGACATGAGTCCTCCTACAAACAAACACAGATAACGTAAATAAGACATGAGTCCTCCTACAAACAAACACAGATAACGTAAATAAGACATGAGTCCTCCTACAAACAAACACGGATAACGTAAATAAGACATGAGTCCTCCTACAAACAAACACAGATAACGTAAATAAGACATGAGTCCTCCTACAAACAAACACAGATAACGTAAATAAGACATGAGTCCTCCTACAAACAAACACAGATAACGTAAATAAGACATGAGTCCTCCTACAAACAAACACAGAAAACGTAAATAAGACATGAGTCCTCCTACAAACAAACACAGATAACGTGAATAAGACATGAGTCCTCCTACAAACAAACACAGATAACGTGAATAAGACATGAGTCCTCCTACAAACAAACACAGATAACGTAAATAAGACATGAGTCCTCCTACAAACAAACACAGATAACGTAAATAAGACATGAGTCCTCCTACAAACAAACACAGATAACGTAAATAAGACATGAGTCCTCCTACAAACAAACACAGATAACGTAAATAAGACATGAGTCCTCCCACAAACGAACACAGATAACGTAAATAAGACATGAGTCCTCCTACAAACAAACACAGATAACGTAAATAAGACATGAGTCCTCCTACAAACAAACACAGATAACGTAAATAAGACATGAGTCCTCCTACAAACAAACACAGATAACGTAAATAAGACATGAGTCCTCCTACAAACAAACACAGATAACGTAAATAAGACATGAGTCCTCCCACAAACGAACACAGATAACGTAAATAAGACATGAGTCCTCCTACAAACAAACACAGATAACGTAAATAAGACATGAGTCCTCCTACAAACAAACACAGATAACGTAAATAAGACATGCGTCCTCCTACAAACAAACACAGATAACGTAAATAAGACATGAGTCCTCCTACAAACAAACACAGATAACGTAAATAAGACATGAGTCCTCCCACAAACGAACACAGATAACGTAAATAAGACATGAGTCCTCCTACAAACGAACACAGATAATGTAAATAAGACATGAGTTCTCCTACAAACAAACACAGATAATGTAAATAAGACATGAGTCCTCCTACAAACAAACACAGATAACGTAAATAAGACATGAGTCCTCCTACAAACAAACACAGATAACATAAATAAGACATGAGACCTCCTACAAACAAACACAGATAACGTAAATAAGACATGGGTCCTCCTACAAACAAACACAGATAACGTAAATAAGACATGGGTCCTCCTACAAACAAACACAGATAACGTAAATAAGACATGAGTCCTCCTACAAACAAACACAGATAACGTAAATAAGACATGAGTCCTTCTACAAACAACTGGATCAACAATTTAATTACTTTGTTTTTGTTTTTATTTTAACAAGTTGACAAATGGATGTTTATTTTTATAGGTTGCAGGATTAACACGAGTTAACACTACACAACGTCTTGCTAATCTTAGAAGTCACTTTCAGCCCATAGGAATCAATGGATACATTATACCTTCTGTTGATGCACATCAGGTAATTTGTTTGTTATATTATTGCTTGAAATTCAACTTGAGTGCAGAGCGAATTGAGTTTGATCACAGGAATCTGAAATGCATTGATAGACTACAGTCGATGTAATTCTACTACATGCATGTATCTTCATTAATAGTGAAGATACATGAATAGTGAAGATACATGCATGTAGTAGAATTACATCGACTGTAATAGTGAAGATACATGTATGTAGTAGAATTACATCGACTGTAATAGTGAAGATACATGCATGTAGTAGAATTACATCGACTGTAATAGTGAAGATACATGCATGTAGTAGAATTACATCACTGTAATAGTGAAGATACATGTATGTAGTAGAATTACATCACTGTAATAGTGAAGATACATGTATGTAGTAGAATTACATCACTGTAATAGTGAAGATACATGTATGTAGTAGAATTACATCACTGTAATAGTGAAGATACATGTATGTAGTAGAATTACATCGACTGTAATAGTGAAGATACATGTATGTAGTAGAATTACATCGACTGTAATAGTGAAGATACATGTATGTAGTAGAATTACATCGACTGTAATAGTGAAGATACATGTATGTAGTAGAATTACATCACTGTAATAGTGAAGATACATGTATGTAGTAGAATTACATCGACTGTAATAGTGAAGATACATGTATGTAGTAGAATTACATCGACTGTAATAGTGAAGATACATGTATGTAGTAGAATTACATCGACTGTAATAGTGAAGATACATGTATGTAGTAGAATTACATCACTGTAATAGTGAAGATACATGTATGTAGTAGAATTACATCACTGTAATAGTGAAGATACATGTATGTAGTAGAATTACATCGACTGTAATAGTGAAGATACATGTATGTAGTAGAATTATATCGATTGTAATAGTGAAGATACATGTATGTAGTAGAATTACATCGACTGTAATAGTGAAGATACATGCATGTAGTAGAATTACATCGACTGTAATAGTGAAGATACATGCATGTAGTAGAATTACATCACTGTAATAGTGAAGATACATGTATGTAGTAGAATTACATCGACTGTAATAGTGAAGATACATGCATGTAGTAGAATTACATCACTGTAATAGTGAAGATACATGTATGTAGTAGAATTACATCGACTGTAATAGTGAAGATACATGCATGTAGTAGAATTACATCGACTGTAATAGTGAAGATACATGCATGTAGTAGAATGACATCACTGTAATAGTGAAGATACATGTATGTAGTAGAATTACATCGACTGTAATAGTGAAGATACATGTATGTAGTAGAATTATATCGACTGTAATAGTGAAGATACATGTATGTAGTAGAATTACATCACTGTAATAGTGAAGATACATGTATGTAGTAGAATTACATCACTGTAATAGTGAAGATACATGTATGTAGTAGAATTACATCGACTGTAATAGTGAAGATACATGTATGTAGTAGAATTACATCGACTGTAATAGTGAAGATACATGTATGTAGTAGAATTACATCGACTGTAATAGTGAAGATACATGTATGTAGTAGAATTACATCGACTGTAATAGTGAAGATACATGTATGTAGTAGAATTACATCACTGTAATAGTGAAGATACATGTATGTAGTAGAATTACATCGACTGTAATAGTGAAGATACATGTATGTAGTAGAATTACATCACTGTAATAGTGAAGATACATGTATGTAGTAGAATTACATCGACTGTAATAGTGAAGATACATGTATGTAGTAGAATTACATCGACTGTAATAGTGAAGATACATGTATGTAGTAGAATTACATCACTGTAATAGTGAAGATACATGTATGTAGTAGAATTACATCGACTGTAATAGTGAAGATACATACATGTAGTAGAATTACATCGACTGTAATAGTGAAGATACATGTATGTAGTAGAATTACATCACTGTAATAGTGAAGATACATGTATGTAGTAGAATTACATCGACTGTAATAGTGAAGATACATGTATGTAGTAGAATTACATCGACTGTAATAGTGAAGATACATGTATGTAGTAGAATTACATCGACTGTAATAGTGAAGATACATGTATGTAGTAGAATTACATCACTGTAATAGTGAAGATACATGTATGTAGTAGAATTACATCGACTGTAATAGTGAAGATACATGTATGTAGTAGAATTACATCGACTGTAATAGTGAAGATACATGTATGTAGTAGAATTACATCGACTGTAATAGTGAAGATACATGTATGTAGTAGAATTACATCACTGTAATAGTGAAGATACATGTATGTAGTAGAATTACATCACTGTAATAGTGAAGATACATGTATGTAGTAGAATTACATCGACTGTAATAGTGAAGATACATGTATGTAGTAGAATTATATCGATTGTAATAGTGAAGATACATGTATGTAGTAGAATTACATCGACTGTAATAGTGAAGATACATGCATGTAGTAGAATTACATCGACTGTAATAGTGAAGATACATGCATGTAGTAGAATTACATCACTGTAATAGTGAAGATACATGTATGTAGTAGAATTACATCGACTGTAATAGTGAAGATACATGCATGTAGTAGAATTACATCACTGTAATAGTGAAGATACATGTATGTAGTAGAATTACATCGACTGTAATAGTGAAGATACATGCATGTAGTAGAATTACATCGACTGTAATAGTGAAGATACATGCATGTAGTAGAATTACATCACTGTAATAGTGAAGATACATGTATGTAGTAGAATTACATCGACTGTAATAGTGAAGATACATGTATGTAGTAGAATTATATCGACTGTAATAGTGAAGATACATGTATGTAGTAGAATTACATCACTGTAATAGTGAAGATACATGTATGTAGTAGAATTACATCACTGTAATAGTGAAGATACATGTATGTAGTAGAATTACATCGACTGTAATAGTGAAGATACATGTATGTAGTAGAATTACATCGACTGTAATAGTGAAGATACATGTATGTAGTAGAATTACATCGACTGTAATAGTGAAGATACATGTATGTAGTAGAATTACATCGACTGTAATAGTGAAGATACATGTATGTAGTAGAATTACATCACTGTAATAGTGAAGATACATGTATGTAGTAGAATTACATCGACTGTAATAGTGAAGATACATGTATGTAGTAGAATTACATCACTGTAATAGTGAAGATACATGTATGTAGTAGAATTACATCGACTGTAATAGTGAAGATACATGTATGTAGTAGAATTACATCGACTGTAATAGTGAAGATACATGTATGTAGTAGAATTACATCACTGTAATAGTGAAGATACATGTATGTAGTAGAATTACATCGACTGTAATAGTGAAGATACATACATGTAGTAGAATTACATCGACTGTAATAGTGAAGATACATGTATGTAGTAGAATTACATCACTGTAATAGTGAAGATACATGTATGTAGTAGAATTACATCGACTGTAATAGTGAAGATACATGTATGTAGTAGAATTACATCGACTGTAATAGTGAAGATACATGTATGTAGTAGAATTACATCGACTGTAATAGTGAAGATACATGTATGTAGTAGAATTACATCGACTGTAATAGTGAAGATACATGTATGTAGTAGAATTACATCACTGTAATAGTGAAGATACATGTATGTAGTAGAATTACATCACTGTAATAGTGAAGATACATGTATGTAGTAGAAATACATCGACTGTAATAGTGAAGATACATGTATGTAGTAGAATTACATCGACTGTAATAGTGAAGATACATGTATGTAGTAGAATTACATCACTGTAATAGTGAAGATACATGTATGTAGTAGAATTACATCGACTGTAATAGTGAAGATACATGTATGTAGTAGAATTACATCGACTGTAATAGTGAAGATACATGTATGTAGTAGAATTACATCGACTGTAATAGTGAAGATACATGTATGTAGTAGAATTACATCGACTGTAATAGTGAAGATACATGTATGTAGTAGAATTACATCGACTGTAATAGTGAAGATACATGTATGTAGTAGAATTACATCACTGTAATAGTGAAGATACATGTATGTAGTAGAATTACATCGACTGTAATAGTGAAGATACATGCATGTAGTAGAATTACATCACTGTAATAGTGAAGATACATGTATGTAGTAGAATTACATCGACTGTAATAGTGAAGATACATGTATGTAGTAGAATTACATCACTGTAATAGTGAAGATACATGTATGTAGTAGAATTACATCACTGTAATAGTGAAGATACATACATGTAGTAGAATTACATCGATTGTAATAGTGAAGATACATGTATGTAGTAGAATTACATCGACTGTAATAGTGAAGATACGTGTATGTAGTAGAATTACATCACTGTAATAGTGAAGATACATGTATGTAGTAGAATTACATCACTGTAATAGTGAAGATACATGTATGTAGTAGAATTACATCGACTGTAATAGTGAAGATACATGTATGTAGTAGAATTACATCGACTGTAATAGTGAAGATACATGTATGTAGTAGAATTACATCGACTGTAATAGTGAAGATACATACATGTAGTAGAATTACATCACTGTAATAGTGAAGATACATGTATGTAGTAGAATTACATCGACTGTAATAGTGAAGATACATGCATGTAGTAGAATAACATCGACTGTAATAGTGAAGATACATGTATGTAGTAGAATTACATCGACTGTAATAGTGAAGATACATGTATGTAGTAGAATTACATCGACTGTAATAGTGAAGATACATGTATGTAGTAGAATTACATCGACTGTAATAGTGAAGATACATGTATGTAGTAGAATTACATCGACTGTAATAGTGAAGATACATGTATGTAGTAGAATTACATCGACTGTAATAGTGAAGATACATGTATGTAGTAGAATTACATCGACTGTAATAGTGAAGATACATGTATGTAGTAGAATTACATCGACTGTAATAGTGAAGATACATGTATGTAGTAGAATTACATCACTGTAATAGTGAAGATACATGTATGTAGTAGAATTACATCACTGTAATAGTGAAGATACATGTATGTAGTAGAATTACATCGACTGTAATAGTGAAGATACATGTATGTAGTAGAATTACATCGACTGTAATAGTGAAGATACATGTATGTAGTAGAATTACATCACTGTAATAGTGAAGATACATGTATGTAGTAGAATTACATCGACTGTAATAGTGAAGATACATGTATGTAGTAGAATTACATCGACTGTAATAGTGAAGATACATACATGTAGTAGAATTACATCACTGTAATAGTGAAGATACATGTATGTAGTAGAATTACATCGACTGTAAGAGTGAAGATACATGTATGTAGTAGAATTACATCGACTGTAATAGTGAAGATACATGTATGTAGTAGAATTACATCGACTGTAATAGTGAAGATACATGTATGTAGTAGAATTACATCACTGTAATAGTGAAGATACATGTATGTAGTAGAATTACATCGACTGTAATAGTGAAGATACATGTATGTAGTAGAATTACATCACTGTAATAGTGAAGATACATGTATGTAGTAGAATTACATCGACTGTAATAGTGAAGATACATGCATGTAGTAGAATTACATCGACTGTAATAGTGAAGATACATGTATGTAGTAGAATTACATCGACTGTAATAGTGAAGATACATGTATGTAGTAGAATTACATCGACTGTAATAGTGAAGATACATGTATGTAGTAGAATTACATCGACTGTAATAGTGAAGATACATGTATGTAGTAGAATTACATCGACTGTAATAGTGAAGATACATACATGTAGTAGAATTACATCGACTGTAATAGTGAAGATACATGTATGTAGTAGAATTACATCGACTGTAAGAGTGAAGATACATGTATGTAGTAGAATTACATCGACTGTAATAGTGAAGATACATGTATGTAGTAGAATTACATCGACTGTAATAATGAAGATACATGTATGTAGTAGAATTACATCACTGTAATAGTGAAGATACATGTATGTAGTAGAATTACATCGACTGTAATAGTGAAGATACATGTATGTAGTAGAATTACATCACTGTAATAGTGAAGATACATGTATGTAGTAGAATTACATCACTGTAATAGTGAAGATACATGTATGTAGTAGAATTACATCGACTGTAATAGTGAAGATACATGTATGTAGTAGAATTACATCGACTGTAATAGTGAAGATACATGTATGTAGTAGAATTACATCACTGTAATAGTGAAGATACATGTATGTAGTAGAATTACATCGACTGTAATAGTGAAGATACATGTATGTAGTAGAATTACATCACTGTAATAGTGAAGATACATGTATGTAGTAGAATTACATCGACTGTAATAGTGAAGATACATACATGTAGTAGAATTACATCGACTGTAATAGTGAAGATACATGTATGTAGTAGAATTACATCGACTGTAATAGTGAAGATACATGTATGTAGTAGAATTACATCGACTGTAATAGTGAAGATACATGTATGTAGTAGAATTACATCGACTGTAAGAGTGAAGATACATGTATGTAGTAGAATTACATCGACTGTAATAATGAAGATACATGTATGTAGTAGAATTACATCGACTGTAATAGTGAAGATACATGTATGTAGTAGAATTACCTCGACTGTAATAGTGAAGATACATGTATGTAGTAGAATTACATCACTGTAATAGTGAAGATACATGTATGTAGTAGAATTACATCGACTGTAATAGTGAAGATACATGTATGTAGTAGAATTACATCGACTGTAATAGTGAAGATACATGTATGTAGTAGAATTACATCGACTGTAATAGTGAAGATACATGTATGTAGTAGAATTACATCGACTGTAATAGTGAAGATACATGTATGTAGTAGAATTACATCACTGTAATAGTGAAGATACATGTATGTAGTAGAATTACATCGACTGTAATAGTGAAGATACATGTATGTAGTAGAATTACATCACTGTAATAGTGAAGATACATGTATGTAGTAGAATTACATCGACTGTAATAGTGAAGATACATGTATGTAGTAGAATTACATCGACTGTAATAGTGAAGATACATGTATGTAGTAGAATTACATCGACTGTAATAGTGAAGATACATGTATGTAGTAGAATTACATCGACTGTAAGAGTGAAGATACATGTATGTAGTAGAATTACATCGACTGTAATAGTGAAGATACATGTATGTAGTAGAATTACATCGACTGTAATAGTGAAGATACATGTATGTAGTAGAATTACATCGACTGTAATAGTGAAGATACATACATGTAGTAGAATTACATCGACTGTAAGAGTGAAGATACATGTATGTAGTAGAATTACATCGACTGTAATAGTGAAGATACATGTATGTAGTAGAATTACATCGACTGTAAGAGTGAAGATACATGTATGTAGTAGAATTACATCACTGTAATAGTGAAGATACATACATGTAGTAGAATTACATCGACTGTAATAGTGAAGATACATGTATGTAGTAGAATTACATCGACTGTAATAGTGAAGATACATGTATGTAGTAGAATTACATCACTGTAATAGTGAAGATACATGTATGTAGTAGAATTACATCACTGTAATAGTGAAGATACATGTATGTAGTAGAATTACATCACTGTAATAGTGAAGATACATGCATGTAGTAGAATTACATCGACTGTAATAGTGAAGATACATGTATGTAGTAGAATTACATCGACTGTAATAGTGAAGATACATGTATGTAGTAGAATTACATCACTGTAATAGTGAAGATACATGTATGTAGTAGAATTACATCGACTGTAAGAGTGAAGATACATGTATGTAGTAGAATTACATCGACTGTAATAGTGAAGATACATGTATGTAGTAGAATTACATCGACTGTAATAGTGAAGATACGTGTATGTAGTAGAATTACATCGACTGTAATAGTGAAGATACATACATGTAGTAGAATTACATCGACTGTAGTATTTTAATGATAATATTCAGAGGCGGATCCAGACATTTCCATAAAGGGGACGGGGAGGAGCGATTGTTTTAAAGAAAACTATCGGATTTCAAAACAATTTGTTTTAAGAAAAATTAAAATATTCTGTTAAAACACGTTTTTACCGGTCTATTACTTAGCTCAATAGGTGGCAGGCCCCTTGCCCTCCTCCTGGATCCGCCTATGATATTTCAGATTCCTGTGGTCTGATACGGGGAACACATTGTGATATTATTCAATTGGACAATTATTTAAGATTCCACAAAGAAACTCTGTAATAATTGAACAAAAATAAGGGACCAACCATTGAAGGTTATGAGATAGCAAAAATTGCATTCAAAACAAAAATTAGATTTTTTTTTTGGTTTTAGATAAAAAAAGCAGCATTTTTTTAAAATGTTACCAGGAATTTTCATTAAAACTGTAGGGTTAGATTATTTATTTCATGAATCTTTCTTGTCAATTTATTTGAGGCCATACATTTGACATTAATTGTGTCCAGAAATGTTGTGAGAACTTTTGGATGATTCTGAAAAATTATTTCTAATTCCTTATTTTACAATATTAATCATGATATATACATTTCAGAGTGAATATGTTTCTGAGTATGACAAGAGAAGACCATTTATATCAGGATTTTCTGGATCTCAAGGTACTGTTCATTAATGGTAAAATTTCAAATGAAAACAAAATAACCTTAAGCTTCCTTTTCATAATTAAGACAAGAACATATGTTATCTGGCTAATTATGGCAGGACAAAGCAATATATTAGACAATTAATTCTTACACTTATTAATGATATATGAGGGGCCATCGTGGTCGTGATCGGAAGATAGTTGGATTTACAACGACCTGTGCAATCAGTACCTATCACCACTAACATTGTGAGTTCGAATTATGCTCATGGCGAGGTGTACTCGATACAACATTATGTGATAAAGTTTGTCATTGACTTGCGACAATTTTTTCAGGGTATTTCGGTTTCCTCTGCCAATAGAACTGACCGCAACGATATAACTGAAATATTGTTGAAAGTGGCATTAAACACCATAAGCCTAACGCTATTAATGATATGATCAATATAATAATAACTGCACATTTTGCCAAATTCTGTTGTAAAGAAAGGTATACGTAGATGGAATACAATGTACCAGTATCCACATATACAGATAATAAATACCAAATATCATGTGTTTGGTGATTGTTACCACGACCCACATATACAGACAATCAATACCAGATATCATGTGTTTGGTGATTGTTACCACGACCCACATATACAGACAATCAATACCAGATATCATGTGTTTGGTGATTGTTACCACGACCCACATATACAGACAATCAATACCAGATATCATGTGTTTGGTGATTGTTACCACGACCCACATATACAGACAATCAATACCAGATATCATGTGTTTGGTGATTGTTACCACGACCCACATATACAGACAATCAATACCAGATATCATGTGTTTGGTGATTGTTACCAGTACCCACATATACAGACAATCAATACCAGATATCATGTGTTTGGTGATTGTTACCACGACCCACATATACAGACAATCAATACCAGATATCATGTGTTTGGTGATTGTTACCACGACCCACATATACAGACAATCAATATCAGATATCATGTGTTTGGTGATTGTTACCAGTACCCACATATACAGACAATCAATACCAGATATCATGTGTTTGGTGATTGTTACCACGACCCACATATACAGACAATAAATACCAGATATCATGTGTTTGGTGATTGTTACCAGTACCCACATATACAGACAATCAATATCAGATATCATGTGTTTGGTGATTGTTACCAGTACCCACATATACAGACAATCAATACCAGATATCATGTGTTTGGTGATTGTTACCACGACCCACATATACAGACAATAAATACCAGATATCATGTGGTTGGTGATTGTTACCAGTACCCACATATACAGACAATCAATATCAGATATCATGTGTTTGGTGATTGTTACCACGACCCACATATACAGACAATCAATACCAGATATCATGTGTTTGGTGATTGTTACCAGTACCCACATATACAGACAATAAATACCAAATATCATGTGTTTGGTAATTGTCTAACACACATATATATATGAGTAATTTTGTTTAAACAGTGAAATCTTTATCATCAGTCAGCAATGTTTCAGCTATATATCATGACTACCAAGTTTATTTTGGGTAGGGGTGGAATAAAACCTGGACAGGCAGAGACGTACGCAGAATAATGGAGAAGTATAGGCACAAGCTGTTTCGGAAAGGGGTATGGGGCCGCTCAAGGGGGTCCATGGGGCGAAGCCTCCCGGGTTATACAACTGCAAGGGTGACGTTTTTGATCATTTTGGAAGTGCTTTTAACAACATGAAATTCAGATAATTTTGTCCCTTTTTGACAATACCACTACAGATTAACTAGAACTTTAACGTCATAGACTACCCAGACAGGCCTCTCGCAGACGGACGAATGGTTAAGTTACTTTATACCCTTCTAAACTTTAATACCGAAAGGTATAACAAAATACATGTATGATAGAGGTTACTCTCTGAACTTTTATTCATCATGAATTATTCATTTTTTTCACTGGTATAAGTTTATGGAAAGTCATCAATTATCATATCCAAGTCGACTTGCACATGTGTGTGTAGTGTGTATATGCATAAGTGATAAGTGTGAGTCATTCATCGCCAATAGTCGACCTTAAGTAGGATTTCACGCGTCTAATTGCACTGAAAGATGTATCACTTGTTGTGGGATGACACCGGCATTGTCAGTAAGATACAGATATAACCAGGTATACGTCACGGTTTGTTGCATGTGTCAAATAGCCTCTGGCTTATCATCTACAAGAGCAAACCTGATTTTCCAATGCTCAACCTCATTCACAAAATCTACTTGCCTTGGTAAATCTGTCTGATAGGCATTGGAAAATCTATCAATTATTTCAGAGGTTAAGTTTAGAAGACTTGTAGGGTTTAGATAAGATGAACACAAAACAAAAACGCTCCTTGTTGCTTACTACTCGCTTTGATACCTCTTCCACTAAATGATCCAAGATGACAATATATATGGATATTTTCAAGTAGTCAGATGGGTTGTCTACATGATAATACGCTCTGTACATTTATATTATATACAATATAGATTCAATCATGGAACATATCTACATGCATATTCCAGTAGGAAAGTGGAGCATTGATTTATAAATAAAACTGTCAAATTTATGTATAGGCACTGCCTACTTGAGCCTTCACGTAGCTACGCCCCTGATGTCAGGTATTGTGAAATGATCGGCAAAACCCATGGTAGGTAGCTGATATAGGTATCGAGGTGCAAGCTCAGGGCAGTGGTGTTACGCTTCACAGTGGTAACAAGTCAACCAACTTATTAGGCACTCTGCCACCCAGGGCCTAAAATGTGTAATATAAAACAATGATTATTTATGTTGATATATTTAGCCACAGCAGTTGTTCTAGAACACAAGGCAGCCTTATGGACTGATGGAAGATATTTTCTACAGGCTGAAGATGAACTGGACTGTAACTGGATTCTAATGAAAAGCAGAACAAGTAGTGGTATTGTATCAAAAATAATGGAAAAAAATTTAATACACTGTCGGAACAGGTCCAAAATGAAATAACAACATCACAGAAAGGGCAAGCTCTCCCAACACACAAATACATTACCGCTCACTTTCTGGCTTGGTACAGGTACTTCAAAAATGATAATTGACTTAATTTATTTTAAGTTCTAACCTTTATTTGTAAAGACGTATTCATTTTAATTGTATCTTCTGTTATATATGCCTTTAGTTAGTTAGTAATAAAATGAAAAATAGGCATTGTTAAAACAGTTCTAAATCTAATAGAAAAATCGTAGAAATAGGCATTGTCAGAACAGTTCTAAATCTAATAGAAAAATCGTAGAAATAGGCATTGTCAGAACAGTTCTAAATCTAATAGAAAAATCGTAGAAATAGGCATTGTCAGAACAGTTCTAAATCTAATAGAAAAATCGTAGAAATAGGCAAAATTGATACTCATAACACACTGCTCACTTTCCCGGCTTGGAACATGCACTTCAGTAAGAAGCCTGTTTATTCAGTAAGGAAACGTCTCAATTACAATTATTTTTACTAATCAATTACATATATTATATCTGTAGGAAAATTGCATATCAACAATGTTTCATTTTATTATAATTTACCTAATGCTTCAGCCACTGTGCCATCTATAACAGAATGGGTGATAGCTAATCTAGGAGAACAGTCTGGTGTTATTGGAGCCTACCCTTTCTTTATAGGCAGTGGTAAGTAAAAATAAAGAGGAGAAAGCAATAGAAATTTTTACAGTGAGTGAGTGGTTGTCCTTTAACGCCAACTCAGGAGTTTTTCACTATATTCATGGCAAGAACAAGTTAATTTTCAATGAAATGATAATGAGGTCCGCTTTGTACTAGAACAACACGCTTAGTTGGATTTTTATAGTGCTAGCTCACTGAAACAACAGTCTGTGGATAGACATGTCGCCCCACTCGGACACATTATCCTGATTCTGAGCCAACCAGTTTTTGCTCTTTCTCCTTAATGCTGCTGCATGCTTAGCGGAGAAGCAATTAATACCAATTTTATAGTCTTTTGTTTGACCCGATCGGGGCTCGAACCCATGATCTACCACACTTGAGGCAAGCACGCTAACCATTACACCACCAACGTGGTTTCAATAGCATTTAAATTGACGATGAATGTATGATAATCATATTACTCAAGATTTTAAAAATATTAAGTAATTTATCATTTATTTCTGTTACGGTAATTGATAAAAAATGAAAATTAAGAAAAGTAACAAAAATATTATCAGAAAAATGTAAGACAATCGATAGAAATTACTACATTAGTTGTGATAAAACATTAATTATGTTTGGTAAGACATTTGTTCTAATCTCCTCAGTGGTGTAATTGTTAAGGTGAGAAACCTATAATTAATTTCTTTAAGGTTTCCTACTAAATTTGTGTTTTTTCGAGCCTACCTGGCCATTTTATCTTAAGTTTAACCTTTCGAAGACCATACATTTTCTGAAACGTCCATGATTCCTCTAGTTCTGTCAAAATATCAGGCCATGTTTAAAGTCTTGCAGTGAAATGCCAGGCTATGGAAAATACCTACTCTAAAAATAGCTCTGTCATCCCCCAGAAATTTCCTATGTATAGGTCATGCATCAAATCCTCCATATCCATATTAAAATACAACTAAATCAATCAAATTTGGGCTCAAAATAATCCTTATACATTTAACTTCAATTATCAATTTAATTATTCCATTCCATTCAGTATTTGTCACAATACAACAAAGGGAAAGGAACTTTTTTTGTATATGTTCTTAGCTCTGATTGGTTGAATTACTGGTTTGACACCTTAAGTGATTTGGTATTTGCTGGTTTTCCGCTAAGTTCACAGAATTAAGAAATAAGAGAAAAGACTGGGAGTCATGATAATGTTTTAGCGTGAAGCAACATGTCTTCCTGTTTAGTTTATGATGATTTTATTTGTTAAATTAACAAAAGGGATAGGACACAAGTTTTACCAACTTATGAAGTTTTCTCCCATTTATGCAATAAATTCACATAGTATAATGATCATTCTGAGCATGCATATAATACATATAGAGATATATTGTAAATAATTAATGAATTAATAAAAAGGTGTCTTCCTGTGAACTGTTGTTTCAGAAAGCTAGCATTATAAAAATCCAACTATAAGTTTGTTGGACTAGTACAGAACAGACATCATCATCACATCAAAAAAGTTAAATTGTTCTTGCCATAATATGGCTGCAAAATATGTTCATTTTGCATGCTTGGTATTAATATCTTGTTATTTTTCCTGTGAGTTGGAAATCCAAGATGGCCACCTATGGTTGAACCTTATTTAATATAGTAGGACTCTATGTGATATATATGTTAAAATTTACTCTCTTTTCAAAAAATTGATTCATTGAATGGTCACATATCTACCTAAATGATCATTAAATTCTTCTAATAAGAATAAAATGGTTTTCTTTTCTGTTTGATCACAGGGACTTGCTCCCTGCCACTTAATTTGCCCCACTGAATTTTTTTTACTGTCAATGTATTACCCACTTAAAAATCTTTTATCTTTAAGTGGGTAATACATTGGCAGTAAAAAATAATTCAGTGGGGCAAATTTACTGGCTGGGAGCAAATCCCTGTGGTTTGATCAACAAAAAATAAAATAAAACAAATTCTAACATGACTTTTAACACTTTGTATTATCAGATGAATGGATCACAAAAGAGAAAGAGTTGAAGAGCAACAATATGAGACTTGTTAGAGTAGAAGATGAATTGATTGATAAGATATGGACAACAGACAGACCTCCTCAACCAAATACTGATATCCATGGATTGAAGATGAAATTTACAGGTATTTGTTGCAATACATCTTTAGATGATATCTTTAGATGTTAATGTATCTAACAAAAAACATGAATAAAAACTGGAAGTAGCAAACATCTACATTTGTAATTATAATTAGATTGCCTAGCCTTTTTTTTTTGTAATTTGTTTATTTTTCCAAGAACAGATTTATACATACATGATTCTATATACACAATGTTTCAGTACACAACAGTTACTATGTATAAAACAAGTTGGTCTTCATAACATAC
This sequence comes from Bathymodiolus septemdierum, assembly GCA_963383655.1. NCBI lineage: Eukaryota > Metazoa > Mollusca > Bivalvia > Mytilida > Modiolidae > Bathymodiolus > Bathymodiolus septemdierum. Next base: position 115,073,865 of record OY726517.1, on the reverse strand, counting down.
TGTTTTGTAATAACTTTTAAAATTCAAAGTTAGCATTTTAAGTTATACATATATTTTAATATTATAGATATGTTTTAATATTAACCACTCAATATATTTGCCTAGACTTTGTACATGTGTAGTTATAATAAATTCTAGTTAATGTAATTCTCTGATAAAGGATGTTTTACTTGCATTACTATCAGTTGCCTTCACCATCATACAAGATGGGGGTCATCGTGGTCGTGATCATTTGGTAGGTGGATATCCATGCAACTATCTGTGCAATCAGTGCCTATCACCATTTATGTTGTGAGTTTGAACCCTGCTCAAGCGAGGTGTACTCAATACAACATTATGTGATCATGTTTGTGAGTGACTTGCGACAGGTCTGTGGTTTTCTCCGGCTACTCCCGTTTCCTCCACCAATAACACTGACCACCACAATATAACTGGAATATTGTTGAAAGTGGCGCTAAACACCATAAAACCAAACCAAACCATCATACAAGACAATGTTTGGTTCTTCAAGCAGCAACCATATGTATTTATATAACGATTACATGAAATGTTATTATGTTTGTAACTTCTTATTTGTATACTACACAGGCAAATCTTGGAGTGATAAGATCAGAGATGTCCAGAATGAAATGCAGCAGAATAATGTTGATGCTTTAGTAGTTACTAGTCTGGATGAAGTGGCATGTAAATATGTTTGAATATGAAATACATATAGAAAATACTTGTTATCATGCATCATTTCACTAAGAGGAAAGGCTGGGCATAAATGGGACGTCATGGTCGTGATTGTATTAGTTGGATTTACAACTACCTGTGCAATCAGTGCCTATCAACACTATGAAGTTGTGAGTCGAACCCTGTTCATGGCAAAGTGTACTCGATACAACATTATGTGATAAAGTTTGTCAGTGACTTGCCACAGATTGGTGGTTTTCTCTGGGGTACTCCTGTTTCCTCAACCAATAAAACTAACCACCACGATATAACTAAAATATAGTTGAAAGTGGCATTAAGCACCATAAACCTACCAAACCAACCACTAAGAAGAAAGACTTGGGCCCATCAAACTAGTCTAACTCCACCACTTTTTATTGAATAATTCCTTGCCTTCTCTTTCCACAAGTTAACCAATAGGTCAATATATATGTTTCATTCTTTTTTTAAATCCAGGTAAACACAGATATAAGTCCGATAGAATAAAAATATATATTGCCGAAATGAAAAAATTATTTTCTAAAAATTAAAGAATTGTAGAAATGCAGCAGGCTCAATGAAATGAAGACCTCAATTATTTCTGTTGTTCTGAACAGTATTGGTCACTGATTATTTCTGTTGTTCTGAACAGTATTGGTCACTGATTATTTCTGTTGTTCTGAACAGTATTGGTCACTGATTATTTCTGTTGTTCTGAACAGTATTGGTCACTGATTATTTCTGTTGTTCTGAACAGTATTGGTCACTGATTATTTCTGTTGTTCTGAACAGTATTGGTCACTGATTATTTCTGTTGTTCTGAACAGTATTGGTCACTGATTATTTCTGTTGTTCTGAACAGTATTGGTCACTGATTATTTCTGTTGTTCTGAACAGTATTGGTCACTGATTATTTCTGTTGTTCTGAACAGTATTGGTCACTGATTATTTCTGTTGTTCTGAACAGTATTGGTCACTGATTATTTCTGTTGTTCTGAACAGTATTGGTCACTGATTATTTTGTTGTTCTGAACAGTATTGGTCACTGATTATTTCTGTTGTTCTGAACAGTATTGGTCACTGATTATTTCTGTTGTTCTGAACAGTATTGGTCACTGATTATTTCTGTTGTTCTGAACAGTATTGGTCACTGATTATTTCTGTTGTTCTGAACAGTATTGGTCACTGATTATTTTGTTGTTCTGAACAGTATTGGTCACTGATTATTTCTGTTGTTCTGAACAGTATTGGTCACTGATTATTTCTGTTGTTCTGAACAGTATTGGTCACTGATTATTTCTGTTGTTCTGAACAGTATTGGTCACTGATTATTTCTGTTGTTCTGAACAGTATTGGTCACTGATTATTTCTGTTGTTCTGAACAGTATTGGTCACTGATTATTTCTGTTGTTCTGAACAGTATTGGTCACTGATTATTTCTGTTGTTCTGAACAGTATTGGTCACTGATTATTTCTGTTGTTCTGAACAGTATTGGTCACTGATTATTTCTGTTGTTCTGAACAGTATTGGTCACTGATTATTTTGTTGTTCTGAACAGTATTGGTCACTGATTATTTCTGTTGTTCTGAACAGTATTGGTCACTGATTATTTCTGTTGTTCTGAACAGTATTGGTCACTGATTATTTCTGTTGTTCTGAACAGTATTGGTCACTGATTATTTATGCAGCGTGCTTGCTTTTTAATATATTTACTTTAAAATATTAGAAGAATTTAACATTGCTATGTTATAAATACATTATCTTTCTGATGCATCCTCTACCTTGTTGAGTGGCGTTAGACACCATAACCCTAACCCTCTACCTTGTCTTGTGGTCGTCGTGGTAATGATCGTATGATAGTTGGAAGTACAACTACCTATGCAATCAGTGCCAATCACCACTAAATTTGTGAGTTTGAATACTGCTCATGGCAAAGTGTATTTGATACAACATTATGTGATAAAGTTTCTCAGTGACTTGCGGCAGGTCAGTGGTTTTTTCCGGGTACTCCTGTGTCTTCCACCAATAAAACTGACTGCCACAATATAACTGAAGTATTGTTGGAAGAGGCGTTAAACTCCATAACCCTAACACCTGCCTTGTTATCAGTTCATTGATAAATTTGAACATATTTTTGGCAAAAGGGAAAAGGCACATATTAACCAAGATAGCCTTTATTTTTTAAGTTTAAATCTTTCATAATTAAATACTACACCACTGTTTATTTAATTAAAAATGTTGTAGGGTTAGTTAACAGCAGAGCATCAGATGTACCATACAATCCAGTGTTTATGTCCTATGCCATTGTCAATAGGAAAGCCAACAAAACAAGGTATTAGAGATTAGGAAAGAATATGTATGGTCATTATTTGGAAAGGATATATAGATAGCTTCATAGGACAATTTAGAAAACATACTCTGCTGACCTATATTCCATGCTTCATTGACTTAATTCTGAATATTGACAATACTTGGATTTAAAAAGTCTTATTCATTTATAACATATAATTTTAGGGAGTACAGCGATAGCAATTGTTTGAGACTATCTACAAATATCCGACTTGATTCTAAAATTATGCACTTTTATACGTTTTTTATTGGAATTATTTCCCTTGAATGAGGGCAAAAAGATCCCTCTTCATTCAAAGCTCAATGGAAATAATATAAATTTTGTTCACAATTTGCTTAAAATTGACAACTTGTACATTTCTTTTTTTTGTGATCAAATTATTCTCTGATTTTTACAGGGTTCAAATATTTAACAAGTAATAAGTAAATTATATTCACATTTTTTCCCCTTTCCATTGCTCTTCCATGTAATGACCACCATCATTGTTCCCACTGTTAGGGAAATAACTATGCAAACAATGTATGATTTTAAAACCAAGTGGAGAATGTGTGAGTGATCTACTTACATCTATCTACGCAATTGAGTTTTAAATTATGCTTGAAAGTCAGTTGATATTAACCACCCAGAGCATAGAAATACAGTGAAACCTGTCTTTATGGAACCTCCTTGGGACCAACTTTTGTGTTCAGAATAGACAGGTGTTCTGTTAATGCAGGTTAAATTTACAAAGATTTGCATCATTGGGACTTTAATTTTGATATGATTTATACAGGATTCTGGTTTATTTAGGGTTCTGTTTAGACAGGTTTTGCTGTATAATGATATTGTCTTATAAGTGTGTTACAGTCAACACATTTTTATTTGACAAACATAATATGTGATTCTATAATGAGTAGAAATAAAAACAAAGATATTAAACCACAAAATTTGGAATTCATTGGTCATTATGAAAAGAAAGTATAAACAGTGATGGTCAACAATTCCACCAATGTCTACAAAACGACCAATCACCTCAAGTCATTATACATAAAAAAAACATGACATTTGACACTGGAAATTCCGGTTCTGTCTTGGGAAAGACAACAAAAATATGACAGAGTTAAGCCTATTAAAGAATACATATTTTATAATTTTTGGCATTTACAGCATATTTTGAATTACTTTTGACAGTTTATACATCAGAGAAAAAAACAGAAAGCTAGTGGTACAGGCTGATCCCCAGATGACCAACCTTCCATTATATCAACATCTTAAAACTGGTATGACTGGTTCCTGTTCTGAAAGCATGTGTATAGAGGTGAGTTACAGGAAGGTACCAGCAACTCTTTATATAAATACTAAAGAACTGGTATGACTGGTTCCTGTTCTGAAAGCATGTGTATAGAGGTGAGTTACAGGAAGGTACCAGCAACTCTTTATATCAATACTATAGAACTGGTATGACTGGTTCCTGTACTGAAAGCATGTGTATAGAGGAGAGTTACAGGAAGGTACCAGCAACTCTTTATATCAATACTAAAGAACTGGTATGACTGGTTCCTGTTCTGAAAGCATGTGTATAGAGGAGAGTTACAGGAAGGTACCAGCAACTCTTTATATCAATACTAAAGAACTGATATGACTGGTTCCTGTTCTGAAAGCATGTGTATAGAGGAGAGTTACAGGAAGATACCAGCAACTCTTTATATCAATACTATAGAACTGGTATAACTGGTAGCAGAAGGAGTATCTATATTAAGAGATCATTGGTTAGAAAACAGTCATTAACTGTCAGTAATTTTACTCTTAGAATAAAACTGTGGAGATTAATTTTGTTTTCTCTCAAGACTAATATAAAAACTCTGGGAGATAACTCTTTGAAATACTTGATTGCTAAGATGGAAAAAAAGTAGTATCTAGTAAATAAGAAATTGTATTGGCTAAGACTAGAGATAGAACTAAAATGTCTGGTAAACAAATACCTCATTAAAAACAGGAATCATAGAACCTGGTAAACAAATACCTCATTAAAAACAGGAATCATAGAACCTGGTAAACAAATACCTCATTAAAAACAGGAATCATAGAACCTGGTAAACAAATACCTCATTAAAAACAGGAATCATAGAACATGGTAAACAAATACCTCATTAAAAACAGGAATCATAGAACATGGTAAATTCAACACAATGGATGAGCCAGGAACTGACATAAAAAATAATTAAAAGTATATACAGAATAGTAACTGGAAACCAGTTATCTGGCACCTATTGCAATAAATTCTTCTAAAATAAGACAGCAGAAAAAGAAATATATCTGGGTTTTTTCAAGACAGTGAGTGAGTGATCGAGTGGTTGTTGTTAAGCACTGAATGAGCTATTTTTCAGCATCGTGGGAAGAACAAGTTACATATTGATGAAATTATGATGATGTTTACTTTGTACTAGACCAACATACTTAGTTGGATTGTTATAGTGCTAGCTCACTGTAACAACAGTCTTTGGGTAGACATGTTGCTCCACTAGGACACATTATCATTATTCCAGAGTTAGACATGTTGCTCCACTCTGACACATTATCATTATTCTGAGCCAACCAGACTTTGCTCTTGTTCTTCAATGCTGCATGCTTAGCGGAGAAGCAACAAATACCAATTTTATATTTATGAAAGGAAAGTTTGCCTTGATCGAGGCTAGAACCCACGATATATCACATCTGTTGCAAGCCAACGATTACACCATGATGTAATTAAACTGGTGTAAATTTAATAAACCTTGGTATGCAAATGCTGATAAATGCTGATGACTTTTTTTTTTCAGGTTCATGAATATTCAGATATATTGACGGGAGTCAGAGAATTAAATTCTACATTGGATAAAATCTGGATATCATATCACTGTAGCTATGCCATCTATGGATTGATTCATAAAGTAAGATAACTCTTACCAGTGTTTTGTCACTGACATGATTTATAAGATATATTTATTAATGGAATGTATAACTCTTATTATTTTATTACTTGTCTTATGCAGTTATTTTTCCTTCTTCCCTAAGGTGACAGTTGAATACAAGTTTGACTGCACCTAGTCTTGGACAAGAACTGTCATATTTTTTCACTTTGTCATTTTCCTGTATATTTCTTACATAAAGGCTTATACATATCCAGTAATTGGTTCTTGAGGATTCTGATAATATGATTTCTCAAAGAGGAATGCATCTTTTTGACTTAACTAATGTTACAGTATCAAGTATCACTTGTCTATCTTATCTTATATTAATAGATTTTGTGTATCGTTTTAGGATAAAATATACCAGGCCAACACACCAATAGCTTTGATGAAGTCAGTAAAGAACCCAGTTGAACAACAGGGGCTCAAGAATTCTCATGTAACGACTCAAATCATAAAATTGGTTTCAAAGTGTCATCTGTGTCTATCATCTGTCTGTAGACACATTCTTGTACAGAGCAAACTTTTTTTTATCTTTAGGCCCAATGGTTACAGTAATTAGTAAGAGTGTTTTTAATTTATTTTTGAGCATTTTATTTAAAACCAATAATAAACCAGCTTATAACAGTTATGATAATCATGTGATTTATACAGATTTTAGTGGGCCTCTTGCTGGTTATATACCATGAAAAAACATTCAGTTTGGTGAAGCACTTTCTACACGATGACAAGACATATGTTAAAAACTTACAGTAATTTAATGCAATTCAACAATTAGCAGTGACCAAAATTGCAGTTATTGTTAACATGAGAGGTCTGTATAAGTTGCCAGTGACATCAGAATCAGTCCCATATCTTTTGTATATACAGTGAAACCTGTTTAAACTGAACCCTGAAACCTGTCTAAACTGAACCCTGACTAAACAGACTCATGTATAAACTGAACTATAAATAAAGTCCCAATGAAGGAAATATTTGTTAATTTAACCTGTATAAACTGAACACCTGTGTATAATCTGAACATAGAAGTTGGTCACAAGGAGGTTAGATAAATCTATGTTTAACCTCTATAAACCAAAGATTCTCAACACAAAAGTTTGTTCCAGTAAAGTTCTGTTTAGACAGGTTTCACTGTAGTAAGAAATAAATAAGTATCTGATTAGGCTGTAGAAAATTGTTAGATCCTTGATATTTAGATATTTAGATATTTTTGTTTTTCAGATAAGAGATGGTGTTGCATTAATTACATTTATGGCTAAATTGGAGAAAGAGGTAATTATAAAAATTTCAAAGTTCAAAAGTTTTATTTAATACAAAAATGCAATAAAAATATGGTATAGAATTAATATTGTATTATACACAATAAATAAACAAAAATACATCATAAGCTCTTAGGAGCTTTTCAAACCAATATGGAAAATAATAGAACTAATAGTACACCTCACCTTAGCAGGATTCGAACCCACCTTTAGATTTATGTAAAATGGACAACTTTTGATAACAAACATTATTTAAGTACTAATTTATACAGTATTTGATGTACTTTTATAGGTACAAGAAGGAAAATACTGGACAGAAGTCTCTGCTGCTACTGAACTGAAATCTTACAGAAGGTTTGATATTTATATTCAATTTTAACTTTACTGACTACAGTCAGATTGAACTTTTGCTATCAAGTGGCCTCCTTCATCTGCTAACTTTTTACATTTTAATCTTTTCCTCTGAAATTACATGGCCAATATGAACTATGAACCTGGCTGGAATGGTTATATGGTGGTCCCTGTTCTAAGTTGTATCCTATTGGACTGAACTTTATCCAAGATGGCCACCATTACAAAATAGAAAATTCTTAAATTGGCCAGGACAGCTGCATTTGAAGCCAAAATCAGCTAACATTTTAACTATAAGGGTATAATTAAAGGCTCTTTAACATATGTATTCTAGATTTTTTCATCAAGTATATAGTTTTGTTGATTTTTGCCTTGTTATAGAAATAAGTCATATTTGAGCAAAAAAAATTAAGAAATCTTCTTTTCTGACACTACACAAACTTGGCAAGATTATATCTAATTCTTCTGAGCTCCATCCAAGATGGCACCATTACTAAACATATAAATTCTGAGATTGACCAAACTCGTATTATTGCAAGCAAATATCGTTTAAATTTTACTGCAAGAGCATAATTAGGAATTCATTCTCTGTCAAAGTCATAATGAAATGTACAATTGTCTTCTTTAGATAAAGATTTGTTCAGGTGGGCAATTTAAACTTGGATGATTTTATATGTAGGTTAGAGTTTGAGTTTTATGTGCAGGTTGTAAATTTAGGAAATGACAATGTGCGAAACACATCTGAAGGAAAATCCTTACAGGAATCCAGTGACTACAACAAACAATAATTGATATAAGGAAATAAAAATTAAAACCACTGAATATTGCTTTATTACATCAGTAATACTAGTTAAACAAACAAAAATCCTTTTTGAAAATGCCATACCATCTTTTTACTAAGCAACTTATTGCGAGGACAGCTAAGGTGAGAGGGGAACCATTTAAAAAAAATTAATTGGCCTGATTAAAGATGAGACACTTAGCGTTGTTACCAAATACTGATTGCCTTCAACAATTTGACTTTGTTTACTTTGTGGGAAATGTTCTCTAATTGATTAAACATTAGATAATGCATCAAATATATAACCTTAAAGCTGGTTATTTTTTGTTTTTTGTTTTGCCAATTATTTTTCATTCATTTATGCAGGAAACAGAAGTATAACAAAGGCCTAAGTTTTAAGACCATCTCTAGCAGTGGTTACCATGGAGCTGTAATCCATTATACCCCATCAATCGAGACTGACAAAAAGATAACAACAACAGAAATGTACCTACTAGACTCTGGTGGTCAGTATCTGTAAGTATTCTTGAGATATCTATGATTTTGATCTTAAATATTTTGCTCCAGTTTTGAGGGGTTAAGTCGGTTTTCCTCCATACATGTATTTTATCTGTAGATTGTATTAATACTTAAACCACACTGTGGTGTAATGATTTGCATGCTCACGTCAACCGTGGTAGGTAGTGGGTTAGAGCCCCAGTCAGGTCAAACTAAACACTATGAAATTGGTATATGATGCTTCTCCACTTGATAACACAGCATTAAGTTTAAGAGCAATGATTGGTTGGCTCGTAATCAGGACAATGTGTGTGAATGGAGTCACATGTCTACTCACGGACTGTCGTCTAAGTGAGCTAGCACCATGAAAATCCAACTAAACATGTTCGTCTAATACAAAGTGGATATTATCATCATCTCATTGAAATGTAATTTGTTCTTGCCTGTTGATATATCTGAATAAATTGCTGACTTGACATTAAGCAACAATCACTCACTCACTCACTCTTAATACTTAAATTGTTCCACAAGATTTTGTATGCAATTTAATAATTATATACAATAACTCGTCTTTACATGGACCCATCATGGTCATGATCGTATGATAGTTGGATTTACAAATACCTGTGATATCAGTGCCTATCACCTCTAACTTTGTGAATTTGAATCCCACTTATAGGGAAGACAACTCTATACAGCATGTGATAAAGCTTGTCAGTAAATTCCCACAGGTCGGTGGTTTTCTCTGGGTACTCCGGTTTCCTCCACCAATAAAACTGACTGCCACAATGTACATTTGTAGCTGAAATATTGTTGAAAGTGGTGTTAAACACCATAACCATAACTCATCTTTATAATAGGAATCATGCTGGAAATGATTCTTCTATCTTTGTACTTTTATAAACTGATATCAGATTAACATGGGTGTTAGATGTTTTATATCAGATTAACATGGGTGTTAGATGTTTTATATCAGATTAACATGGGTGTTAGATGTTTTATATCAGATTAACATGGGTGTTAGATGTTTTATATCAGATTAACATGGGTGTTAGATGTTTTATATCAGATTAACATGGGTGTTAGATGTTTTAGCTGATATTTCAGAGATGGTACGACTGATGTCACCAGAACTTTTCATTTTGGTACACCAACAGATTATGAAAAGGTAAAGTCAAATTTTATATTCTGTAATCAGTTGTGTTTACTTTCTTATTCTCAATATGTGCTTTGTACATGGGGGAGTGTATTATCTATGCAATTTTTCATAAAAAAGAAGTTTTACATGAAATTTCTCCTACATTTAAAAAGGGAATTCTTCAAAAGCTCTGTATGCTGTTTATTACCATATGGATATTCACAATATTGTTCCGACAATTTAATTGGATCAATTTAATGGAAGGTAATGCCCTTTTTTCATAAAAAAAGATTACAATTTGTCCAACATTTTAAATATGATCTCTTAAACTGCATGTTTGCTTATTACCACATGAAAATATCCATATTGTTTTGATAGGTTGATAGAACCAGTTTTGATAGGTTGATAGAACCAGTTTTGGAGGAGTTATTGTCCTCTTTGAATATGTCAAAAAAAGTAGGTGGAACTCCTTCTACATTTTAATTGTTACATGTGCATGTATTTATATTTTTTCAACTACATAGCTTCCACATGGTATCCTTCCCACAAGATGAAGAATGTAGGAAGGAGAGAGAGACATGTATTATTTGCCTTGAAAACAACCTTTAATTTTTTTATTTTATTTTTTTGTAGGAGTGTTATACCAGAACTTTAATGGGACATATTGCTCTGACACAGTTTGTATTTACGACTGGTCTGAAAGGTATTTATTTGCATGAATTATTCTGTAATAAGATATTTAAGAGGATCCAACTTATGCCTCCTAAAACTTATTTGGTTAATTACACCTTATATAAGAATGCTGGATTCTGATTGGTTAATAACTGTGATATTTTTTACAAATTCAGGCCTTGCATTGTGAATTTGCAGAATTTTTACTTTTGCCATTTTTACCCTTCACCGAGACGCTGTAACAAAATTTGTAAAACATTATCAGTTGTGCGTTTTATGTAACATCATTCAGTACGATTAAACAGATACATCATGTTAGGTCCTGAAAACTACAAGCAAAAGGTATTATTTATTTAGCCAGTGTTCTAAATAATATTCGGTGTAATTATACAGATATATCATGTTTGGGAGGGGTATTTGCGAAAAATACCAGTCTTGAGACTAAATTTCCCTCGTTTTACGGCTTGGGAAATTTTTTGTCTCTCGCCTGGTATTTTTCGCAAATACCCCTCCCAAACATGATATATCTGTATAAAATTCAAACCAAGCTTAAGCATGGTCCTTTGGGGGTATATATATCTTTCAAAATGGATGTGACAAAGCTGACATCTACACAGGATCAATGTTATTAAAAAAAATTAAATCAGATATTATTTCTTAAATGCTAAAAAATGGCATATATAGCAGCAAAAATATTTTGAAATGAAAATATCTTGTTTTCTACAATGGAGGGTGTTTTATTTTTAAAGAAAACATAACCATTATCATAGATGGATAAAGAAGCCTTTATTGACCTAGCTGCGGAACCCTAGCTCTTTATGGTCTTTTTTTTTTTAAGATATGGTGGACCATCTATGGTCCGCCATATGTTAACAAACAAACAAAAAGGACCATAAAGAGCTACGGTTCCACAGCTATTATTGACCCTGCTATTGTACTGTCCATGTTTATATTATCATTCCTCTTTGTGATCGTACGTGGTTGGGATCCCATTAACCACTTTTCCCTCTCCACATGTTTGTGCCTATCCTTGTCCAGGACCTGGATTTCCAATGTCATATGTCTAGATCTTTTTTTATGTTCAGTGAATCGTGGTGGAGTGATGATTATTCATTTTGCTGATATTGGTGGAATTGTTGACCATCACTGTTAAAACTGTCTTTTCTTACCTGTTTTGATTCTTATTTTAGGTAGAGAGATAGATGCACTAGCCAGACAGCCGTTATGGAAGGTAGGACTACAGTATCTTCATGGTACCGGTCATGGCATAGGATCATATCTTAATGTTCATGAAGGTAATGTATCTGCTATCAATTAAAGTGAATCGCATCATTGGTGTAATGGTTAGCGTGCTTGCCTTGAGTGCGGTAGATTGTGGGTTCGAGCCCAGATCGGGTCAAACCAAAGACTATAAAATTGGTATTTGTTGCTTCTCCACTAAGCACACAGTATTAAGGAGAAAGAACAAAGACTGGATGGCTCAGAATCAGGCTACTGTGTGGCAACATGTCTATCTGTGGACTTTTGTTTCAGTGAACTAGCACAATAAAAATCCAACTAAGGGTGTTGGTCTATTACAAAGCAGATCTCATCATCATCTCATTGAAAATTGACTTGTTCTCCCATTATATAGATGAAAAATTGCAAGTTGGTGTTACTACTTATCACTCACTCTCTTCACTCAATTAAAGTGAGATAATTATTAGTCACACAAATCAAATCAGACCATAGTTATTTGGGGCAGAGAAAAGTATAAATATTGTCAAATCTTAATATTTTGTTAAGAATTTTAAACAACCGAAATTCCTTAAGTGTAGCATTACAACAATAATCTATTAGATATTTTAATCATGTAAACATTGATAGTGTCAAGGGTGACTTTATGACATACATACACATTGTCAATCATTTGCTGTCATTCTCTTTTTCAGCTCACCTGGACCAAAGGTCCATTTGAGGTATTGCCATCACTTTGCATCCATCATTGTCCTCTACGTTGGTCACATTTCAATCTATTTCTCAGAAATTAACAAAGCAATAGGAGCCAAACTTAGCAGACATTTTACTGGGATTGTCCGTTTAGGATTCTCGTTTCATTCAGAGGTTCAAGGTGGCTTTCAGGCCAATTATCTTTTCTAATTGGCTGAGATTTCAAAATTTTCTTCTCAGAAACTACCTGCGTGATGGTATTCTTACATGTTAAGAATTTTCCTTATGTGATCCTCTAAAACGTTTGTGTTTATGTTGATCACAATCTTGGTTGGAATGTTTCTTGGTTGGAATGTTCCTTGAATGGAAATCCATGATGGTCGCCACCAAAGGATAAAGTTTTAACATATGAACATATGAGGAAATTAGTGAATTAATAATTTTTCTCGGAAACAATAGACTAGATTACTCCCAATCAGTGTATGAGTAATAATTTGTTGGTCCCTTACAAAGTTTTTGTGTCAATCCAAAATCTAGTAAACTTGGCTAGAGTGTTTCTTGAAGGGTCTATAAAATGTCTATATTTTGTGACGACCAGGAATCAGAGATGGCCACCAACATAGGACCCTATGGGAAAAGTATTAAATCATTCTTTTCTGAAACATGAGTACTATTTTAGAGCAAAATTGGTTAGAATGCTCCTTGGACAGGCCTCTACAAAAATGAATATTTTTTTGTGTCAATCAGAAATACAAGATGGCTGCCACTGCAACACATATAGTTTTACAATTAGGATGTTAATTCGAATTGGATTGATTTCTGCATAAAAATAGTTAATGAAGATCTAGATGCTGGTTTTGTAAAAACACAAACATATTAACCCTTTATTGAAGACTAGATTTTGAACAGCAAAACAATATATTATTTGTGCATTTCCGACTTGATTCTAAAATTATACTGTTTTTATGAGTTATTTCCCTTTGATCAGGACAAAAAAGGTCACAAAATAACATATATATTTCTTCCCATACTCTTTACAAAAGTTTAATGGTGTAACAACTTATTGATTTGTTTATTTATGAATTGTCCTCAGAATTTTTACAAGGTTCATATATCTACTAGTAATTATAGGATTGATCGATTCGCAATTTTTGTTCGGTTCATGAAGAAATAACCTCAATCAGGTTGTACACACTGTGTAACCCGTGTAGCGGGTTGTGCAAGGGTGTGTACAACCTGATTGAGGTTATTTCGAATGAACCGAACAAATAATTTCGATCAATCCTTATAAATTAATTCAAACTTTTTTTGTTATGATATTAAAAAATATATTTATGTTTTCAAAATAAGGTAAATAATCGGAAATAAATTTAAATAACCCCAAAGGTGCCTCATTTAAAGAAAATCAGCCGATGACAACAGCACACGACGCCTTGAGAACGACGTTTTTTTTTCAGATTTAGTACATTGACAAATAACCTCAACTTTTTAAACCAATCAAAACACGTATAAAATGACATGTGACTCTAAAATTAATTTATAAGAAAATTATACTGATATTCTTTGTCCTTTCCGTTACTTTTGCACGACTGAGTACCAATTTGCCCATAGTAAGGGAAATAACTCCTATGGGAACTCTCATAAATTGCAAGGAATTTATTTCTTGATTTAGATACATTTAAAAGCTGTGATTTGATTGGCTATTAAGACAGTCATAAGGACTTATCTTAGTGTTTTAAAACAATTGCATGACTATGAGGTGTCTCTGCCAGTTGACCCACGGCTGATGTGTGGAGAGTAATCAAAGCGTGATCAGCTGTCTGTGGGTCACTGGTGATGCATCTCAAAAGAGCACATTGATATATTTCCCATCGTTTCTACACATATCAATAAAACAACAACAAAAACTGCAAATTAGATGGTTGGTTGGTTGGTTGGTTGGTTGGTTCAATACAACATTTATATGATAAAGTTTGTCAGTGACTTGTGGCAGGTCAGTGGTTTTCTCCCGGGTACTCCACCAATAAAACTGACCGCCAAAATATAACTGAAATATTGTTGAAAGTGACATTAAATACCATAAACTAACCACCGCAAAATAGAGACAGCCTAAACTGAACATGGTAACATTATAGGACCTGGTAGGATATCAATCACAGCAGCAGATAGTCCCACTGATGCTGCCTTACAGGAACACATGTACTTCTCCATTGGTAAATACTTCATAGAACTTAATTGTTGTATTATAGACTGATTCTTAAATGGCTTATGGTAGTATACCAATGATTCAGCTAGGCACCGGTCACAGGACATTTACCCACCTATTTCTCAAATTGTCCTGAAGAACTTTATAAAAATTAGTTTAATTATTAAAGAATGTCCTGAGGAAATTTTGATAAAACTGGCGATTGTCATGAAGATTTCAAAGTCTAGCTGAAACACTGGTATACAGAGCTTGCTGTAGAATTGATGGATTAATACACAATCTTAGAGATTTAGAGGTGTTATTCATCAAATAATGTTGTTACACTGTTGTCAAAATTCCTGTATTATGGATTTGAACTGCTTGAGAGATATTTATTTTGCCACACAAATTTAAATGTTTTTCTTCTGGTACTTGATCACAGTGGCCCAAATACAAAATGAAATTCAAATTTTCAGGTTTTCAAACCTGACAACATGACAAGCGAAAAAAATAGAAAAAAAGACAAATAAGTTGGCTTACCCATGTACCTCTTGGCTAAGTGAACAATTGTTATTTTCATGCTAAAAATTCGGCTTTCTCTAAATTTTTGCCAAAAAAGTGGGCGAGGTGGGCAAAAGTAACCCCTTCTCCTATGACTCTAGTACTTGCTAAGGAAAGTAGTATTCATATACAATGTAACAACATTCTTTGATAAAATGCTAGTATGCTAGATAAATGTTACATGTTAAAAAGAAGTTGTTTATAATATAATTATACTATTGTAGGTCCTGGAATGATTTCTGTTTATCATCCATTGCAGAAATATGACGAGCCTCTTTCTGAAAATATGTTCTATTCTATTGGTATAATGCATGAACATTTGCTTTTATATGATATGCCTGTTGAAAATCAACAAAATTATGCTTAGATATTGCTATTAACATATACACTGTATCTGCAGCTGTCTTGCACCATTTATTGAAACTATTTTATTTTGGTTTGAAAAGTTCTTATCTCACCTGTCCACTCTCCAAATTACCTATCAGTTTGTTTCCCATCACTATTTCATCATTTTTCACATTTTGACTTTCTCGAGGAGCTATTCAACAAATGAAATGGAAACAAATGCCAGGTATGATCATTAGGGAACGACTATTTAACTTGAAGGGGGGGGGGGTATGTTTTTTTTTTTTTTTTAAATATACTGATTCCCATTGTTGCTGAAAAAAATATTCTGATTTTGGTGGAGGAAAAACAAAATAATATGATTCAGAGTTTCTGTCATATAACCTAATGTTAAATTTTGGAAAAAAAATTTGCGCTTTGCGCCACAAAAAAATCAATATTCTAAAAAAATGTAGATATGTAATTTAGTGTACATGACATGTTTCTGGAATAACCTTCATCAGGTGACGTTTAAAGTCAAAATATCATAAAGCCAAATAATCTAAAAGACTTTGGAAACAAGTAAACCAAAGGGCATAAACAGGATTGCCAAAATCAACTAAGGTTACCAGTACCTTAGTTTTGATCAATTATATATTTAGGAACTGTAAATAAAGAGTAGACATGTAATACAAGACACTAACAAACTTTATCATGTAATGTTGTATTGAGATCAAATTGTTAAGTGTTTTAACCCTGTTCATGTCGAGGTGTACTTGATACAACATTATGTGATAAGGTTTGTCAGTGACTTGTGACAGGTCGGGGGTTTTCTTCGTCTACTCCAGTTTCCTCCACCAATAAAACTGACTGCCACGATATAACTGAAATATTGTTGAAAGTGGCGTTAAGTACCATAAACCAAACCAATCAAATTGCTATGTGCAGGTATTGAATTCCCAATTGTAGAATACAGATTGTATATTAGGTCAATGTTTATACATCTACCATACGATCAGTGGCCATGACCACTGTAATGTTTGCCTTGTGTGTCTGAAGATGTCCGTCATTGTCGCTGTTATCCATCTATAGTTTTGAACAGGATGGGCTTAATTTTGAATTGCACATTGATGAGTTATTATATATCCACCTGTGTACATATATATTTTTTAACTTGCCACTTATGCAAATTAAGCATATTTATTTTTACTAGAATCCAAGTAAAAATCTCTGAAACCACATGACCACATTGAAACTTTGATTTGAAAATGTTAATATTATTTTACAAAATGCCATCATCATTTGCTTGGAGGTGGCAAACTTCATACTTTAACATTTGTGGTGTTTAACTGTTAATAGGACATATAAATTTTTTTGTACTTTTCCTTTAATTTATTTTACAATTTGTTATATCTAGCTGTTTGTTATTGTTGAAATATTACGTTTTTAAACAAATATGATTGTTGTTTCAGCTGTATGATAAATTGATTAGTATTGTACAGTATTATTTACGATATGGAAAGAACTGTAAATAAACATTTTAATATTTATATTTTAAAACTTCACGTAAGATAAATGAAAAACATTTTTTTGTTAAATGTACAGAGATGTGCAAAAAATATTTGTCACTATACTTGCTTTACTGTATTCATTTAAAATCACAATTTTTCGATAAAAAAATAATAATCTAAAGCCAAATCTTTTTTGATTTTCATAATTTTGTTAACAACAAAAGCAATATTAAATGTATTTTTGTCATATAATTTCAACATAGTTTTATATAAAAATTTTAAGAGTTCATTGTATTTATATTGACATATAAATTTGTATTTATTTATTATATTTTTTTTTTGCACAGTGGGTTCTCTTCTCACAAGATTAAAGAGATTGACGGTTATTGTAGGTCCCTTGGTTTTATGTATCTGATATTTCACATTAGAAATCAGATAACTAATATAATTCTGTTACAATTATGAATTAAAACATCAATAGAAAGATGGTGGTTTATACTTCAATACAGTAAAAATAAAATACTAAATTAATTTAAATAAAATACTAAATTAAGTTAAATAAAATACTAAATTAATTTAAATAAAATACTAAATTAAGTTAAATAAAATACTACCCAATAAATTGATTAAAATAAAATACTAAATTGATTTAAATAAAATACTAAATTAATTTAAATAAAATACTAAATTAATTAAATAAAATACTAAATTAATTTAAATAGAATACTAAATTGATTTAAATAAAATACTAAATTAATTAAATAAAATACTAAATTAATTTAAATAAAGTACTAAATTAATTTAAATAAAATACTAAATTAAGTTAAATAAAATACTAAATTGATTAAAATGAAATACTAAATTGATTTGAATAAAATACTACATTAATTGAAATCTTTCAGAGCCTGGTTATTATGAAGACGGTCAGTTTGGTATCAGACATGAAAATATTGCACAGATTGTTAAGGCAGATACAAAGGTAAATAAATATCTTTCATACTACAACAAAATACAAAGCAAAATGACTAGTTCTGGTAAATAAATATCTTTCATACTACACAACAACAAAACACAAAACAAAATGACTAGTTCTGGCAAACAGGTAAATATATAGTACTTGCATCCCAATGGGAGACAACCTGGTAAAATAGTGTCAATCACTTGATCCTAAAGATATGTTGCTTCATATGACCTCTTTCAATGGCTCTTTTACATGGGAGGAGGATAGTATTCTTTAAATTAGAAGTACCTTATTTACGAGATGTGTATAAAATTTGTTATCTCCAACAGATACCCCTCTAGGAAGGGTTGTACTCCACAAGCTGGAAAAACAAGTTCTATGTTTATACTAATATTTCTCTCCGTATATTGAGGATACAATCAAACCCGCCCATGAGGTCACATCTATTAAGCAGTCACCTATATTTAAAGGTCACCTTTTAATATTCTGTCATATAAAATTTCATGTGAAATGAACCTCTTTTAAGAGGCCACCTGTCTTACAAGATCACTTATTCTTTGTCTCAAAGGTGGCCTCTTAATACATGTTTGACTGTAGTAGATTTCTGCTTCATACATGATATTGGTGGTGTGGTGTTATGTTATTTAAAAGTTGTATTATCAATAGTGATTATTATTTATTTTATTTATTTACTTTTTGCAGTATCATTTCCCTGGATGTACATTCTTGACCTTTGACACTGTTACCATGGCACCATATGAACCACATCTCATTGATTATAGTCTGTTGACCAGAGATCAAGTAAGTATGGCTACCTTTCCTAGATTGTTAGTGAATTTACATTGTAAAAGTTGTGAAAAATTATTGGTTTTCTGTTTAAAGTGGGAGCAGCTGAACCTAATCCTGTTGGTTTCTGGTTTTTAACACTAAAGGGATTTTTTATTGTTATATCTGATATTTTTATGTGTTCACATTGTTTTGATTGGTAGGATTTTCAACCGTCATTTAAAAAAAAAAATATGTAAATGAGAACATTACTATCATAGGTTCTACTACAGTTGGCCGTTCATGGGCTTTAAACTTGGCATACTTGATTGTTACAATTTCCATTTTAATTGTATTGTAGGCAATGCTTCAGCATGTAGCAGTGTACATGATGAACAAATTTTTCAATGGAAATCCATACGTTTTGTTATATATGGCCTTTAAAGGAATTATGCGCAAAATGCTGTTTTTATTGGTTTCCAACCATTAACTCGTGTTCTATATATTAGATTGATTTTAAATTTTATAATTAGCTTTAAACAGATAATATACAGGTCATGTTTGATTTTTAGATTTCAGACATTTGTTGTTTTGAGTGATGCCCTTTAATTATGCAAAAAATTAGGATTTTCATTGGTTTCCTAGCAATAACTTGTATTTTATATATATTAGACTGACTTGAAATTCTGTGAGAGATGGAGGTGTATGTTTAACATAATTCAACATTTCGTCTCCTAATGAGTGGTTAGGTATTTGGTGCTTAATGCCACTTTCAACAATATTCAGTTTTATTGAGTGGAGGAAACTGGAGTACCCAAAGAAAACCACCGACCTGTCGCAAGTCACTGACAAACCTTATCACTTAATGTTGTATTGAGTACATCTCACCATGAGTGAGATTCGATCTCCTCCTAATGACAGCAATAGCATCTCTGATGCCATCTATAATTTTATTAATTTAAGTTGCATATGAAAATGTAACCAAATAAATATCTATGTCATTTCTATCTTCTGTAGATTTCATGGTTGAATGATTATCACAAGAAAGTACAAGATACTATTGGACCTCTAATTAAAGACGACCCACTGGCCAGTAGATGGTTGAGTAGTAGAACTGTTTCTATAGAAACTGTAAACAGTGGTTCTGTGTTAACATACAGAGCTATAACCATCTCTGTACTTATTGTTGTTTCCAATATCATCTACTAACCTTTTCAGTATATGAATTGTTGTTTCGCTTTAAAGCGGGCAAAAAGGTCATCTTTTATGCAGAATTCAATGAAAAAAACATATATTTTTCCCATAATCTGGTCAAAATGTTAATGTTGTGAATTTTTTATTTGCTATAAAATTACCATCTGAGGTTCAAATATCTACAAATTATGAGAAAGTTATACACAAATTTGTTGTCGCTTCCATTGCTGTTGCTAGAACGGGTACCATTTTGCCCATCGTAAGGGAATAACTCGTATGAAAAAAGGCATAAAAATGTATAATTTTAGAATCAATTCAGGAACGTGCAAAAGGTATTTTGTAATTATGTAGTAATGTATTGCTTATGAATATGTATAACATTTCCTGAAAATGTCTTTAGAATATGAAAAATAATGTTAATCTAATCATAGTCACTGGTAATCATATATTTTTAGGTCACTTAGCTTTGTGTTTTTCACATCACTTTGACAAACTTTATCACATAATTTTGTATCGAGTACACCTCTTCATAAGAGGTATTCGATCTCACAACTTTAGTGGTGATAGTCCCCAATTGTACAGGTAGTTGTAAAAATCCAACTACCATACAATCACGACCACGACAGCCCCTAATTTAAATAATGGATAAATTAAGAAAAATCTATATTCTAAAGAACAAACCATTGCATTTGGCATGAAGTTTAATTGTGAACTGAAGAATAGAGTGTGTACCAATGAATTACCCAGTGTCTGCGAGTTCAAAGAAAAATTGTGTTTATGTCATGTATTATATAAGTTCTAAGGTTACAGATTGTGTCATGTATTATATAAGTTCAATGGTTGCAGATTGTGTCATGTATTATATAAGTTCTAAGGTTGTAGATATAAGTTCAATGGTTGCAGATTGTGTCATGTATTATATAAGTTCTAAGGTTGTAGATTGTGTCATGTATTATATAAGTTCAATGGTTGCAGATTGTGTCATGTTTTATATAAGTTCTAAGGTTGTAGATTGTGCCATGTATTATATAAGTTCAATGGTTGCAGATTGTGTCATGTATTATATAAGTTCAATGGTTGCAGATTGTGTCATGTATTATATAAGTTCTAAGGTTACAGATTGTGTCATGTATTATATAAGTTCTAAGATTGTAGATTGTGCCATGTATTATATAAGTTCTAAGGTTACATATTGTGTCATGTATTATATAAGTTCAATGGTTGCAGATTGTGTCATGTTTTATATAAGTTCTAAGGTTGTAGAATGTGCCATGTATTATATAAGTTCAATGGTTGCAGATTGTGTCATGTATTATATAAGTTCTAAGGTTGTAGATATATGTTCAATGGTTGCAGATTGTGTCATGTATTATATAAGTTCTAAGGTTGTAGATTGTGTCATGTATTATATAAGTTCAATGGTTGCAGATTGTGTCATGTTTTATATAAGTTCTAAGGTTGTAGATTGTGCCATGTATTATATAAGTTCAATGGTTGCAGATTGTGTCATGTATTATATAAGTTCAATGGTTGCAGATTGTGTCATGTATTATATAAGTTCTAAGGTTACAGATTGTGTCATGTATTATATAAGTTCTAAGATTGTAGATTGTGCCATGTATTATATAAGTTCTAAGGTTACATATTGTGTCATGTATTATATAAGTTCAATGGTTGCAGATTGTGTCATGTTTTATATAAGTTCTAAGGTTGTAGAATGTGCCATGTATTATATAAGTTCAATGGTTGCAGATTGTGTCATGTATTATATAAGTTCAATGGTTGCAGATTGTGTCATGTATTATATAAGTTCAATGGTTGCAGATTGTGTCATGTATTATATAAGTTCAATGGTTGCAGATTGTGATAGTCCCCAATTGTACAGGTAGTTGTAAAAATCCAACTACCATACAATCACGACCACGACAGCCCCTAATTTAAATAATGGATAAATTAAGAAAAATCTATATTCTAAAGAACAAACCATTGCATTTGGCATGAAGTTTAATTGTGAACTGAAGAATAGAGTGTGTACCAATGAATTACCCAGTGTCTGCGAGTTCAAAGAAAAATTGTGTTTATGTCATGTATTATATAAGTTCTAAGGTTACAGATTGTGTCATGTATTATATAAGTTCAATGGTTGCAGATTGTGTCATGTATTATATAAGTTCTAAGGTTGTAGATATAAGTTCAATGGTTGCAGATTGTGTCATGTATTATATAAGTTCTAAGGTTGTAGATTGTGTCATGTATTATATAAGTTCAATGGTTGCAGATTGTGTCATGTTTTATATAAGTTCTAAGGTTGTAGATTGTGCCATGTATTATATAAGTTCAATGGTTGCAGATTGTGTCATGTATTATATAAGTTCAATGGTTGCAGATTGTGTCATGTATTATATAAGTTCTAAGGTTACAGATTGTGTCATGTATTATATAAGTTCTAAGATTGTAGATTGTGCCATGTATTATATAAGTTCTAAGGTTACATATTGTGTCATGTATTATATAAGTTCAATGGTTGCAGATTGTGTCATGTTTTATATAAGTTCTAAGGTTGTAGAATGTGCCATGTATTATATAAGTTCAATGGTTGCAGATTGTGTCATGTATTATATAAGTTCAATGGTTGCAGATTGTGTCATGTATTATATAAGTTCTAAGGTCGTAGATATAAGTTCAATGGTTGCAGATTGTGTCATGTATTATATAAGTTCTAAGGTTGTAGATTGTGTCATGTATTATATAAGTTCAATGGTTGCAGATTGTGTCATGTTTTATATAAGTTCTAAGGTTGTAGATTGTGCCATGTATTATATAAGTTCAATGGTTGCAGATTGTGTCATGTATTATATAAGTTCAATGGTTGCAGATTGTGTCATGTATTATATAAGTTCTAAGGTTACAGATTGTGTCATGTATTATATAAGTTCTAAGATTGTAGATTGTGCCATGTATTATATAAGTTCTAAGGTTACATATTGTGTCATGTATTATATAAGTTCAATGGTTGCAGATTGTGTCATGTTTTATATAAGTTCTAAGGTTGTAGAATGTGCCATGTATTATATAAGTTCAATGGTTGCAGATTGTGTCATGTATTATATAAGTTCAATGGTTGCAGATTGTGTCATGTATTATATAAGTTCTAAGGTCGTAGATATAAGTTCAATGGTTGCAGATTGTGTCATGTATTATATAAATTCTAAGGTTGTAGATTGTGTCATGTATTATATAAGTTCAATGGTTGCAGATTGTGTCATGTTTTATATAAGTTCTAAGGTTGTAGATTGTGCCATGTATTATATAAGTTCAATGGTTGCAGATTGTGTCATGTATTATATAAGTTCAATGGTTGCAGATTGTGTCATGTATTATATAAGTTCTAAGGTTACAGATTGTGTCATGTATTATATAAGTTCTAAGATTGTAGATTGTGCCATGTATTATATAAGTTCTAAGGTTACATATTGTGTCATGTATTATATAAGTTCAATGGTTGCAGATTGTGTCATGTTTTATATAAGTTCTAAGGTTGTAGAATGTGCCATGTATTATATAAGTTCAATGGTTGCAGATTGTGTCATGTATTATATAAGTTCAATGGTTGCAGATTGTGTCATGTATTATATAAGTTCAATGGTTGCAGATTGTGTCATGTATTATATAAGTTCAATGGTTGCAGATTGTGTCATGTATTATATAAGTTCAATGGTTGCAGATTGTGTCATGTATTATATAAGTTCTAAGGTTGTAGATATAAGTTCAATGGTTGCAGATTGTGTCATGTATTATATAAGTTCTAAGGTTGTAGATTGTGTCATGTATTATATAAGTTCAATGGTTGCAGATTGTGTCATGTTTTATATAAGTTCTAAGGTTGTAGATTGTGTCATGTTTTATATAAGTTCTAAGGTTGTAGATTGTGCCATGTATTATATAAGTTCAATGGTTGCAGATTGTGTCATGTATTATATAAGTTCAATGGTTGCAGATTGTGTCATGTATTATATAAGTTCTAAGGTTACAGATTGTGTCATGTATTATATAAGTTCTAAGATTGTAGATTGTGCCATGTATTATATAAGTTCTAAGGTTACATATTGTGTCATGTATTATATAAGTTCAATGGTTGCAGATTGTGTCATGTTTTATATAAGTTCTAAGGTTGTAGAATGTGCCATGTATTATATAAGTTCAATGGTTGCAGATTGTGTCATGTATTATATAAGTTCAATGGTTGCAGATTGTGTCATGTATTATACAAGTTCAATGGTTGCAGATTGTGTCATGTATTATATAAGTTCAATGGTTGCAGATTGTGTCATGTATTATATAAGTTCTAAGGTTACAGATTGTGTCATGTATTATATAAGTTCAATGGTTGCAGATTGTGTCATGTATTATATAAGTTCTAAGGTTGTAGATTGTGCCATGTATTATATAAGTTCAATGGTTGCAGATTGTGTCATGTATTATATAAGTTCAATGGTTGCAGATTGTGTCATGTATTATATATGTTCAATGGTTGCAGATTGTGTCATGTATTATATAAGTTCTAAGGTTACAGATTGTGTCATGTATTATATAAGTTCAATGGTTGCAGATTGTGTCATGTATTATATAAGTTCAATGGTTGCAGATTGTGTCATGTATTATATAAGTTCTAAGGTTGTAGATTGTGCCATGTATTATATAAGTTCTAAGGTTGTAGATTGTGCCATGTATTAAATAAGTTCAATGGTTACCGATTGTGTCATGTATTATATAAGTTCAATGGTTGCAGATTGTGTCATGTATTATATAAGTTCTAAGGTTGTAGATTGTGTCATGTATTATATAAGTTCTAAGGTTACAGATTGTGTCATGTATTATATAAGTTCTAAGGTTGTAGATTGTGCCATGTATTATATAAGTTCTAAGGTTGTAGATTGTGCCATGTATATAAGTTCAATGGTTGCAGATTGTGCCATGTATATAAGTTCAATGGTTGCAGATTATGCCATGTATATAAGTTCTAAGGTTGCAGATTGTGCCATGTATATAAGTTCTAAGGTTGCAGATTGTGCCATGTATATAAGTTCTAAGGTTGCAGATTGTGCCATGTATATAAGTTCAATGGTTGCAGATTGTGCCATGTATATAAGTTCTAAGGTTGCAGATTGTGCCATGTATATAAGTTCTAAGGTTGCAGATTGTGGCATGTATATACGTTCAATGGTTGCAGATTGTGCCATGTATATAAGTTCAATGGTTGCAGATTGTGCCATGTATATAAGTTCAAAGGTTGCAGATTGTGCCATGTATATAAGTTCAATGGTTGCAGATTGTGCCATGTATTTTATCTGTTCAATGGTTGCAGATTGTGCCATGTATTATATAAGTTCAATGGTTGCAGATTGTGCCATGTATATAAGTTCAAAGGTTGCAGATTGTGCCATGTATTATATCTGTTCAATGGTTGCAGATTGTGCCATGTATATAAGTTCAAAGGTTGCAGATTGTGCCATGTATTATATCTGTTCAATGGTTGCAGATTGTGCCATGTATTATATAAGTTCAATGGTTGCAGATTGTGCCATGTATATAAGTTCAAAGGTTGCAGATTGTGCCATGTATTATATCTGTTCAATGGTTGCAGATTGTGTCATGTATTATATAAGTTCAATGGTTGCAGATTGTGCCATGTATATAAGTTCAAAGGATGCAGATTGTGCCATGTATTATATCTGTTCAATGGTTGCAAATTGTTCCTTGTATTATATAGGTTCTAAGGTTGTAGATTGTGCCATGTACTATATAAGTTCAATGGTTGCAGATTGTGCCATGTATTATATAAGTTCTAAGGTTGTAGATTGTGCCATGTATTATATAAGTTCAATGATTGCAGATTGTGTCATGTATTATATAAGTTCAATGATTGCAGATTGTGCCATGTATTATATAAGTTCTAAGGTTGCAGATTGTGCCATGTATTATATAAGTTCAATGATTGCAGATTGTGCCATGTATTATATAAGTTCAATGGTTGCAGATTGTGCTATGTATTATATAAGTTCTAAGGCTGCAGATTGTGCCATGTATTATATAAGTTCTAAGGTTACAGATTGTGTCATGTATTATATAAGTTCTAAGGTTGTAGATTGTGTCATGTATTATATAAGTTCTAAGGTTGTAGATTGTGCCATGTATTATATAAGTTCTAAGGTTACAGATTGTGTCATGTATTATATAAGTTCTAAGGTTGTAGATTGTGCCATGTATTATATAAGTTCTAAGGTTACAGATTGTGTCATGTATATAAGTTCAATGGTTACAGATTGTGCCATGTATTATATAAGTTCTAAGGTTGCAGATTGTGTCATGTATTATATAAGTTCTAAGGTTACAGATTGTGTCATGTATATAAGTTCAATGGTTAAAGATTGTGCCATGTATTATATAAGTTCTAAGGTTGCAGATTGTGCCATGTATATAAGTTCTAAGGTTGCAGATTGTGCCATGTATACAAGTTCAATGGTTACAGATTGTGCCATGTATTATATAAGTTCTAAGGTTGCAGATTGTGCCATGTATATAAGTTCTAAGGTTGCAGATTGTGCCATGTATATAAGTTCAATGGTTGCAGATTGTGCCATGTATATAAGTTCAATGGTTGTAGATTGTGCCATGTATATAAGTTCTAAGGTTGCAGATTGTGCCATGTATATAAGTTCAATGGTTGCAGATTGTGCCATGTATATATGTTCAATGGTTGCAGATTGTGCCATGTATATAAGTTCAAATGTTGCAGATTGTGCCATGTATATAAGTTCTAAGGCTGCAGATTGTGCCATGTATATAAGTTCAATGGTTGCAGATTGTGCCATGTATATAAGTTCAATGGTTGCAGATTGTGCCATGTATATAAGTTCAAAGGTTTCAGATTGTGCCATGTATATAAGTTCAATGGTTGCAGATTGTGCCATGTATTATATCTGTTCAATGGTTGCAGATTGTGCCATGTATATAAGTTCAATGGTTGCAGATTGTGTCATGTATATAAGTTCAAAGGTTGCAGATTGTGCCATGTATTATATCTGTTCAATGGTTGCAGATTGTGCCATGTATATAAGTTCAAAGGTTGCAGATTGTGCCATGTATTATATAAGTTCAATGGTTGCAGATTGTGCCATGTATATAAGTTCAAAGGTTGCAGATTGTGCCATGTATATAAGTTCAAAGGTTGCAGATTGTGCCATGTATATAAGTTCAAAGGTTGCAGATTGTGCCATGTATTATATCTGTTCAATGGTTGCAGATTGTGCCATGTATTATATATGTTCAATGGTTGCAGATAGTGCCATGTATTATATAAGTTCAATGGTTGCAGATTGTGCCATGTATTATATATGTTCAAAATTTGCAGATTGTGCCATGTATTATATAAGTTCAATGGTTGCAGATTGTGTCATGTATTATATATGTTCAATGGTTGCAGATTGTGCCATGTATCATATATGTTCAATGGCTGCAGATTGTGCCATGTATCATATATGTTCAATGGGTGCAGATTGTGCCATGTACGGGTATTATATAAGTTCAAAGGTTGCAGATTGTGCCATGTATTATATAAGTTCAGTGATTGCAGATTGTGCCATGTATTATATAAGTTCAATGGTTGCAGATTGTGCCATGTATTATATAAGTTCAATGGTTGCAGATTGTGCCATGTATTATATATATTCAATGGTTGCAGATTGTGTCATGAATTATATACGTTCAAAGGTTAAAACAGATTATCAATATTTTTTGTATACAAGGGCAACGCAAAGCGTGGCGTATCCCCTCGCCTAAAAATTTGACCCTGTGACCTTGACCTTTGACCTATGACCTTGAAAATAAATAGGGTTCCTGATTCTCTTAAGGACTATTTATGTACCAAGTTTTGTCAAAATCCATTGAAGGATGTTGATTCTAGAGTGTTCACAAGGATGCTATGCGGTAAAAATGTGACCCCTTGACCTTTGACCTTGAAAATCAATAGGGTTCCAGACTCACCTAAGGACTATGTATGTATCCAGTTTGGTCAAAATCCATTGAAGGATGTTGATTCTAGAGTGTTCACAAGGATGTTATGCGGTAACAATTTGACCCGGTGACATTGACCTTTGACCTACATGTATGACCTGGAAAATCAATAGGTTTCCAGACTCTCTTAAGGACTAAGTATGTACCAAGTTTGGTCAAAATCCATTGAAGGATGTTGATTCTAGTGTTCACAAGGATGTTATGTGGTAAAAATTTGACCCCTTGACCTTTGACCTATGACCTTGAAAATCAATAGGGTTCCAGATTCTCTTAAGGACTAAGTATGTACCAAGTTTGGTCAAAATCCATTGAAGGATGTTGATTCTAGAGTGTTCACAAGGATGTTACGGAAGGACGGAAGGACAGACGGTAGCGTTACTATATCCCTTTGCAACTTCGTTGGCGAGGGGATAAAAAAATTGATAATAAAATTATGTCAATTTCTGTAATGTACACAATAAGTGCCAGGTAGGCAGCAAGAAATGGGTGTTTACTGGTTCCGCGAGACGAATCAAATGCATGAATCACTGGTACCCGAAAAACAGGACGTATTGTTGAAAATGATACTTGTTGCAGGAGCTCCTAATGAGCAACAAGTAATCGTCATTAATGACCTGTGAGTGATTGTTGTTCAACACCAAATGAGCAATTTTACAGCTTTATCATGGAACATTTTGATGAGATGATGTTGATGTCCACTTTGTACAAAGATCAATGCTTAGTTTGATTTTTATAGTACTAGTTCACTAAAACAATCTGAGGGTAAACGTATCTTGGTTAAACACATTATCCTGAATCCAGGCCAACCAGTCTTTGTTCTTATTCCTTTATGCTGCATGGTGTAGCAGAGAAGCAACAAATACCAATTCTCTAGTCTTTGTCTTGACCAGGGCTCAATCTCATGATCTACTGCACTTGAGGCAAGCACACTCTAACCATTACACCACCGATTTGGTCTCCCTTATAAAGCCTCATTGAAGAACCATATTTTTGTCTCCTATCTAAAAATGAGAATCACTAATCAATTCCCTCCACTACAGTAATGTACAGTAGAACCTGTGCAATCTGACACCTGAGTTTTCTGATGTCCTGTGACATTCGACCAAAATTTAAGGTCCCAAAGTATTTCTGTTAACTAAAATATAACCCGAGTATTCCAACATCCTGTACAATCCGACACATTTCCCTGGTCCCTTGGTGTGTCGGATTAGACAGGTTCCACTATATATTCAATCTTCAGCTAAAAAATTAACCAACAATAACTAAAACTGTTCAAGTGATATCACATTTAATTTATTCAGATTTTGTTTTTGAAATAAATACATTTCAACAATTATTAAAATATAATAAATTCACAACACATTTACTGGAATGTAATTTATACATAGATATGTTACATCTGATATGCTTAAAGTTTGGTGGGATAAGACTACATCCAGTTAAACATTCATCAGAAAAGGGAAACAGAAAAGATGGACAGTGTCCTGTTTAAGTGCATAACATAATACAAACTGTCTTTTTCCCCCTTTTATTCAACAAAAAATACACATTTTCACTTCAAGAGTAACAGTAATTTATTTCCTTCAATACTCTTAAATTAAGCTATTTTTGGAAAAATATTTCAAACTGTACACTTATTGAAAAATGATATACAGTGAAACTTGTCTAAACCAAACCCTGAATAAATCAAATTTTAAACAAGGATAATGCAAAGCGTGGTATATCCCCTCGCCTAAAAATTTGACCTGGTGACCTTGACCTTTGACCTTGAAAATCAATAGGGTTCCAGATTCTCTTAAGGACTAAGCATGTACCAAGTTTGGTCAAAATCCATTGAAGGATGTTGATTCTAGAGTGTTCACAAGGATGTTACATGGTAAAAATTTGACCTGGTTACCTTGACCTTTGACCTTGAAAATCAATAGGGTTCCAGATTCTCTTAAGGATTAAGTATGTACCAAGTTTGGTCAAAATCCATTGAAGGATGTTGATTCTAGTGTTCACAAGGATGTTATGTGGTAAAAATTTGACCCTTTGACCTATGACCTTGAAAATCAATAGGGTTCCAGATTTTCTGAAGGACTAAGTATGTACAGTGGGACTTGTACAATCCAACATCCTGTGATATCCGACAAAAAATGATGGTCCCAAAGTATTTAATTAAAATAAGACCCGAGTATTCCGACATCCTGTACAATCCGACACATTTCCCTGGTCCCTTAGTGTGTCGGATTAGACAGGTTCCACTGTACCAAGTTTGGTCAAAATCCATTGAAGGATGTTGATTCTAGATTGTTCACAAGGATGTTATGGAAGGACGGATGGTAGCGTTACTATATCCCTTCGCAACTTCGTTGGCGAGGGGATAATAAAGTTCCAAAGTAGGAAATCTTTGTTAATTTAAGCTGTATTAACTGAACACCTGCATATTCCCAACACAAAAACTGGTTCCAAGGAGGCTTAGGTTTAGACAGATTTGACTATATTGACTCCAGAATCTTGAGACCTGTTGCATAGATAAAACAGTTGAACAACAAATTTTGCATACACTATAGTTCACTGGTGAACAGCTAACATCAAGGCACATGAAATAGGCAAACACACCATGATTTACTGGTGAGTTAATTAACACCAGTTAAAAAATACATCACAATAGAACTTCCATATCTAAAAATAGTTTACAATGGAACTTAGCTTCCATGTCTAAAAATAGTTTACCCGTGAGAAGGATCACATCTTAAAAATGCATTTGTGCCAAAAGTTGTGCGAATTGAATTCTTACTTTATACAATGGACAAATAACTTCATTTTCACATGCTGAATTTTTAATAAATATTAAAAGGAGAAAAATAAATTGCTCTTTTCTGACCATGTACATTGCACATACTATCATGACATTGACATCTTGGAAATATACATTACAACAAAATATCACACTTGCTGAGCTATACCTTACACATGCCGACAACAAGATATCCAGTGAGCATAAATAAGAAATTGACAACACTGACCACACGACAAGTAGATCAGGACGGACGTCAATTAAGGGCCACTTGTGATCTCATTTCAACCAGTGGTAGGACGGACTGTTGATTCTAGATTTTGTTTGGTTATAAAATGCTGTTCTTGGAATGATGAACATTATTTTGTACATTTGGTTCATCAGAATAGGATTATAAAATATGACATTTCTTAAAAATATACTTTTTTTTCAGATATTACAAGCTGATTTATAGATTGATTTAAGTTTTTATCATAGAAATTAGTTAAAGGAGTGATAGCAATACTTATAAAATTGTAAATAAATTGAAATTAGTATCAAAACGTATGTTAACTTTGATTTATCTTCTTCAAGTATTTTTAGCCTTAGCTACAATTGGCTGTATGTTTGTTTTCCTCAGCCATAGATAGCCCTCAGCTGCATTTGGCTATAGTGTTATCTCCCTTAGGCACAGATAACCTAAATATTGAACTTTATTGTTTTTATTTTTCTTTATTAAAGTTTGACATTTAAATTTAATTTTTTTATCTGTTTAGGGTCAAAGCACCACTAAAGAACTGGAATACAAAAAGGCACATTTGGTGCACTACATTAACATAGGTATTTTAAAGGTTAAATAAGTATGTAAAAAATAATGCAACATTTTTATACTTCTGGTTAATTTTTTAACAGTGGCTAGAACATATAGCTTACATGTACAAAAATAAAAACTCAAGCAACAAATTAAAGCTAGACTTGGGAGTCAACATGTAACAGAATCTTAACATGCAAAGGAAAGATAACTCTTCATATTGTTATTGCTGTAACTTGATTCAATAACAACTGATCGATTGATTGGTGTTTAATGCCAACTTAGAACGATTCAATAACAAATCTAATGTAGACTTCTTATCACTAATAAAATGAAAACATTTTAATTTTGCATAAAAAAGAAGATTGAAACAAATTAATATAACAATTTGGAATTTAAAATAGTATTACAGTGGTTTGTTTAACGAGAAATGAATTTTGGTTGTAAAATAGGTACAATTTTCCTGTAAAACCATTCATAAAATTAAAAAATAAATTATTATTTATTAAAACTTTTATTAATTTATTAAATAATGAGGTAAACAAAACTATTTTCCAACCTAAGAGAGACTCATAAAATTTTATATATCACAGATGTGCTTTTTCTATTAAAAAAAAACCCTTCAACGACAAAAAATATCACATCACAAAAAATAAATACAAAGCTTATGTACATAATATTTTAACAGTATTAGAAGAACAAGTTAAACATTGACCTGTTGACCTTCAAATATTTGTAAAATTGCTGTCCTATTTGTGCAAATTAAGTTTGTAAAATTTCAATAATTTTTGCATACCCTATAATACATGACAGTCATTTAATGACTATAACTCTATACAAGTCAGATACAGCTGAATTAGCACTTTACATTACATTAATTAGAAAAATATAAAACTATTTTATTTTGTCCTAAGTTCACGGTTATTATTTTTTCTTCTTCCCTCCACCGGGACTTTTGTTTCCTTTGGCACTTTTCCCACGTTTTGGAGATTTTGTTTCCGATTCTGCTTTAGAAGCTGCTTCTTTATCAGCTAGATCTTCTAAACGTTTTCTTTCAGCTTCTAAATAAGTCTGTCTAAAAGCTTCTCTAGGTTTATTTATTTCCTCCCTAGCTTTATCTAGCATGACCTTAGAAAAAAATAGAAAAAAACAATAATAAGTTTTGTATTATGTTAAAAGAGGAGAAATAGATATTAAATGGTTGATAGGTAATAATTGATACAAATGAGTGATTGTTGTTTAATTTACATCAAGACCAACAGTTTTGTCAGCTACATCATGTTGTATTCAAGTTAAATTTCTGTGAGATGATGATGTCCACTTTGTACTAGACAAACATTCAGTTGGATTTGTATAGACTTAGCTGACTGAATGAACCAATAGTCCACTCATGTTGCTCCACTCAGACACATTATCCTGAGCCAACCAGTCTTTGCTCTTACTCCTTAAGGCTATATGCTTACCGAAGAAGCAGCAAATATTAATTTAATAATCTTTGGTTTTACCCGACAAAAGCCTGAAGTCACGATCTACCCCACTCGAGGTGAGTCTGTCATTACACCACAGATGTGCATTAATTTTTATGAAGACAAGAATGTTGATTGATAACATTAGAAAAGACTTGTAGAATTAAACAAAATTACATGGGGGGACAGACAACAGTATATCATATTTTTTTGGGATTCAATGTAAGCTGCTTCTAATTTATCAGGAGTCGTCACGAACATATGGTAGTTGGATTTATAACTACCTATGCAATTAGTATCTATCACCACTGAAGTAGTGGCGAGGTTTATTCGGTACAACATTATGTGATAAAGTTTGTCAGAGACTTGCAGCGGATTGGTGGTTTTCTCCGGGTACTCTGGTTTCCTCCACCAATAAAACTGACCACCACAATATAATTGAAATATTGTTGAAAGTGGCATTAAGCATCATAAAGCAACCAAACCAACCATTATTAAACCTTACCTGTAGTTCTTCACATTCTTCCAACTGTCTAATTTTAATCTGGTTCCTGTTCTGTTTATCACTATCTCTCCATTGTTTGACCTGGTCACGGAACCTGTTGTATTCTTCTACTTCCTCTTTTTGTTCTTCGTCACGTCTTCTCATCTCCTCATCATCAAGATATCGTGGCTCTCTAGATCCTTTCCTGTAACCATACACATATTTCTGTTCTTTTATTAACATTTTTTGAATTATTTTATTTTATTTTTTAAATTATCTTTTAAAAATATAAATTTTTTAAAATATCTTTTTGTTCTTTTATTAGCACTTTTAAAGTAATTTTTATTTTATTTTTTACATTAGCTTTTCGTTCTTTTATTAGCACTTTTAAAATCATTTCATTTTATTTTTAAAATGATCTTTTTTGTTCTTTTATTTGCATTTTTTAAATGATTTTATTTGCATTTTTTAAATGATTTTATTTTCTTTTTTAAATTATCTTTTTGTTCTCTTGTTAGCACTTTTAAAATTATTT
Organism: Bathymodiolus septemdierum; assembly: GCA_963383655.1. Lineage (NCBI taxonomy): Eukaryota > Metazoa > Mollusca > Bivalvia > Mytilida > Modiolidae > Bathymodiolus > Bathymodiolus septemdierum. The sequence goes on along the minus strand of OY726517.1, from coordinate 115,039,635 downwards.
TATTTCATTTTTTAAATTATCAGTTTCGTAATAAATTACCTGTCCAGCCAGGTCCCTTGTGTACATAAAGATTTTTTTTTCATAATTCAACATTAATAAAGGTTTTTATTCAATTACAAGTGAAAAGTTGAATCTAATTTTATCAGATGCCAAAAATTGTGATTCTCGCATGAAAATGATGTTCGGTTCACCTTTACCACCAGTTGTTTGTAGGAGGGATCAGGTCTTATTTACGTTATTTGTGTTTGCTTACATATAGTCGTGTCCAACACATATTGTGTTATATTTTTATTTTGTTTTTCTTCATCTTGTGTGACCTATAGTGCCAGTTTCTCAGAATTGTTCATTTTTTTATTGTCCATTCGGTATTCTCTAACATTTATTTGCCTGATTCTAGTGGAATAGCATGCAAATTAATAACAAATACCAGACACCACAATCTGTCAACTCATGGTGATATTTTACCTGACAAATGGAGAAATATCCAATGGTTTCAACATTTCTTTAGGTGTGGCTGGACGAGGAGGTTCGAGTGTCAGATTCTCATCTCCAGACTCATGTAGAGACATAGGAGTTGTAGGAGGCATTATATCTCCCTCCTCCTCAGATTTCTTCTCATCAGCACCTTCCTCCTCTTCTTTATCTGGTTGTAACTTTATCATGTTTTTACCAAGATAGGCCAACCTCGATTGTAATGCCTGGAGTAAAAAAAAAAAAAATTGGTAATGGTACACATAGTAACTCATGAAGTAATTTCTTATCCTCTACATAGACAGAATATATATGTAAAAAGTGATTGCCATTTGAAAACTGTCCGAGGTGTTTGAAATTTCAGTGCAGTGTTGCAAAATGTTTGTTTTTATAAATTAAACGTCTTTTTTCTGTGTAAAATTATATGCATACCATATGTTTCTTTTGTTTTTTATTTTTGTATTTGTATCTGCCTCTGCTTTTCTTTAAAAATAAACAAAGTACAAAACAAAACTCATGAAGTAATGTCAAATAATACATTTGTCTAGCAATAAATTGAACATTATACTATAGTTGCTTTTGTAAACACCTCTACTAACAAATATTTCTCTTGAAAATCATGCTTAAAAATTACTAATGTGCACAAAAAAAATGACTTTTTTCCACAATAAACCTTTTGCATATTCCTGATTTGATTTTAAAATTATACATTTTTATACCATTTTGATAGGAGTTATTTCCCTTACGACAAGCAAAATGGTACCGGGCTAGCAAGAGCAATGGAAACAACAACAAATTTGCTTATAATTTCATCATAATTTGTAGATATTTGAACCTTGTAAAATTAGCAAATAGAAAATTCAAAAATTGTTACAACATTAAAATTTTTAACAGATTATGGCAAAAATATATAAGTTATTTTCATTGAACTTTTGCATGAAAGGGGACACTTTGCCTGCCTAAAATGAAAATTATTGCATGAAAGGGGACATTTAGGCACACCTCTAAAATTATTGCATGAAAGGGACATTTATGCCCAACTCTAAAATTATTGCATGAAAAGGGACATTTATGCCCAACTCTAAAATTATTGCATGAAAGGGGACATTTACACCCACCTCTAAAATTATTGCATGAAAGGGGACATTTAGGCCCACCTCTAAAATTATTGCATGAAAGGGGACATTTAGGCACACCTTTAAAATTATTGCATGAAAGGGGACATTTAGGCCCACCTCTCAAATTATTGCATGAAATGGGACATTTATGCCCAACTCTAAAATTATTGCATGAAAGGGGACATTTACGCCCAACTCTAAAATTATTGCATGAAAGGGGACATTTACACCCACCTCTAAAATTATTGCATGAAAGGGGACATTTAGGCCCACCTCTAAAATTATTGCATGAAAGGGGACATTTAGGCCCACCTCTAAAATTATTGCATGAAAGGGGACATTTAGGCCCACCTTTAAAATTATTGCATGAAAGGGGACATTTAGGCCCATTTCTAAAATTATTGCATGAAAGGGGACATTTAGGCCCACCTCTAAAATTATTGCATGAAAGGGGACATTTATGCCCAACTCTAAAATTATTGCATGAAAGGGGACATTTATGCTCAACTCTAAAATTATTGCATGAAAGGGGACATTTACACCCACCTCTAAAATTATTGCATGAAAGGGGACATTTAGGCCCACCTCTAAAATTATTGCATGAAAGGGGACATTTAGGCCCATCTTTAAAATTATTGCATGAAAGGGAACATTTAGGCCCATCTCTAAAATTATTGCATGAAAGGGGACATTTAGGCCCACCTCTAAAATTATTGCATGAAAGGGGACAGTTAGGCCCACTTCTAAGAGATATTAATCCTGTTAACTGTATCTCTTTAAAAGTTTGACATGAGTAAATGGTCTATTGTTGTTTTACCTTTGCTGCACGTCCAGGTTGTGCAGTTTCCCAAGCTTTCTTCGTGGCTCTGATTTCATCAGCTCTTTCTGTGTCTTTCTTCACGTCAATATTGTCCTTTAAAATTACAGTAATCAAAGTTGATAATTTAGAGGCTTACACCTTCAGATCAAGTAATTGTGAAAACATATACAATTCATCATTATAGAGTTAAGACACTTTTAACATGCACGTCATGATATGATATTAAACTTAATGAAAATTTGTCTTGGAACAGGTACACAGGTATTTCATACTACTACAATTTGAATTCTTATTAACAATAACCCCTTTTGTTCGAGTTAAAAAATTGGGGAGAGGGGTATGCGATTTTAATGATTTAAATGATTTCTTGATTCACTGACAACTTTTGTAGTCTCTGGTTTTATTAATGTGAACACAACACCTCTTTAAGTCAACTAGTACTATAATATTACCTACTTCGTATCACTACATCTTCTCTAGCCAATGTAATTATTAATAAAACTAAGGTTCTCCTCCCTCAGACATAGGTGACCGTAGCTGATTTTGGCTATCCTGTTTAGGCAGTTTGACTTTAATGCTCCCAAAACTTTAAATTAATTAGCTTTCTAATCTTTTCACTTTGAGCGTACCTGATGAAGGTTATTACAATCTTTTCACTGAGCATACCTGATGAAGGTTATTACAATCTTTTCAGTTTGAGCGTACCTGATGAAGGTTATTACAATCTTTTCACTTTGAGCGTACCTGATGAAGGTTATTACAATCTTTTCACTTTGAGCGTACCTGATGAAGGTTATTGCAATCTTTTCACTTTGAGCGTACCTGATGAAGGTTATTACAATCTTTTCACTGAGCATACCTGATGAAGGTTATTACAATCTTTTCATTTTGAGCGTACCTGATGAAGGTTATTACAATCTTTTCACTTTGAGCGTACCTGATGAAGGTTATTACAATCTTTTCATTTTGAGCGTACCTGATGAAGGTTATTACAATCTTTTCATTTTGAGCATACCTGATGAAGGTTATTGCAATCTTTTCACTTTGAGCATACCTGATGAAGGTTATTACAATCTTTTCATTTTGAGCATACCTGATGAAGGTTATTACAATCTTTTCATTTTGAGCGTACCTGATGAAGGTTATTACAATCTTTTCACTTTGAGCGTACCTGATGAAGGTTATTACAATCTTTTCATTTTGAGCGTACCTGATGAAGGTTATTACAATCTTTTCATTTTGAGCATACCTGATGAAGGTTATTGCAATCTTTTCACTTTGAGCATACCTGATGAAGGTTATTACAATCTTTTCATTTTGAGCGTACCTGATGAAGGTTATTACAATCTTTTCACTTTGAGCGTACCTGATGAAGGTTATTACAATCTTTTCATTTTGAGCGTACCTGATGAAGGTTATTGCAATCTTTTCACTTTGAGCGTACCTGATGAAGGTTATTACAATCTTTTCATTTTGAGTGTACCTGATGAAGGTTATTGCAATCTTTTCACTTTGAGCGTACCTGATGAAGGTTATTACAATCTTTTCATTTTGAGCGTACCTGATGAAGGTTATTACAATCTTTTCATTTTGAGTGTACCTGATGAAGGTTATTACAATCTTTTCACTTTGAGTGTACCTGATGAAGGTTATTGAAGAAACTGTTGTGTGCACTAAATTAGATATCTATGGTTTTATTCTTACTATGTCCAGTATTAAAGTACTTACAGCCTCTTTGTCATCACTGATAACCCTGAGTGTCCAATGAGGTTTACTCTGATCAAAGGCCTGTGAAGGAGGTCGTGACCCTTTACCATCCTTGTCTTTATCCTTGCCTCCTTTATCTTTACCACCTTTACCTCCTTTAGCACCAGATTTATTTGTGCTGGCAGAGGCTGGAACCTTTTCTTGTTTGGGAGGTGATGCTGGTCTTTCCTTGTTTGCAACTTAACACAAAATTAAAAGATGATTGTTAATAAACAAAATTTGATCTTGTTTGCAAAGAAGCATAAATGAAATCATGACAAATTTTGAAGTCGTACTCAATTATCTAATTCTCAGAACTGGTTCTATGAGTTCATTGAAACTTTATGTATGTTTTGTATGATAATGAAAGGAACTTGCCCAAATTATTAGAGGTAATACCCATGTTTTGAATGATTGTTTAAGTAAAATATATATCCATGTATGAAGTATCGTTGCTGTATGCGTGTGATATTTAACTAAATGCAAAACTTGACCATGATGAAAAGATGAATATCTAAAATGCTACATTACCATGGCAACTTGAACTTGCTTTGCAAGTGACTAAAAATATCTGACCAGTTAAATAAACAGTATGTCACATACATTAAAATACATACTTCAAAATTTTAAAAAAAAGAGGAGAATTATATAATAGAGGTTTCTAAATATATTAAGGGGTAAAAAATATTCATGTTTGGTTAGCAGTTAATATACAAAAAAAAAACATATGTAAAAAATAATAAATGTAAGAAATTAAAATAAAATAGTAAATAAAAATATTATAAAATGTCATCTTGTTATTTCTATTTTTAAGTTGATATATTTTTTTTAAATAAACAGCAAAATAAATAGTATATTTGTTTCCAAACCCCTCCACCTTCATTAAAAAGGTAGTTTTAAAAGCTACAAAATAAAAAAGATAAAATAAAATTACCATCTACTACATGTACACCATTTGATTCAGAGAAATCTGTAAAAATAATACCTCATAAAAAAACAAAATGAAAGGATCCCTTTGTAAAACAAGTTCTCCCCTAATTACCAGAATTGTATCAAAGTAATGAACCATGAATGATGAAATGGAATAATTTGAATGGTTAAAAAGTCAACGATTTATTAAAGTTCTAACACAAATGAGTCCAGAAAACTATTTTGATCTTATTAGCCAAACAAAAAGATAGTTTTGACAAAGTACGGTACTAATGAAAAGTCTACTGATAATGAAAAAAATATATGCCTTATTAACCAAAATACCAGGATTTAATATAAATTGTTTAGAAAATAGAGTATTTACAATACTATATATACCAGTCTACACTATAAATTTGTGCCTATCAATTATACACAACAACCAAAACCTTTAAAGAAACATTTACTTGTACTAAAACTTAATCTCCTGCTTATATTTGATTGTTTACGACGTCTTGTATCTTTCATGACTTCGTGTTCTGGTTCAAGCTTTAGAGGTGGGTAATTAAAATAATGATCTACAAAATGTTTGATGTACAAGAATAAGTAAAAAATACACCAGAAATTACAAATACTGCTACTGCTGACAACATCAAGATTAAAGATTGAAATGAGAAATTACTAAAATAATCAAGTAAATTTCTTTATGTAAATAAGTAAATATTTTGATTTATTCTGTAAATCTGAGGTTACGGTGCAAAGGTCAATTTTGACCATACCAAAAAATCCTGCTAAAACCTTGAAAACATTTAGACTACAAAGTGTTGATTTCATATCATCTAAAATATACACCATTTTAGGAAATTGTAATAACATAATGGCAGTGATAGCATACTGGATTAGGTTTGATAATGACAGCGATAGCATACTGGACTAGGTTTGCCCAAATCTCAATGGATTACAGTATTAATTAGGTTTAAATTCTACCTTACAGCCCCCTTTCATACACTATTTTCTAGAATAGCCCTAACAACTATAGTCAACATATGGTAATTATATTAAAATTCCTCTTCACTAACCTGAAAATCTACTCTCATTTTTTTAATAGGTGGCGATATTCTAATCCAAATGCTGGTAATTTTAGAAAAATGCACTGGGCTTCATTATTTTGTAAAATGTATTTTATTTCTGTGTTGATATAAATTTATAGAAAATGCAAAAAATTTTATACAACACAAATAATAACGATTTCATCCTAAAATCATGAAATATGCTATTTTATTTAAGAATAAGATATACTTAAATGGTCTTGAAGATTTGAAACAGGACAAAAATACAATGAAACCTATTTAATCTGAACCTCCTTGGGACCAACATCTGTGTTTGGAATAGGCAGGTGTTCTGTTTATACAGGTTAAATTAACAAAGATACTACAGCCTACTTTTAAGTTCATTCTTTTCCATTTCTTTCAACATCTGTACAAATGCCCAACTGGCTTCACTAAGTGGCCAGCTATCCTTCAACACTGTGGCCTGGATTACATACTTATGATTCTACAAATAATACATTAAACATACCATATAATATAGTTTGGTCATAGTTGGAGCATTCATTAGAAATAAGACGTTTTCCCAAAAAGAAAAAGAAATCTAACACTTACAATTTGTTTGACTCAGTGTTATTGTATCATTTCCAATAACACTAACATACAAGTCTATCACCAATACCGCGTGGGTTCGCACCCGGCTTTGTAAATTACAAAAAAGGGTGCATTCGACTCACAGCCGCAAGTGATAAAGCTTACCAGTTGCTTGCCCATGGTCGGTGGTTCTCTCCGGGTACTCCGGCTTCTTCCACCACTAAAACTAGTCGCCATGATATAGCTGAAATATTGCTGAAAGTGGCATTAAACACCAAAAATCAATCGATCAATCAATCAATCAATAACACTAATCACCCAGTTATGTATGTGAGGGTTGGAATTTTACTCCTATGTAGAAACTATTTACATGATTGCATCATTTCACTTAAAGAGGGGAGATTAGGGCCCATAAAACTAGTTTAACATCGCCACAGATCATTGAAGTGTCTGTACCAATCCAGAAGATTAATTAGTTGTATATATGTGTGTTGGTGATATCCATTTGGCAACAGTTTCTTCAATTGTTCAATTAGATTTTGTGACTGTTATGATGGTGTGGTATCAATGTACCATGAGATAAGATTGTTTATCTTCATCAATGTACCATGAGATAAGATTGTTTATCAATGTACCATGAGATACGATTGTTTATCTTCATCAATGTACCATGAGATAAGATTGTTTATCTTCATCAATGTATCATGAGATAAGATTGTTTATCAATGTACCATGAGATACGATTGTTTATCTTCATCAATGTACCATGAGATAAGATTGTTTATCTTCATCAATGTACCATGAGATAAGATTGTTTATCAATGTACCATGAGATACGATTGTTTATCTTCATCAATGTACCATGAGATAAGATTGTTTATCTTCATCAATGTACCATGAGATAAGATTGTTTATCTTCATCAATGTACCATGAGATAAGATTGTTTATCTTCATCAATGTACCATGAGATAAGATTGTTTATCAATGTACCATGAGATAAGATTGTTTATCTTCATCAATGTACCATGAGATAAGATTGTTTATCAGTAATTGATACATTGTTCCTTTGATCTCATTGATATTATCAATATCAACAGACTGACTCTGATACAGGAAATTATCGTTGTCATTATCAACAGACTGACTCTGATATCATTATCAACAGACTGACTCTGATATCATTATCAACAAACTGACTCTGATACAGGATATTATTCTTCAGTTTGTCATCAAACACATTATGATATTACTGAATAAATATGAACGTCAGTTCTGAAGGTCTCAACATACATTATTACAACTCGTCTTATTGAAATCACACCTATACAAGCTGACCTTCATAATTATTGTTATTCTTAATATATTATTCAAGAAAGCCTTGAATCTCCAGATTTTTTTTAAACCATTTTAACATTTAAATTTCTGTTAAAAGAACTTTAGAATTCATCCTAATAAGTTGTCAGAAAGAATTTCATGCATGAAAAGTCATGGAATTTTTTTAAAGAAAAGGATGTGCAGAGTTGTCTCACCTTGACTTCTTGATCTTCCCCGTCACTAAGTGCAGCATCAGATTGGTGACTTGACCTCTGAAATACACACCACACATCACACAACCAACTACCACCAACAGTGTGCAACCAATATGTCATTTTCCAACATTTTAAAAGCAACAAAATGGGACTCAATGTGGTCTAATTTTTTTTTTAATTTTCGGTTCTTATATCCATTTTTTTTAAATATATTTAATATATTTGATATAAATGAAATATTGTTGAAAGTGACCCTAACTCTAATATATTTGAAAATGATATTCAAACATCCATGTATAAAACCTCTAACTGAGGAATCTACAAATTTCCAAACATTTGCATAAATGAATATAAATATGGTTTTAAAATTGACGTCTTAATTTTCTCAAATATCAATTCATCATGCAAGTACTTTAGAATAAGCACACCTCAACCTATTTAAAAAAAATACAAAAAAATATGTATATTTTTATTCTTCTAAGGTGTCGTTTGCAAGAAAAAAAGTTAAGTATATAAGCTGCATCTTAGATAATAATTGCTCAATTCTCCATCTTCTTTATTTAGTGCCAAGTGCTGGGAATATAGAAAGGAAGTTGTAATATACTACAATTGACATGAGATGTCTATACTTACAGAGGCAGGACGTTCAATACTTTTAGCCGAGCCTGTTCTCTTTCCTTTCCCAGCATTCTCCTTACTTCCTCCTTTTCCACCTTTCTCTTTGGAATCTTTATTGGCTGAAAAATAAATGCAAATACATGTATCAAGATATTTCCTATTTATTCACCTTTGACCTGGATACTGTGTCAAGAAAAATGTGTTAGAACAAATTCTTATTAATGTTTCTTTTCATCAGTTTACCATATACATACTTTGTGACTTTCGTTTATTCATGAAAAAAATTGGGTTAGGTTAGGGTTAGGATGTTTAACGGCACTTTCAATAAGAGTTCAGTTATATCATGGCAGTCAGTTTTATTGGTGGAGAAAACAGGAGTAATGAATAATTGGTAATTGGACATTTCCCTTTGATCTCACCGAATGATATTGTCGGTATCAAGTACATGCTCTGATACTGAAAATCACCAGTTTGTGTGACATCAAACAAATTATGATGCTACCGATAAAACAATAGTCAGTTTTAAATGTCTCGACATACATACATTATCACTAGTATCACAACTTGTCATATTGATGCAATACTAGCAATAATAGATGCAGGGCTTTCAATATTTTTCAAGTGTACCAGTACTTCACTATTTACAGGAGGTACTTTTTTATTAAAACTTGAACAATTTTCTTGAATATCTTATACAACACTTGTTAAAATCAGGAGTTACCAAAGATCATTTTAGGTGGGTAAAATTACCTGGTACTACCCCTTATTGAAAGACCTGATAGATGCCTCGACCTTTCATAACTGCCGTCATTCTACATATATCTTATTTCATAAAATTGTTTATTTAGATATTATATATTTACTCACATGATCTAGAGCTAGGCCGTGGGTCATTAGGGTCATAATCTCTATAGAATATAAATGCTGGTAAAACTACATGTCCTTTGCCTGTAGTACTGGCTACTTCCACGTCCTTGTCTAATACAGACAGTTTAATGTAGACATCAGTCTTAGACGTGTTCAGCTGAATACTGGCCACATGATCTTCTAATACTTTAACAGTGTGTCTGTAAAATAATAAATCAGTTATGTACACATGACTTTGGATAAGCAAATAAAAAGATGACTTCAAAAACTGAAATTTATGGGTGGAGGTTAGTCAAATAAAATGTCATTTTTCTAGTTTCATGAACAATATTCAAAACATTTTGAAATAAAATCTTTAAAAAAAATCTAAACTCAGTTTTTAAATTGAAGAAAATAAGAAAGGCAACTGATGTGTAATATATTGACATACAAAAATCAAATTAAACGTCTTGATAAAATTCTGAGAAATAACTCCAGCAGCCTTCCATGCACACAACAAAGATTAATTGATTTCTAATGAATCTAACACAATGTTTTTAAAGTCAATATAAAAACTGGTCTCTTTTCCATTTGTTCAGTCATATTTCTAATAAATTATATTTTTTAATTATCAGTCATATCAATTCAGTTCAACTTTCTGATCTGGCAAACAGAATTATTGTGCTTACAGACGGACAGACCCATAACCTAAAACAAATACAAATGTTCCAAACTCACCTGAGTATAATATTTTTAGGATTAGGTAAGTAGTAGTCCTTCTCTTCTATACATTTAAAGTTACTGTTTAGTTCACTCTTGTTTGGATTACTGGGGTCAGGTTTAGGGAGGGGACTTAGGGATCCTATCATTCTCATCCTCCATCTACCCCCAGGGATACCCTGATCTGTTGTTCTGGCTGTTGCAACAAATGTGTATCCTTTCTATAATGGAAAAAAAAACCAACCATTATATCTTTTTCCTATATTATATATACGACTGTTTACTTTTTAATAACATAAAAATGTCTTCAATAATACAAAAATCATATCTTATCACAGATTTGGTTTATGTGACCAGAGTGAACGAGTGATTATTGATCAACTCCAAATGAGCAAATGTTTAGCCATATTATGGCAAGAACAAATTACATTTTGATGTGATGATTATAATGTCTGCTTTGTACAGACTAACACGCTTAGCTGGATTAGTTTAGTGTTTGCTCACTGAAAGAACAATCAGTGGAAAGACATATTGCTCTACCTGGACACATTATCCCATGGAAAGACATACTGCTCTACCTGGACACATTATTCTGATTCAGAGTCAACCAGTTTTTGCTCTTACTCCTTAATACTGTGTACTTAGAGGAGAAGCAACAAATATCAAGTTTATTCTCTTTGGTTTGACCGACGGTGGCTCAAACATACGGTCTTTCTTTGGTTTGACAGACAGTGGCTCAAACATACTGTCTTTCTTTGGTTTGACAAGACAGTGGCTCAAACATACGGTCTTTCTTTGGTTTGACAGACAGTGGCTCAAACATACGGTCTTCTGTACTCAAGGTGAACATGCTAATCATTACATCACTGATGTGGTTGATGTGAACAGAAGAATGGTCCACAATTACCCAAACGTACTGTTTGATGGACTTTATTTGATATGCTATTTTTCTGTATTATTTTTCCTAAAATACATTAATTTTACCTTATTTTTCTTATAAACATGAGGTGCTACTTTCTGGAAAACTCTGGGAATTTCTTCACCTGTGTCATTATTTATCACACATAACATACATGTGTTGATACCAACATACATCTTAGGTACTGCTAGCATCTCTTCTGTTACATAGAAAATGTCCCTAAAAATATAGATCAGTCCTAGGTAAACATTCTGAATATCAATTTTACACCTTAATTCCTCCCCAGGTCAATAAACTTAAATATATTTAGATTGTGCATGATGCAAGAAAAAAAAGAAAGTATGTGTCCATAGGACATGGCTGCCCCCACTTTCTGCAAATGTAAAAAGGGACATAACTCCAGAACGGAAAAAGTAATAAAGTTTGTATTGAAATTGGCCTGCCTTTTATGATCCCTGAACTTGTATAATTTCAAATTATTTGCATAAGGGGAACATTAGTTATTGAGTGGAAATCACACACGGAACAGAAATGGATAAAACTTGATGCCCTCGACATCTAACCGTGCAGGAAAAAAAGATAATGGAAAACATTTAATCTGACTGAAATTATTTTTTTTTGGAGGTTTTCCAATTTGTTTTTATAAAAATAAATTAAAATTTTCCAACTTATATTTTTGCTAACTTATTGTATTCTAAAAAGGACAGATAGCATAAATGCAAAATGAAAAACAAAAATAAAAGGCTAAAGATATTTGACGAAACGTTTTAACTACCAATAATCTGACTTACCTAAATACAACAAACCAAGAATTAGGTGGATGATCTGGATATTGACCACTGTAATCATCGTAGGAAATCTTGTTCCACTCGTCTTGATAAAATGGATACTTTACCATCAGATCTGGGTCAAGCTTGAACATGTACCTTAAAATTAATTAAAAATTGTTTATGCTGAATTACAGTCAAATCTGAATCAAGTTTGAACAAATTTAAACAAATTACAGATAAACCTGCTTTAGTGATCACCTCTATTAAGTCACAGTCAAATCTGCTTTAGTGATCACCTCTATTAAGTTACAGTCAAACCTGTTTTAGTGATCACCTCTATTAAGTTACAGTCAAACCTGCTTTAGTGATCACCTCTATTAAGTTACAGTCAAACCTGCTTTAGTGATCACCTCTATTAAGTTACAGTCAAACCTGCTTTAGTGATCACCTCTATTAAGTTAGTCAAACCTGCTTTAGTGATCACCTCTATTAAGTTACAGTCAAACCTGCTTTAGTGATCACCTCTATTAAGTTACAGTCAAACCTGCTTTAGTGATCACCTCTATTAAGTTACAGTCAAACCTGCTTTAGTGATCACCTCTATTAAGTTACAGTCAAACCTGCTTTAGTGATCACCTCTATTAAGCAATAACGTTACTTTTATTATGTGATCTTAATTTCTATTTCTCTGAGCTGTGCATTTCATATTATTTAAACTTGTACTAAGAAGGCACCTGTCAAATACAATGTTATTTCAATGTTCCCTTGGAAAGTCACTATACACTGAATCATCTTCATAAAGATATAGAAACTGATCAAATAATTATAAAAAATGTCAGTTGGAATTTTTCAAAACGATGATTATTGTAATGTCCGTTTGTATAAGACTGTTTTGTTTGAGGATAAATTATTATTGCAATTTTTAATACAAACAATACTATTTATATACCTAAACAAAGACAGTCCATACTGTTCAGCATTCTGTTCTAAGATAGCCCAAGATTCTCTCCCCCCCCCCCCCCCCCCTCCCCTTACCAATGTCTGAGGGAGATTGAATTCAAACAATACTAGTTATATACCTAAACAAAGACAGTCCATATTGTTCAGCATTCTGTTCTAAGATAGCCCAAGATTTCTGTAGAGTTTCCATCACCTTCTTGTTTACTTCAGTTCCTGTAAATTTTAAAATCAAATTATAAAAAAAAAAATTATGATAGCAAAACAATTAAGTCATGTAATCAATTCCCAGAATAAGTGTCTAGATTTTAGTGATTATTGCCATTTTAAAAGAAATTCATTGCAATTGTTGAAAATATTAGATTAATTCCTAAAGTTGCAACATTTATTTTCTTCTTCTGGTGTACAGTAGCCCTCCTCTCATGAGGACTGTGCCATCACAAATCATCCTTCTATCAGGTAAGATTTCAGATGAAATGAGGTAGTAAAATACTACTAAATTGTTCTCTTCAAAAGAGATCATCCCTAGAATAAGGATGCTTTTGCATTGCAGAATGGGTGGCCTTACATAAGGGAGACCATGGGAATAAAATAGACAAATAATATAATAAAATAAAGAATACTGACCAGGAGTTCTTGCCTGTGTCATCTTCCTCACCCAAGTACCTCTCCAATTTCTTTGTATTTTTATTAAGGCAATCTGTTCTAATGGTGTCATTTCTCTATAATAAACATATAATAGTTGCCCTATACTGTCTAAATAATTTGTAGGTAGAGAAAATGATAGACAATATTTTTAATCATATCTCTTTTACAAAAATAGAATAAAAATATAGTTATTATAATTGCTGAACTTTTTTTAATTTTTCTTTTTTTTAAATCTATGTCAAAATAAGCTTACTTGTTTGGTGATTGGTGTCCACCCTAAAATTTCATTGATTGTTTTGCTAAAATACCACATTATCTTGTTTCTTGTCTAATTCTTTGCTCCATTTTTGCAAAATGTAATGTTTTGAGGCAAAAAGAAACCAACAAAAAACACAACAAATTATCTCCCTTTGCAAAACTGCATTTACTGGTCAAGTTATAATATTTTGGTGTAGCAATATACCAATTATGATTAACATAGATAAAATTAATCCATGTTTTTGTTTATTAGCTACATAGATTCAAAGAAAAGAAGTCCTACCTGTTAGCCCATTGATTTTCGATTTTATCTGCTTCTCCTGAAAAAGAAAAAAAAAGTAGGAGTGAGAGAATATTGTTAAACACCAAGAGACACAATTTTATATATTTATATCATAATGTGAACAAGTAATATTGAAAATAGTATAATTACATATCTGTTTGTACAGAACAATCTACAGAGTTAACTCAGCTAGCAGTAGACATGTCACCCCACCAGGCCAAATATTCTGACTCTCAGCCTGGACAGTCCTTTGCTGTATCTAATGAATGCTGTTTGCGGAGGAGAGAAACATCAAACACAAATTTAAGATAGTATTTGGTTATAACTAATCAGGGCTTGATCTTTGTCACCTAAATGATGAGTATACTAATCATTATTTTACGGAAGTAGCTAAACATTTGTAGAGCAACAATATTATGAAGTCATAAGAAAATAAATTGTTTTTAAAATTTTAAATATACTGGTACACAATTAACATAATTTTCCTTTGAAATATTGAATATTTAAAAACATGCAATAATTTTAAAATACCGTTATTGAAGCATGTATAATTAAAAAAATCAGTAACGCACTAAAGGTGTGAAAGCCGAGTTGCGAACATGTGGATGGACAATATGACCTTGACCTTTGACCTACAACCTCAATAGGCTTCTTCGTCTCACCATCAGGCATGTGTGTACCAAGATTCATTTAGATCCGACTTTTCGTTCTTAAGATATCATGTGGAAACAAAAAAAGTATCTATTTTTTTTTTATCTTTAGAAGTTGTGACCTTGACCTTTGTCCTACAAACCTCAATATCAATAGGCGTCCTCCTCTCACCATCAGGCATGTGTGTACCAAGTTTCATTTAGATCCAACATTTCGTTCTTAAGATATTATGCGGAAATGAAAAAGTATCGAATTTTTGTTCTATTTTTAGAAGTTATGACCTTGACCTTTGTCCTACAAACCTCATTATCAATTGGCTTCCTCCTCTCACCATCAGGCACATGTGTACCAAGTTTCATTTAGATCCTACATTTTATTCTTAAGATATCGTGTGGAAATGAAAAAGTATCAAATTTTTGTTCTATTTTGAGAAGTTGCGACCTTGCCCTTTGTCCTACGATCCTCAATAGCAATAGGCTTCCTCCTCTCACCATCAGGCATATGTGTATCAAGATTCATTTAGATCCTACATTTTGTTCTTAAGATATCGTGCGGAAACAAAAAAAATTATCAAATTTCTGTTCTATTTTTAGAAGTTGTGACCTTGACATTTGTCCTACGATCCTCAATATCAATAGGCTTCCTCCTCTCACCACCTGGCATGTGTGTACCGAGTTTCATTTAGATCAGACATTTCATTCTTAAGATATTGTGCAGAAACGATTGTGCCGTCCGGACGCCATTCATCATATTATAAGCCGAGTTCGACTTCGTCGCAACTCGGCTAAAAATGGAATTTTGAATAATAAGTGACTTTTCTGACATTTTACATTATATTATCAATAATAAAGTATCCCTGAAAAAAAATGAAATATGGCAATATATAAAATAATTTGTCTTACAATTATCACAGGATAAAAATAGATTACTATGTTGATTGAACAAATAACACTGCAAGAATGAAAGAATAAAAAAAAAAATAGAATCAAATTTTCAGAGATTACTACATTTAACCAGGAAAATATGAAAAAAGAAAGAAGTATCGATTTACTCATGAACACTTCAGTATCAAATTACAAATGAACACTTCAGTGTCACGTTACACCTGAACACTTCAGTATCAAGTTACAAATGAACACTTCAGTGTCACGTTACACATGAACACTTCAACTTCAGTCTCAAGTTACACATGAACTGTGCTCATTGTTTGTATAATATAAAAGAATCAGTTGCAGGTTCAATCTCAATTCTTAGTGTGTATTATTGTGACATGGATGGCATGGCTAAATGACTGACAATAGCAGAGATGTTGTGATGCATGTATCTTTGAAGTGTAGTGATGTCTTCAGTTTTTCTTTGGCTCCTACAAAGCAACCTTTATCTGTTTTGCTGTGAAGGGCAAAAATAAAACCAACATTCTATGGAGACAGAAAAATAAGTAAAATCTGATAATAAAAAAAAGAATACCCTTAAAATCTGGAGAAATCCATTGTTTTACTAATATTTCATTTTATTGTAAATTTTGATGAGCTAAAAAAACAAGCACCCTCTCCGATTTTTAGTATTTCCCGCAACACAATCAAGAAATAGAATGAATTGTTAAAGAGCTAAAAAAAAAAAAAAAGTTTTACATATACCATTACCAACATTAACTAGTATCCAGTTTAAAACTGAGAGGCACCAGGCATTAACAGATTGTATAATATCTATAGTTAATTTTCAAAGTCCATAACTACCAACAAAAAATCAGATTTATTAAAGGGATATTGTCTACCACAATCGTAATTTTTTCATACCCAAAATTATTGTCGTTTTCCGTATTGACCTTCATAAAATGAAGATTAAACACCGAATTATTGGCGAATACCCTACGAAACGTTGTTTTTTCGATATAAAAAAGTTGACCATCGTTACTGGAAGCTAATTAATTATTCACTGACCTGAGCGAGGCCAAATCTATTTTTATCTATTTTTATGCCAGTAGCCCAGATGCTGCAGCATGGATGTTAAAATTTGTGTTTGTTTACCTCGCAAATACGGCCGTTTTATGCTATTCATTGACAATAATTTGCTGTTGCCAGGTGCAAGATTACATATATTGAATAATATCTACCGAAAATGATCATAGGCATCATCATAAATTCATAAAATATGAAAAACGATTGAGAAAAGAAGGAAAAAACATGTTCGGCTTACCTATCAAACAAAATATTTGCAAATTCAGCACGAGTTTGGACCCGTAGCACTTCCTTGAGTTCGTTCCAATGGTCCAACTGATCCCCTACATATATCCTGCATTTGTTCCATTTGGAACACTTCTATTCATCTTTCTTTCTAAATCCGTCAAAGTCTGCTTTCTTCCACGCATTGACAGTTTCTCTTTTGCCCAAGAACCACATGTTGTTCATTGTTTCTAAACAGCGTGCATGCTCAAGACGTGTTCACATAGAAGCCCATATGAATAGATTTGAATATTGTCATCCAGGACAATAATTCTGATAACGATAGTTTTGGGTCTTTTTTGTCAAAAAATCGTATCTTTTGCAGCATAACTCGGTGTTAATCTTTATTTTATGAAGGTCAGTACGGAAAACGACAATAATTTTGGGTATGAAAAAATTAGGATTTTAGTAGACAATATCCCTTTAAGAAAACTTTTAAATAATAGAAGAACGATATCAAGCAAAATTAAAAAAAAAACAAAAAAAACACAAATAAAATAATCTGGCAAATAAAACACTGCACTGCATATCATCAAAAAAAAATGTTTTTCTTGTTTAATTAGTCAGAAAGGATATGGATGTAAATGAACATGAGAGACTATCCAACATTACACTTAAAGACATAAAATTAAGTAAATGAACAGCGTTTTTCTTTAATTTATTCTATGTACTATTTATGAGACGATTGATTATACTTCTTATGATATCCTTTAAAAGGAACCCGTCTTCAAATAAATTATGCAGTTATATTCTTTATCTGATATATGTATTTTTATTATCTTGTTCAGCCGAAGTTTGTGTTGAATTTTACTTTGAAAAAGTTGAGTATGCAAGTTATACAACCTAAATTAACCGAAGAGATACTAAAAATGGACACATTTATATTTTGAGTTATCCAAGTATATGACATATCCAAATTTGAGATAACATAATTCACCTGATACTTGACATGTACTGAAAGAATGACAACAGGCCATATGAAGAAATTACATGACAAATTTGGCTTAATATTATCATGTTTAAAATGAAATCAATTTCTGAAATATTATCATATTGTCATGTTTAAACTGAAATCAACTTCTGAAATATTATCACAGTTTCCACAAAGAACATTTTTTCCCTAACCAATAAGTCTGAAAAACTTTCATTATGATAAAATTATTGAATTATTGATTACAGCATTTTACCTTAATGAAAATAATGTCAGTAATACATTTTAAGGAAAATCACACACTCCTCAGTGCTTTTTCCTTTAAATTAGATCTGTTTAAACTGGTCACCTATCTTGAGCTATTTTGTTCCTTACTATATAAATCCAACTACACTTCAGGCAAGTACCTGTATTCAGACTTTTCATCTACATGGTGCAAATGACATGTCATTTTTGAATCCAATATATGTACATAATTTTCTGTATGTATAAGAATGGTTTGATGATACACAGTGTATTAAAATCATGGAAAACTGAAAATTAACTCGCAAAAAAAAAGTATGCTATTGTTAATTCGTTAAGCCATATACCACATACCCTCAACTGGGGCAGCCTCTATAGACATGCAGGAAAAAAGAAAATAATTAAAAAAAACAATACAAGTGATATCAAGACAATGTTAAAAGTATTATTATGTCATTCAATATTATTCTATAAAAAGCAAACAGCTAAATGTACATAAATTAAAAAAAATTCATAAAATCATTTAACAATAAATTTAAATACTAATTTAAATATATGTAAATTATTTATGTTTTTACTTAATCTGTAGATAAAGAAAAAGTATAAATAAAACAGCAATCTAAAATTCTTTTTTTTCTTTTTTTTCCCTGATTTTGTCAGTTTATCTTAAAAAAGAAGAAGACAATGCTGCAATCTACAATATTATTTCTTTAATTGCTTTCTGATTTTTTCAGTTTATTTTAATTTCATTTTTTTCCCTAACATCAAAATTTAAAATATTTTAAAATGTATATATCACACATAAAGAGACAGTCTACTGTGTATAGATAGGAGAACGGAGAAGTGTGATACAAACAAATAATGTCGTCATCTTCATCAAAAGTTGATGAAATGAAAAGAAAAGTAGAGCGATATAAACTATAGAATTTAGACAAGTAATAGAAAAGTCTTAAAGAGAGTTCCTACATCTTTTAAGATCAAACTTTTCAATAAGTACAGTAGGCTACTATTAGACAAATTTAAAGTTTGTATAAAGATTTTCCAAAACTAAAATCAGTGATTTTTTTTTTATTAAAATTATTACCACAATGGCCTATGTATAATTCGCAAGATTTGACATAGATTCTTTATTTTGCAGGAGGGGTGGGCATTATCAACAACAACAATTATTTTATCTATTTTTTAGTTATTTTTTATCAAATTCATAAAAAAATAGTAGGTTTGGACAATCGATCTATGCTCTAAATAAACACCCAGGCTTGAGTATCGTGACATCTTACACTAGTTTCAATTAATTATTATTTAATCTTGTTAGAACTGCTTTACATGTACATTAAAACATACATTATCAGAAGGATCTCGTCAACTCTGCTTTTAATTAATACAAGTTATGAAAATCTAAGTGCAGATTGGGAAATAAAGTGTCGCATGCAAAAAAAGGTCAATATTTACATGCAAAGGGAGAAAATTAAATATCACACAACATGCAATATCACTCACGTTTCTTATCTGTGTCTCCTTTTTTATCCTTTTCTTTTTCTCCCTTTGTTGGTTTAGTAACAGATCTAACAGAACCACCAGTTCCTGTGTAAGTAAACATAATACATTGAAAATGTATGTGGACAACACAATCTCCGATTATCAATGAAAACTGTGAGTCAGATAAGGTCATTTAAAGCCATAGAATTGATTGTTTGAATTAGCTTCAATTCATCCCACTCTTTTTTGCATAAAAATAATTCTTATAATTTAAAATGAATAACGCCACTTTCAACAATATTTCAGTTTAACTTATATCATGATGGTCAGTTTTATTGGTGGAGGAAACCGTAGTACCAGTAGAAAACCACTGACCTGCCACAAGTCAATGAAAAAACTTGATCACATAGTGTTGTACAAGTACATCTCGCCATGATTCAAACATTTCAAACTAAAGCTATTAAGACTGATATTGTTAAATCAAAAATTTTTTTTCAAAATAACGAATTTTGCATTAACATTCATAAAATAAAAAAATCGTAAGCCACTTTATTTTGTCCATATGATGGCCCTGAAAATCAATTATTTTACCTGGTCGACTACTTGTAGGTAAGCCTAAGATGTTCTTCGTAACAGCATCAAATGTAAATTAATAACAAAAAACTAATAATTTTACCTGGTCGACTACTTGTAGATAAGCCTAAGATGTTCTTCGTAACAGCATCAAATGTGAATTAATAACAAAAAATTAATAATTTTACCTGGTCGACTACTTGTAGGTAAGCCTAAGATGTTCTTCGTAACAGCATCAAATGTAAATTAATAACAAAAAATTAATAATTTTACCTCGTCGACTACTTGTAGGTAAGCCTAAGATGTTCTTCGTAACAGCATCAAATGTGAATTAATAATAAAAAATCAGTAATGCACCAAAGGTGCGAAAGTCGAGTTGCAAACATATGGATGGACAATGCCTAGTTATATAATTCTGAACCTTAGTCTTTGCTGTATGAGGCATGTGTGTACTTACTTTCTTGTACTCGAGATATTGTGCGGAAACAAAAAAAGTATCAAATTTTTGTTCTATTTTTAGAAGTTGTGACCTTGACCTTTGACCTACAAACCTCAATATCAATAGGCTTCCTCCTCTCACCATCAGGCATGTGTGTACCAAGATTCATTTAGATCCGACATTTCGTTCTTGAGATATTGTGCGGAAACAAAAAAAGTATCAAATTTTTGTTCTATTTTTAGATGTTGTGACCTTGACCTTTGACCTACAAACCTCAATATCAATAGGTTTCCTCCTCTCACCATCAGGCATGTGTGTACCAAGTTTCATTTAGATTCAACTTTTTGTTCTTATCCAATTTTTGTTTTATTTTTAGAAGTTGTGACCTTGACCTTTGTCCTACGATCCTCAATATTAATAGGCTTCCTCCTCTCACTAACCAGGCATGTGTGTACCAAGTTTCATTTAGATCAGACATTTCATTCTTAAGATATTGTGGGGAAACGAAAAAGTTGACGCCCGGACAACATTCATCATATTATAAGCCGAGTTCAACTTCGTCGCAACTCCGCTAATAAAAATTAATGATTTTACCTGGTCGACTACTTGTAGGTAAGCCTAAGATGTTCTTCGTTACAGCATCAAATGTAAACGTTCTCCAAGCGAAGGCCAAGTCATGTGACAATATCTCTGATAATGATTCCTTCAACGTGTGATATAATGCTTGGTTAAATATCTGTAAGAAAATACAAAATTAAAATTCATTTGTAATATGAAAAACATACAAAAAAGGTCTCATTGGAAATAAGCTGAAAGGCTTTCATGGGTTATCCTTGGTTGATAATTATCTACATTTTATTAAGTGGCATGGAAATGTCAATCAATAATTTTTTTTTTTTTATTAATTTTTAGGTGAATTAGAAATTGTTAATCACTTTTGTGGATTGTTGATATATCTTTAACCTAATTGTATTTGACCTAATACCTTTATTGTTACTACAAAGCTTTAAATCACACATTTAGGTAAATGTTTTGCTATGGGAGGGTTAATGATGCAATAACAATGAAAACATTCCATACTAACTTCTGATTTGTTTGTTCTTTTTTTCTTTTTGTTTACCACAAATATGCAAATTACTTGCTGTGGAAAGACTCAAACTAGTCCCTGAATACAAAGTATTGGACTGATTATTTTTTATTTAGGGAAATTTATCAAATGCATGGGAGAACAAACTTAATATTTATAAGAGATGTATTTAATAAAGACAAAAAACTGTAGAACTATCTAATTGGTCCCTGCTCTTACTTTATTTCTGAATAAAATAATATTTTATATTATCAGTAATTTAGACATTTTTTCTTTGATCTTTCGGAGTGCTGTTGTTAGTATTAACAAACTGATTCTACACTGAAAATGATCTATCAGTGTGACATCAAATACATAATGATGTTACTGATAAAACAATAACATCCGTTTTTAACATCTCATAATACATTATCACTAGTATCACAATTCATCTCATCGGACTTACTGCGATACTAGTGATAATATCCGATAAGAACTTCAAAATTTTCCGCTACACTATATATATATATATATATATATATATTATATATTCTGGTAAAATTGTGCACAAACCTGGAAATGATATTGTTTTGACATTGTTTTGTCATGTCTATATGGGCAGTGACAATTGATAAGCTCCTCCCATCCCTGTTTGAATCCTTCAGGATCACTGAATCCATTAATACATTTTCCTATACAGTTGATGACCTGGGTGGCATTGTCTACAAATCTGCAACTTTCCTGAAATAATGTCGTATAATATTGTTAAACATTGTATTAAAATTAAAAAACCAGACAATAATATTTACTGAAAGTTTAGTGTACCAGTTACAGTCAAACTTGTCTAAACCACCCTGAATAAACTGTTATCTTACATAAACTGAACTATGAATGAAGTTGTTTACATATGGTGTATGAGTGAATGTTATTTAATGCCAAATGAGTAATTTTTCAGTTATATCATGCCAAGAAGTGAAATATCCATGAGATGATGTCACTTTGTACTAGACCAACATGCAACATTTGTGAGTAGACATGTCACTCCACAGAGACACATTATCCTGATTTCAAGCCAACACAAAATACTAAATTCTAATTTAGGCCCCTAATGATCTAATGAAATATCTAAAACATCATAAAATACCTTTCTCAGTTCTTTCATTACAGACTCTTCATCTCCAAACACAAATGGTATCGTTGAACATAAATGTACGGTATGCCCTAACGGTGACGACATCATAAACCTCAGGACATGGCGACTGAAAATATAAATTATATAATATAAGGATTGTGGTTATACAAAATGACATGGACATAGAATATGGAGAATTTCTTAATCAATTTCAAACATTTTTTGGGGTATATTAGGACGAGAGACAATTAAGCCTCTGCTTAAAAAGTGGGGATTGTCAGGAAATTACAAACCAAATGTGATCTTACCTTACTATTTTTTTTTGGGGGGGGGGGGGGTGGGGGGGGGATGTGGAGGTGGGGGGTCAATTAAGGCACTGCTTAAAAATTGGGAGATTATCAGGAAATTACAAACCATATCTGACCTTACATTACTATGTTTTTTGTTTTTGCTTCTTTGGGGGGGGGGGGGGGGGGGGGGGTATGGTGGTGGGGGGTATGGTGGCAGAGGTCAATTTATCCACTGCTTAAAAATTGGGGATTATCAGCTAATTACAAACCATATCTGACATTACTATGTCCTGAGCAACATTATGATAAATTTGTTCAATTTTGCAATCAATTTTTATGCACATTTTCTTCAACAGAAATAATTTAAAAATTTTTTAATCCGATACTAACCCTGGTGGAAGACTGAGAACAGCAGCTCTATTACCAGTGGTGCGTAGACGAAGTATAGGCTGTCCTGTTATCAAACTCTTCCAGGAGTAAGGCTCTGCTACCAGGGACCCTGGATTGACTGGAGGGGGTGGAGCTGGGGTCCTACCAACAACAGACCCTGTAAATGAAGAACAGATGTTTTATGTTTTATAGTTATATACATCATATTTACCCAATTAAGATAAGTAATTACATTAATAGAAAATTATATTTAAGGATTGATTACAATTTTTGTTCGGCTCATGAAAAAATAACTTCAATCAGGTTGTACACACTGTGTAACCCGTGTAGCGGGTAACGCAAGGGTTATTTCAAATGAACGGAACAAATAATTTCGATCAATCCTTATAAATTAATTCAAACTTTTTTTGTTATGATATTGAAAAATATATTTATTTTTTCAAAATAAGGCAAATAATCGGAAATAAATTTAAATAAATTTAAATAACCCCAAAGGTGCCTCATTTAAAGAAAATCACCCGATGACAACAGCATGCGACGCCTTGAGAACGACGTCTATTTTCAGATTCCGTACATTGGAAAATAACCTCAACTTTTTAAACCAATCAAAACACGTATAAAATGACATGTGACTCTAAAATTAATTTATAATTCAATGCTTTCAAATTAGTTTCTGCCATATATTGTATATACAATTTAGGAGACTATTTCCAAATATATTCAAACAGCTTTAAATCTTAAATTTCTTTTTGCATCATTATAAATTCAACTTTAAACTTTGAATGTGTAAGAATGTTTACAAAACATATCAGATACAAAGCTTTGGATTTTCAAAGAATAATCTACCAGTAAACATTAGAAGATGGAGGAAAAAAATCTGAGTATCCAGAACAAAAAACTGATAAAATTTTGTAATCATACTTGCTGTTGGTACAGGAACGAATATTTTTGAAAAAATGTACCATGATTTCTGTTGTAAAACATTCATTTCTTATCATGCTTTAAGACAATACAATATAAATACAACCCTTAGAGATCAAATAATATTTCTCCTTACCTTCAGAAGTACCAGTATGAGTAAATATTATATCCTCTGATAGCATTAAAAGTAACAAGAAAAAGTTTAACATTTATATAAAGTTTTAAAAAAAAGTTTTATAAAGATACTTCAACTGTTATAAAAAAGAGGTTTTTTTTCAAGATTTATTAATTTATTTTTTATATACATTATAAATCATTGCACTACATTATAGGGTCAAACAAACAAAAATTCTTTAAAATTTATGTAGCTGATCGACTTATTACATAATGTCATCTAAATCTTTTAAAGAATTAATTCATGGAAAACCTTAACAAATATTAACATCATACTTTCAATAAACATCTTATCAAGGAAATTTGTACCCATTCCCCCCCTAAAAAAACAACCTTTTTTTAACATACCATCAATAGTAAGATCTGTCATATTTGTAGTATCTTTCTCCAGGTCAGGTTTATCTCCCCTCTTTCCTGCAGTATGTGGCTTTTTTGGTTCTTCTACTGCTGAAGGGGGAGGTTCATGCAGTCGTGAGATTGCTGAGAAACATATTACAATATCTGTATGCTTCAAATTGTCCACAACTTCATTTGGTCAAGGAAAAAGTACTTTGCATACATTGAAACATATATACTTACAACCCTCCTTTATTTTTAATATATGGTGAATCTTATGCAAATGTATTTAATAGTTTTTTTTTCTGAATGACATATCAGAAAACTTATTTACACTAGTGACAAATCAAATGTCCAAGTATCAGGACAAAACAGTGTTTAGAATAGACAGGTAATTTGGTTTATAAAGGGTATATTAACAAAGATTTCCTACATTTGAGACTTTATTTAAAGTATGGTTTATACAGCATTTCAGTTTATTCAGGGTTTTATTCAGGGTTTCAGTTTATTCAGGGTTCAAGTTTATTCAGGGCTTCAGTTTATTCAGGGTTTCAGTTTATTCAGGGTTCAAGTTTATTCAGGGCTTCAGTTTATTCAGGGTTCGTTTGCGACAGGCTTAACTGTAGTTTCATTTTAATGTTTAAACATGAAAGGAAGTGGATGTAAATGAACATGAAAATAAAATAGTATCTGTACCTAACAAACTTCAAAATAACAACTAAAGATACTACAGATGTTCTTCATCTTATATCACACATTAGATTATGATACACGATACAATTAAATTTCTTAGGATAACCTAGAGAAAACAAACAACCTTCCTTTATTCTACCAGATTTGTTTTATGGTCTTTAACATCAATTTCAACAATATTTCAATTATATCGTGGCGGTCAGTTTAAATTTATTGATGAAGGAAACCGGATCACCTGGAGAAAACCATTTGACCTTTCGTCAACTGGTTTTAAAGACATACACATTATAAGCATATTGTGTTGGTACAACTGTGTGTATCATGTTGAGTGAGTAAAGTTGTGTAAACTGTAGCACTACGAGATGCATAAAAACAACAACAAAAAAACAAAAAGGATACACAAATAGTTAGGAGATCTGTCATCATTTGTGCTCTGAAAAGGAAACAAAATATTGGTAAATAAAAAAGCTTAAACATTTCTATATACAGTTAAACATACAAATAATATTCAAATTTGATAACATTACACCACAACAATATTAATCTAAATAATGCAGTCATAGTTTCAATAATAGAAAATTGGTTATCAAAAGGAAATGCTATGCTTTATTACAATTATAAATTGGTTAGTTGATTAAATTTAACAAATTCATACTATGGTCAACAGATGCTTCTTGCAATATTTAAATTTGAAAATAAATTAAATCAATAGAAAACAGAATAAATGCTAGATTTTCTGGTTATAATATATAAAACCTAGTGAAGACTTGTGTGTATTCAGATAATCAGAGCTTTGTCAATATTAATGCAGTCCTAACGATGGGCACCGGTCCTCCAGCCCAAGACCAGTAATACTTTGTTCGGACCAGTAAATTTTCCAGTTTTTATTTAGAAATATATAAAAACAAAATATTCAAGAATTTGATTCGGACCAGTAAATTCAAATTTTCTTTTCGAGTAAGTAGTTAATGGCTGAAGTCTGTCAAATTGTTTTGGGAGGGTTACACTTGTTGATGCACGGATATCTAACTGATCCTAATCTTCTTTGACACCTTCTGCTCCATAATGAACTGTATTACAAAAGTTGAACATAGAGGTTAAACTAAGAGCCCAAATAAAATTGAGGATTTGATTATCATATCACCTCCAAACCTCAAAAATCTTCTTACCAAGAATTATTTTATTCTACTAGTTTTCTTGAAAAGAAATCCGCATCAGACAAATAAAAAAAAACTAAAAAAACAATAATAATTTGAACATGAACCTGGATTATATGACTGAAACTTCTACACCTGGCAAGCTTGAATCAGAAGCAGGATGAAGAAATCTGGTTAAGACAAAACATGGCCATTCATCAGAGGGAACATTGTAAAAGAATGTGGCTTGTCCCCATTTTTTTTAAAGGGTCAATGATAATCTAGAAATTGAATTTCATTGGTCTGAACACCCAAATTTAAATTTTCAAATTATTTTATGATCTTAATCGTTTTATCAGCTGAAAGATGCATCACATTAAATAAAATAAGACATTTCTATTTAAGGGGAATATTACTCTACTATATAAAGAATTATAGCAAGTTGTGTAGCTTCTGTGTATTGTTCATTTCTAGCAAAACATACCATACAGAATAACCTATTTATCAAGCAGGGTTTGTATGCTAAGAGAGTCAAGCCACACCCTTCTAGCAGTACATGCAATAAGAAATCTACTTCTCACAAACACTTACTGGAAAAATTGTCTTGTTAACATTGCTTTTATTATTAAATATCATTTTTAAAACCAAGTGGACAAAAGAAGGGAGACAACTTATCTTTAAAGTACAGTGAAACCTGTTTACATAAATCTAACAATAAAACATATCATTATAAATCTTCTTATAAAATGAAAGGCAATGGGATCACACTGATTTAAAACACTTTGCAGCAAAAGGACAAACAGAAATCTCAGATCAGCTTGGGTATCTCAGAAAAATGTATATATATAACTGGTGTCCCTTAGTTTAGACCTCTGAATCAGGTTACTGTGTAATACACTTACATATATATATCTAATCTGCAATCAGTACATTCACTGATTATATAAAATCTCCTGGTACCCTGCATCTTATGTAGAGCAATGCACAATAGACACTGGTAGAACAGCATTGTAGACACCCAATGAGAAATTCAATCAAAATGTCTAATGTTTTTAACTTTTAGTGTATAAATTTAACACCTTTGGACATACTGCAGTATACACATAATATATATATATATTGTTGGAAAATATAATTTATTTGTACTCGCCTCGAAATAGGAAGATAGATTTGTAAGAGGCTCACTTGCCTTTCTGTTTCTAAAACTCATACAAATAAATGTTATATTTGCTGACACAGTATGTATATTACAGTATGTATATTGCCTACATACATGTTTGAAGAATTCTTACTTTGAAGGAATTTAAATCCAAAAATTGGAACATTGATTGATTGATTGGTGTTTAATGTCAACTTAAGCAGTATTTCAGCTATATTGTGGCATGGACAAATTTTATTGGAACAAGAAATAAAAATTTGGTCTATCACTTTATAACAGAAATATTTTTTTATGAAAGTAAGAGATTTGGATATTCTGCCAGTATATATATATATATAGTTAAACCTGTATTAAGAGGACACATTTGGGACAAAAAAAAAGTGGTCTTTTAAGACAGGTGACCTCTTAAAAGAGGTTAAATTCATATGAAATTTTCTATAACAGGACAAGAAAAAGGTGACATTTTAATACAGTTGACTGCTTAATAGAGGAGACCACATGGGCAGATTTGACTGTATTATATATCTAAGGTTTGAACACAGTAGCTTTACACATAGATCAGGGAATAGTCTCAGTATATATATACATGTATATCTAAGGTTTGATAATGGTAGCTTTACACATAGATCAGGGTATAGTATAAGGGTACATCTATCTAAAGAATCTATATACAACATCAAAGCCCTGTTCGCCACACCACTGCACAGTTAACTACTTATAAGATATACGTAACTAAGGTAATCCCTAATGTTACCCACACAATGACACATAGATCCTACAATTAAAACTAACATCTATCACACAAACATTTAATATTTTAAATTCATAAATATTTCAAACTTTTTTTAAATTTGGTTTCAAATATGTCTGTATTTATTGATGGTCGAAAAAAAAAACATAATTATTAAAAAAATTGAGATAATTTTTGTTCTCAAAATTTGTTCAGTCTGTGCCAAAAACCACTAGCCCTAAGACCCAGTCTAGTAAATATTGGTTCAGGCTAGTAAAAATTGCATAAAATTTGCTTAATCAAATAGAACAAAATTCTTCTAAAATGCTGTTTGGGCTAGTTTGTCAAAATGCTTTTGGCACTGACTGTTTGTTTCAATTTAAACATGTCAAGTTACATGTTGTTTTATCATCACAGTATTACACATAGCTAACTGAGAATTTCAAATCTAAACATGCATCTAAAATTTACAAATCTAATCCTTACTTTGCATGCACTCCTCTAATTTTACAAAATATAAAGATAAAAATACATAAACTTATTATCTATATAATTCAATGCAGTATTAGAAAAATTATTAATGTTCTATGACATTTTCTTAAACTGAACCAGAGGCTCTCAAGAGCCTGTATCGTTCACCTGGTAATAAAAAAAAAAAATTGGTCCTATGTAAAAACTATGTCCTGCAGTGGTAGTCATCTTGGAATTACGATCAACATAAAAAACACAAAGTTTGTAAAGGACCTTCCAATGGTTGATGCACAGTTTAGGTTCAATCAGTGCAATAGCTTCAGAGAAGAATATATTTCTGTATTTTCCCCATATGGTCCTGTGTTAATACTATGACCTGTGGTGGCAGCCATCTTGGATTTCCGATCGGCATAAAAAACAGAGGACCTTCCAATGATCATTCCTGGGCAGTTTGGATTCAATTGTCCAAGTGGTTTCAGAGAAGAAGCGTTTTGAAACATTTTTCCCATAGGGTCCAATGTTAAACTAAGTCCTGTCGTAGTCGCCATTTTGAATTTCATATCGGAACAAAAAACCTAAAGTTTGTAGAGCACCATCCAATGAACATTCATGTACAGTTTGGCTTTAATAATATTTGTAGTTTCTGAGAAGAAGGCATTTGAACATTTTCCCATAGGGTCCAATGTTAATCTATGTATTGCGGTGGAGGCCATCTTGGATTTCTGATCGGCATAAAAAACATAAAATTTGTAGAGGACTTTCCAATGATCATTCCTGGGCAGTTTGGTTTCAACTGTCCTAGTGGTTTCAGAGAAGAAGCATTTTGAAACATTTTTCCCATAGGGTCCAATGTTAAACTAAGTCCTGCTGTAGCCGCCATTTTGAATTTCATATCGGAACAAAAAACCTTAAGATTGTAGAGGACCATCCAATGAACATTCATGTACAGTTTGGCTTTAATCATATTTGCAGTTTCTGAGAAGACGGCATTTGAACATTTTCCCATAGGGTCCAATGTTAATCTATGTCCTGCGGTGGTGGCCATCTTGAATTTTCAATCGGCATAAAAAAACAGAAACTTTGTAGAGGACCTTCCGATGATCATTCCTGGGCAGTTTGGTTTCAATTTTCCAAGTGGTTTCAGAGAAGAAGCGTTTTGAAACATTTTTCCCATATGGTCCAATGTTAAACTAAGTCCTGCCGTAGCCGCCTTTTTGAATTTCATACCGGAACAAAAAACGTAGTTTGTAGAGGACCATCTAATGAACATTCATGTACAGTTTGGCTTTAATCATATTTGTAGTTTCTGAGAAGAAGGCATTTGAATATTTTCCCATAGGGTCCAATGTTAATCTATGTCCTGCGGTGGTGGCCATCTTGGATTTCCGATCGGCATAAAAAACAGTAACTTGGTAAAGGACATTCCAATGATCATTCATTTACAGTTTGGGTTCTGTCAGTTCATTAGTTTCAGAGAAGAAGATCTTTGAAATTTCAGCCAATCAGAGCATATTATTGACCCTGGCAGCCATATTGAATATCCGACTGGAACGAAAAACAGTAACTTTGTAGAGGACCATCCAAGGAACATTCCTGCTAAGTTCGGTTCCAATCGGCCAAGTGGTTTCGGAGAAGAAGCTTGAAATGTGAAAAGTTTACAGACGATGGACGCCAAGTGATGGCAATAGTTCACCTGGACCTTTGGTCCAGGTGAACTAATAATTGCATAGATTTAATGAAACTTTAAAAAAAATTGTTAATTTGCAATAATTGATTCTTTTTTAATTGAAAACTGTCCCTTTTACCAAAGAGTTATCTTTCCTTGATAATAGTTATCTCCCCTATGTGCAGTGATGTGTTGACAAGGATACTCACACTGTGTGTGTTAGTAGGAGACGGTGCAGAGTGTGTAGGTGTTTGCACAGTCTTGGAAGATGACGTATTTACCCCGGCTGCAGTGGGTGCTCCCTTCTTGTCTCCTTTGCCAACGGGAGCAACTGAAGGTGTGACGTTCTGAAAATGAAGCTGATTATGATGAAAACAAGCACATTTATTGGATGGAAGCAACAAAATTTGTTGGTTACAAATACTGATCATGCACTGTGTTTACTGGTTTCCTTGGTAACATGCTAATATATTAGCATTCACATGCAACAAACTGACCAAGACAATTTTTTAGTATTAATTTTCAATTGATTAATTGTTCAAACTGAAATTATGTTAAAACAACAACCAGATCCAGATTACATCAGTTAATTCAATTTAATTTTTTAAAGTTCAAAAGCTTATTAATTTTAATTATCTGTTTAAAATATCACAGCAAAAAATCAACACATTTATAAATGGTTAAAATAAAAATTGTTATTTATTTGCAATTTTACCTTTTTCATTTTCATTTTCCAAAAAAAAAAATAATTTGAAAAAAATTTCATTTGTGACAGACAAGAAATATTCTACAATAGATCTAATAGTATAACTGTCCTGTTCATTAATGATGGATAAAATATGCAACGAAAATGAAAAACAAAAAGACGAAAGTGTGTGCACATGAGAATATATCAGAAGTACAACACCAATGATAAATCAGTGTTCCCACTTACAAGAAATTGTAAGACAATCTTGTGTTTCGTGCCCTCGTAGTTGCATTTACATGCTAATCCAACATGACATATTGAATGTAATGGCATTTGTTTGTGTTACCATCACCTTAATTTCAATCTTGTGGGATACAATTTTTTCATGCATTGAAGTGCCCTCTAATATTCAAATTTAATTAAAAATTGTATTAAATTACCTTATATGAAAGCTGATAGAAAAAGAAATTCACATGTATAAACTTTTAGTAAAACACAATTATTCAGAATTTTTTGGTGTGCTCATACGGTCAACAAATGTCGACTAACTATTCACAAATTCATTTCTATCAAACATAATTTATTTCAACAGTGGTTTTCCTTGATTGCATAGATTGCTCTTTTTTTTAGAGAATTTTGACCTGCAAATCTAAATTTTAGATTACGGTTTAATAACACCATGAATATTTACACAATTTTTCCATTAATTAAATTTTTTATCTGCTCCAAGATGTTTCTGCGAAAGATCTCAGTACACAGTCTTTTTTATCGATATCTTGCTGACTTTAGATAGAAATAATGTATTTAATGCTGTCATTTAATCGACTCATCATGATAAAAATGCTTAATTTATTCAACAAGAAGTTGGAACACTGACTAAAATTACACAACAGTAAAAACAAACCTGATAGTTATACACTTTATCTAACTTCTGAATGAGTTTTGAGAGAAAGAAAAAAAACACAAAAATCACAAATCTACGTCATTACCTTCCTGCCTTCAATAATGGGGGTGTTTCCAACGGAGGTAAACATCTTTTCCTCACCAAGCTAAATTCAAGAAATTGTTTTCAAAGGGAGATCACTCTATTTGTCACCAACTGACTGAATAATATTATCATGTCAGATTTTCTTTATTTTTTCAATAATACTTAAATAAAACTTGCTGTATACCTAACTTCATCAAATTGCTTTCTTTTTTTTCTTGTCTGACTTTTTTTTCTTTTTTTAATCAATTTGTTAGAAACCCACACAAAACTAATCACAAAAATTATATAAAACAATTGCAAATAAGGAGTAAAATTTTCATAAAAAGCTTTACTGCAATCACATGTAAATTGTTAGATTGTATATTATCCCAAAATCAGCTTCACATATACATTATACTGACAGTTATATAATACCTTAAGATCTCCATGTTTGTGGTTGTATTTGTATGTATTTGGCTTGTGGTAAATATATAGTGTTCTGAAACAAAATGAGAAAAAACATGATGTATTATTCAACAGAAGCCCAAAATAGAGAGATTTAAAGGTTATTAATGGAACATTCTTGTGTAAACACACTTTATTAAGCCCATAAAGTTGTATGAAGTCATACAATAATTCAGATTTTGTTGGTGGAGAAAAATGGAGTACCAGGAGAAAACAACCGATCTGTTGCAAATCACTGACAAATTTATCACCTAAAAACTGCATCGAGTACACCTTACCATGAGCAGGATTAGAACTCTCAACTTGAGTGGTGATAGGCATTGATTGCACAGGTAGTTGTAAATCCAACTACCATTTAATCTCGATCAGGACAGCACCCCCCCCCCCCCCCTCAGACAGACGTCTGGAATAACTATAGTCTATTATGTAGTTGGTATCATGGTATAACTCTACACCTTGACAAGGAACAATAAATTATACACTTGCAAATACAGTTCAACCTTGTTGTACAGCCTCATCAAATACAGTTCAACCTTGTTGTACAGCCTTATTGTGGACAAAGCTATATTTTGGTGTGACAATAAATCGACTGAGAAATTTACATTTAAACTACATGACTAGCAAATTTGATGTTGTTAAGTGAGGGTGGAGAAAAAGTGGGGTTGGTTTAGGTTTATGGTGTTTAATGCCACTTTCAAAATATTTCAGTTATATCGTGGCAGTTAGTTTTATTGGTGGAGGAAACCAGAGAAAACACCGACCTGTCTTAGCCACTGACAAACTTTATCACCCTGAGAAAACCACCCACCTGTCTTAGCCACTGACAAACTTTATCACCCTGAGAAAAACACCAACCTGTCTTAGCCACTGACAAACTTTATCACCCTGAGAAAAACACCAACCTGTCTTAGCCACTGACAAACTTTATCACCCTGAGAAAAACACCGACCTGTCTTAGCCACTGGCAAATTGTCACCCTGAGAAAACCACCCACCTGTCTTAGTCACTGACAAACTTTATCACCCTGAGAAAAACACCAACCTGTCTTAGCCACTGACAAACTTTATCACCCTGAGAAAAACACCGACCTGTCTTAGCCACTGGCAAATTGTCACCCTGAGAAAACCACCCACCTGTCTTAGCCACTGAAAAACTTTATCACCCTGAGAAAAACACCAACCTGTCTTAGCCACTGACAAACTTTATCACCCTGAGAAAAACACCAACCTGTCTTAGCCACTGACAAACTTTATCACCCTGAGAAAAACACCAACCTGTCTTAGCCACTGACAAACTTTATCACCCTGAGAAAAACACCAACCTGTCTTAGCCACTGACAAACTTTATCACCCTGAGAAAAACACCAACCTGTCTTAGCCACTGACAAACTTTATCACCCTGAGAAAAACACCAACCTGTCTTAGCCACTGACAAACTTTATCACCCTGAGAAAACCGCCAAACTGTCTTAGCCACTGACAAACTTTATCACCCTGAGAAAAACACCGACCTGTCTTAGCCACTGACAAACTTTATCACCCTGAGAAAAACGCCAAACTGTCTTAGCCACTGACAAACTTTATCACCCTGAGAAAAACACCAACCTGTCTTAGCCACTGACAAACTTTATCACCCTGAGAAAAACACCAACCTGTCTTAGCCACTGACAAACTTTATCACCCTGAGAAAAACACCAACCTGTCTTAGCCACTGACAAACTTTATCACCCTGAGAAAAACACCAACCTGTCTTAGCCACTGACAAACTTTATCACCCTGAGAAAACCGCCAAACTGTCTTAGCCACTGACAAACTTTATCACCCTGAGAAAAACACCGACCTGTCTTAGCCACTGACAAACTTTATCACCCTGAGAAAAACGCCAAACTGTCTTAGCCACTGACAAACTTTATCACCCTGAGAAAAACACCAACCTGTCTTAGCCACTGACAAACTTTATCACATAATGTTGTTTCGCCTGAGTGGGATTCGAACTCGAAACGTTAGTGGTGATAGGCACCAATTGCATAAGTAGTTGTAAATCCAACTACCATACGGTCACGACCACAACGGCCTCGAAAAAGAGGGGTGGTATAACAAGGGTCCACTGTAGTAATATTAACTTACTTGAAACATTTACAGAACTGTTCAAAGTCCATCCATACTTTCTTTGGTTTATTAGAATCACCATCTAATGCTTGTTCTTCTGGCTTGTCTTCAGGTGTAGCTTCCTCTGTACCTGGGTCAGGAGTTGTAGCACTGGAATCCACAGGGGGTGGAGGAGCCAAACCTCCACTATCATTTGGAGGAGCTAAAATTAGAAGCAATTTCATATCAAACAAATATTTATAAAGAAAATTGTCTACATAAATTTGCAACTAGAAACACAATTAACAAGACCTTGACCTTTGACCTTGAAAATCAATAGGGTTCCAGACTCTCCTAAGGACTAAGTATGTACCATGTTTGGTCAAAATCCATTGAAGGATGTTGATTCTAGAGTGTTCACAAGGAAGATATGCGGTAACAAATTTGACCTGGTGACCTTGACCGCTGACCTTGAAAATCAATAGGGTTCCAAATTTTCTTAAAGACTATGTATGTACCAAGTTTGGTGAAAATCCATTGAAAGATGTTGATTCTGGAGTGTTCACAAGGATATTACAGGATAAAAATTAGACCCTGTGACCTTGACCTTCAACCTATGAACTTGAAAATCAATAGGGTTCCAGATTCTCCTAAGGACTAAGTATGTACCAAGATTGGTCAAAATCCATTGAAGGATGTTGATTCTAGAGTGTTCACAAGGATGTTACGGAAGGAAGGACAGACGGTAGCGTTACTATATCCCATCGCAACTTCGTTGGCAAGGGGATAACAAAGAATGATAATATTTTCAGTTTTAATAACAAGGTTATATGGGATAGATGAAACAGTAAAACAATACAGCCAAAGTACCTGGTTTACAATTACTGCTTATCTATTCTTCTTGTTTTCGTTCTAATCTCTGATTTGACCAGTTTATTCTGAAATCTGACTATTCTA
This sequence comes from Bathymodiolus septemdierum, assembly GCA_963383655.1. NCBI lineage: Eukaryota > Metazoa > Mollusca > Bivalvia > Mytilida > Modiolidae > Bathymodiolus > Bathymodiolus septemdierum. The sequence continues at coordinate 115,003,517 of OY726517.1, read as the reverse complement.
AAAATAAGCATTTGTGCTAATGGTATTTGGTTGAGACAGCTTTAATTGTAGTCAATGTTTATATTATATCATTTTTTAACAGTCTCCAATTTTCCATATACAGGAGGGCAACGAATATCTATAAAATTCATATAAAACTATCTATGCTAATGTGTCTTTGAAAATAAAACCTACCCTTAGGTTTGTCCTTTTCTTCTTTACCAGACCTAGATTCTGACCTATTGGCACTTTTGGTTCTTTCTGGTTTACCTGCAGATCCTTTCTTTTGGGACTTTGGTGATGTCTTCAAAATATGAAAATAATCTATGCTATTTTTGTGAATTATGCTGATAACTTCAATAAAGTATGATATAAGGGCAGTGGAATTGTACTGGGTATTATAACAAGGATAACAACACAGAGGATAAGATATGTTGATCCTTAACTAAATTGGGGATCCAAAATATACAAGTAAAGTAAGAGGCAAACATGCTAAACAGGGTCAAATCTGGAATTTTGCTACAAGCTTAAAATACAGACAGAAAATAAACAGAATAGAAACCATATCTCTCCAAACATTGAGTGATAATAAAAACATGATCTCTATAAAACAAAAGTTAAATATTTCTTTAAAATGGTCAAATCTTATTCCTTAGTCAGAAGGATGATATGGATAAGACTCCATTATAAATGAAATAAAAATATAATAAAGATGAATGAAGTAAATAGAATCTGTAATTTTTAAATGTGAAGTGATGTTTTACCTCACGGCTTGCAATATCCTTATCTCTTTTAGTGCCTGAGCTTTTACGTTTTCCTGGTGTAGATGGTTTCTCTACTGGCTCTGCAGGTTCCTTAGTGAATAATTTCAATAAAATATGTCAGCAATATAACTTACTATCCTGGTGATATATATACCAGGAGGTGAATATACGTCATAATTGGAAGCCATTTTGTGCCGCTTGAAGGTAAGTTTTTACTTATAGCATTAGTTATTGTAAGGATAACATTAAATGTGATAGTGTGTTAAATGCCTCCTCTTAATATCTGCTAATCAGCTGTGTGTCCATTGTTCAAAAACTTGTTGTCAAACTTTCAAACACTTCGACAACGTTTCTACAACAGGTGGAAATAACATTGTGAAAGTTTTTGAGAATTTGACAACAAGTTTTTGAATGATGGACACACAGTTGCTTAGCAGACATTAAGAGGAGGCATTTGACGCAATATCACATTTAAGGTTATCCTTACAATAATTAATGCTATAAGCAAAAACTTACCTTCAAGCGACACAAAATGGCTTCCAATTATGACATACATTCAATCCCCTGTATACATTAATTTACTTACCAGTTTGTAAAAACAGAAAATTACACTTGAATCTTCACAATATGTAATAATTTAATAGTTATCTCCCTTTTACCAAGTTGTTAAATATGTCAATTTTTTTTCAAATTACAAACATACATAAATTATATATTAATTACAATTAACATTAATATATTTTTAATAAAGCAAACAAACATCAAATTACATAAATCATTTAATTTTTTAAAATAAGAAATTGAAGTATAAATTTTCACTACATCCATTTCTTTTACAATTTTTTTTTTTTTTTTTTAATTTTTAACCATCATTGTCCATATTTTTCAAACATTAGTTTTTGTGGAAAATAAATCACTAAAATGAGTGAAATTAAATATCAATGAAAATTATACTCTTTTTAACTCGTTCACATTGTTATTTGATCCTTCAACCTGATTGGTTACTATAAATAAACCATTTGTTTAAAATGTTGTAAAGCACACATAAAAAGTACAAAATTAATTCATTAATATAACATATAATACTGACTCATCACAGTTGCTGAATACGATTCGCCAAAAATTTCAAAAAACCTTTTTAAAACAGAAAGTATTACTTTTTTTCTATTTTTTTTTTATCTATAACTCTATTTAGATTATATGTCTAATTAATATTTTCAATATAGAGGTATAATAGTAAAGACAGTATTTTGATGCTAAAAAAGTATCTATCTATTGGTCTGTAGAATATGGAATTATTGAAACATTGGCATTATTGATTCAAAACCAATTGGTTCAAATACTGTGGAATTTTGACTTTCCAAGAAGAAACTTGAACTTCGTCTTTTTTTAAAATAAATGTAGAAATAAAGTTCTTCTGCATGTTTCAGTTTCACATAAAACTTTAAATAGAAATATATTTTTGTTTATCCAGTTAATAGATGCTCTGTTTGTCTGATTTCGTCAATATTATAATTAGTAACACACACACCTCTGCCAGCACAGGTTCTTCAGGAGGTTTTATAACCTCCTCTTCTACTTTCTTCACCTCTTGTTCAGGAGCATTTTCATCTGTTTCCTCGATAGGGTTTGCTGTTCCAGGTCGTGACCTTGTACCACCCCTCTCTAATGAAGATTTTGGGCGATGGCTAAAATAAATAAAACAACATTAATACAACTTCTTATATGAAGTGGTGGCTTCTGTAAGATTACTAAAGGAGTAGCATGCATTCTAAAGTTTACATACCAGAGATGATTCTGATTAGAAAATAAAATAACTGAAAATCAATGAAAAATAGATGAAACCATCAACACTCCTTTTCAAAAGGTCCATTATTGACCTGTTCTGACCATGTTCTGCAATTTTCAGATATTTCTGTTCAAGAGTAAAATAGCAGAAATCAGTTAAATAACTGAAAAACATCATCCTTGATGCATGACCACAAGCTGGATGATGACTAAATTATCATGACTGGTGTTGAAAGAAAAATTCCATGACCTTTAAACACAGACAGATTTAATAGGTTCCATATAAAAATATTGTTTGTTAAACAAATTTCCATTTTCTGGAATTTTTCTTAGAAATAGAGATAAAAGAAATGTGAATTACAAAAAATAATCTTAATTTTGTGGCAAATACTGTGGATTAGTCTATTTTTTATTTATCTCAATTTTCGTATATTGACAGAAAATGAAGCAATTGTTTTAAACATTTTACCCATTACTTCCTGGTTTAAAGTTTCAATTTGTGATGTACTAAAATAATTACTTTGATGGTACCCACCAAAACCATTGCAACAAAGTATCGAGAGAATAAAAATGATTTTAGAGGCTCCACAAGGATTTCTTTTAAAATAATCAAAAACAGTGGCCTTCTACTTACGTTTCTGTTGGTATAGGGACAGGACTCACTTTATAGTTTACAAAAGACTTACGTTTCTGTTGGTATAGGGACAGGACTAACTTTATAGTTTACAAAAGACTTACGTTTCTGTTGGTATAGGGACAGGATTAACTTTATAGTTTACAAAAGACTTGCGTTTCTGTTGGTATAGGGACAGGACTCACTTTATAGTTTACAAAAGACTTACGTTTCTGTTGGTATAGGGACAGGACTAATTTTATAGTTTACAAAAGACTTACGTTTCTGTTGGTATAGGGACAGGACTAACTTTATAGTTTACAAAAGACTTACGTTTCTGTTGGTATAGGGACAGGACTAACTTTATAGTTTACAAAAGACTTACGTTTCTGTTGGTATAGGGACAGGACTAACTTTATAGTTTACAAAAGACTTACGTTTCTGTTGGTATAGGGACAGGACTAACTTTATAGTTTACAAAAGACTTGCGTATCTGTTGGTATAGGGACAGGACTAACTTTATAGTTTACAAAAGACTTACGTTTCTGTTGGTATAGGGACAGGATTAACTTTATAGTTTACAAAAGACTTACGTTTCTGTTGGTATAGGGACAGGACTAACTTTATAGTTTACAAAAGACTTACGTTTCTGTTGGTATAGGGACAGGACTAACTTTATAGTTTATAAAAGACTTACGTTTCTGTTGGTATAGGGACAGGATTAACTTTATAGTTTACAAAAGACTTACGTTTCTGTTGGTATAGGGACAGGACTAACTTTATAGTTTACAAAAGACTTACGTTTCTGTTGGTATAGGGACAGGACTAATTTTATAGTTTACAAAAGACTTACGTTTCTGTTGGTATAGGGACAGGATTAACTTTATAGTTTACAAAAGACTTACGTTTCTGTTGGTATAGGGACAGGACTAATTTTATAGTTTACAAAAGACTTACGTTTCTGTTGGTATAGGGACAGGATTAACTTTATAGTTTACAAAAGACTTACGTTTCTGTTGGTATAGGGACAGGACTAACTTTATAGTTTACAAAAGACTTACGTTTCTGTTGGTATAGGGACAGGATTAACTTTATAGTTTACAAAAGACTTACGTTTCTGTTGGTATAGGGACAGGACTAATTTTATAGTTTACAAAAGACTTACGTTTCTGTTGGTATAGGGACAGGACTAACTTTATAGTTTACAAAAGACTTACGTTTCTGTTGGTATAGGGACAGGACTAATTTTATAGTTTACAAAAGACTTACGTTTCTGTTGGTATAGGGACAGGATTAATTTTATAGTTTACAAAAGACTTACGTTTCTGTTGGTATAGGGACAGGACTAACTTTATAGTTTACAAAAGGTGATGTGATTTCCAGACACTCGATTGGCTTAGGAGGTTCTGGTTCAGCTGAAAATTAATAGAATCAATCTATAAATCTGTTTTAAAAACTCAAGTTATATTTGTAGTCCATCATAATACACGTTAAATCATATATTGCTTTAATAGTCATAGATGGTAAAGATGAAGCATTTCAGATATCACATGTTTTTCCGTCCATAAAGTAGTTAATTTCAAAAATTTTACATCTGAACATTTGATAATAAATAATTATACAGCAATAAATTTTGGTTTTTAAAGTTCAAATATATTAAATTCTAAACAAAGAAAAACAAAGGAACAACAGAATATGGATGCAATATCTGTATATTTCATATCTGAATAACATGTTTTCCAATTAATTAAGTTCTGGTAATAGTAATATATGTATTATTACGAACTGAAACTGATGATCTGAATTGACTGGTCTTAAATAAACAAGTCAATAGTCTTATAGTCACTTTTCCTTTGTCCAAAAGGTGACCAAAGTATAGTTTAATAATATTTGATTGTACATAACCAATAAGATTGGACAGCAAGTTATACCAACTTATAACTGTATACTGTTGTATACAAGTTTGACTGTAATAACAAAGAACAGCAGCATATAACATATACATGTTATACATACCCACTGGTTCATCTAAAGGTGTGGTCTTCTTTCTTTTAGGTCTGATCAATTTCCAGGCAGGTATCTTCTCAGGAGGGGGTGGGGGTTCAAGGGGACAGGATCTAGTTTGTGTTATACATACTGGGTGTGGGTATAGATGTGAAAGTCCATTCTGTCTTAATTTTTCACTAGCATTGGCCTATGGGTAGAAAAAATATTGGTTTTTTCAGTATAAATGTACAATATAGATTTACAAAAATATTATGAATATTGTTGTTCTACATATTTTGCTTAGAATGTTTTTGGGATAGGTAGTTTTCAGAAGGTAAATATTTGCTGACCAAACCTTACTACAGTGTAGTATATTTTTTCAAAGGCTAATTTTTTTACTTGTAGAAGGTAGTAATTTTACAAAAGTCTTTGATATGGCAATTCAGGCCTTATTGTCATAAAATTTTGAGCACGAGTATGTACTCGTGCTTAAAAAAATCAGCAATCTGTATCAAATAAATAATTTGTTCTGATTGGACAATTTTGGAGAATGAGTACAAAAATCGTATTGGAATGTTTTATGACAGAAAGGTCTGGCCTAAAACTTAATTCCCCCAGACTTCAGGCAAAAACTACATAGTGATTGATATCATCTTGTTTTATTACAACAATGATAGTAACAATTGTGTGCTTTAAATTCTTTGAAGTGTTTCTACAAAGGTTACAGTGAGAAAATGAATGATTTTTGCTTAACACAAAATGAGCAATTTTTTCAGCCCTATCACGGAGAGAACAAGTTGCATTTCCATAAGATGATGATGATATCAGTTTTTAACTAGCCCAACATGCTTAGTTGGATTTTTATAGTGGTAGTTCAACAGTCCACAGGTAGACATGTCACTCCACTTGGACACATTATCTTGATTCTCAGCCAACCAGTATTTGTTCTTATTCCTGTATGATTGGCAGAGAAGCAGCAAATATCAAGTTCAGTGTTTGGTTTGAAATGACTGGGGCTCAAACACACAATCTATGGCACCTGCGTCATCAAATATTTAACTGTTGCAAATGTCTAATTTACTAACTGTCATAAAAAAAAATATCCCTTAAAAAACTCAGATATTTAAATACAATGCAGTTTTTCCTAAAATATAGAAAACATATCCCAAATCTACTGTAAATAAAATTGATTGTAATAAAATAAATATGACACATATAAAAGTTGGAGAAGCAATTTGTTTCAAATGATAAATAGGACATTACTAATTAACCTACCATTTCACCCATGACAGAAACTTTAACAGGATATTTAGAAGGACTCCAGTATGTAGCAAATACTACAACCTCAGGTTTCTCTGGTACTAAATTATCATCAATACCAGTCTTCTCTTCTATAAAAAAATATAATGTCATGGCTTAAATGACATATTTACAAACTTGAGAGTACGTTAAGTAAATACAAACACAATTTATATTAGCATTCACATTTTAGTATCTTTTAAAAAAATAATAATGAAAAAAATAAAAAAATAAATAAATACAATGTTTTAAGTGTTACACTTTTTTTTACATAGTATAGCTATTCTTGTAAGAACAAAAATAACAAGATATGATTATAATCTAACGATTATGAAATCTCCCAAACCGGCCATTGACACTATCTACCCACATATCAAATTTTGATGATATCGGACAATGTTGAATTTTTACCCCCCATTTTTATGCCGTGTTTTGGCAGCCATTTTGGAAATGGCAGACATCTTGAAAATTTTGAAAATGCAGAATTGCTCCTCTAATGGTGACCTATCACTATGTCAAATTTTATGTCTCCATCATTATCCAGTTAGAAGTTATCAACATTAATGTACGAAATTTCAAGTTTCCCATAGGATTCTATAGTAACCCCCACCCCCTTTGAACCCCCAAAAATATGGCTTTGACCCCCTTTACCACAAATCTGAAAACTTTAGGGTCAACTAGAAACATATATCTATAACTCCACCAAGTTTCATGAAATTCTGTCCTGTAGTTCCTGAGATCTGCCGTGGACAAGTTCATGCTTTGCGGAAAGAAAGAATAAGAATAATAATAATAATAATAATAATAATAATAATAAAAATAAAAATAAAAATAAAAATAATAATAAGAAACGGAGCAAAAACAATAAGTCCCCCAAATAATAAGAAGATAATATTATTGGTCTTCAATAACAAAACAACACATAATACAAACTGAAACAATAAAACAAAATGGGAAATTTCTAATTTTTTACACAAAAATGGGAGGAAAATGGTTTTCAAATGTATATATATGAATAATGAATTGAAATTTAAAGAAAAAATAATAATATTATAATATTGTGTCACCATAGTGGTTGTAATGTATTTTATGACAACACATTTAATTGAAAAAATACCAATACCAACAATGTATATGAAGTACACTGTTTAATGTAATGCGAGTTACAAAATTAGCATAGGAAATGATTTTTTTATATATCATACTAAAAAGCATTTCTGCTATTTCCTGGGAGAGAAATAAATTCCATTTTCTGGTAGCTTAATCACACTTCAGTGAGTAAGTACAAATTTACAAAAAACCAAATTATTCTATTCGCATAAAAAATAATAAACCAGGTTAGATTCTAAACCTGTATTCTAAACACTACCCATTTCATCTACTTTTGTAAATTGCCATTCCAATACAATATTGAATCATGTAAATCGATACAGTGATTTTCCAGTTATTTAGAATTGCAAACGAATGCCTCTTAGTTGTTGAATAAGAAATACGGATAACTGAATTGTATTTGAATATTTGCCTGCATCATCAAATATTTAACTGTTGCAAATGTCTAATTTACTAACCGTCATAAAAAAAAATATCCCTTAAAAAACTCAAGATATTCAAATACAATGCATTTTTTTCTAAAATATAGAAAACATATATCCCAAATCTACTGTAAATTAAATTGATTGTAATAAAATAAATATGACCTTTTATACTACCATGACTATAAACACTATAATCTGTAAAATATATAAATGTTATTACACTTTTTATATTGCTGAAAACTAAATGTATTTGGCTGTAAAAGTTACAAAATACAGTTAAAACTATGATAAGATTACAAACTCTGACCCCCTCTCAGTGTTCTAAATCAAACTCTAACCCTGTCCCAGTGTTCTAAATCAAACTCTGACCCTCTCCCAGTGTTCTTAATCAAACTCTGACCCCCTCTCAGTGTTCTAAATCAAACTCTGACCCTCTCCCAGTGTTCTTAATCAAACTCTGACCCCCTCTCAGTGTTCTAAATCAAACTCTGACCCTCTCCCAGTGTTCCAAATCAAACTCTGACCCCCTCCCAGTGTTCTAAATCAAACTCTGACCCTGTCCCAGTATTCTAAATCAAACTCTGAATTCTTCTAGTGATTGTAAATTGTCAATTTAAGTTTTCTCTGTAAGACTTTTATCAATGTGCTACATGATTGTGACTCATTAGTTACATCCAAGAATATATAAACATCTTTAAATCAGTGACAGAGGAGACCAAAATTGGCAGCACATAAGTCAATGATATGCCTGTATAAGGTTTGGGGTACATATCTCTAAACCAGCAACAGATAAGACCAAGAGTGGCAGCCAGGTAAGTGAATGTATATATAGGCTGGTAAGAGGTTTGGGGTAAAAATGTGTGGATGATAAACATAGTTAAACATGATATTCTGAAGGAATGGCTAAAGAGATGTTAAACACCAATCAAATCAATACTAACTGTCTCCTTTCTTGTCTTTATCTTTGTCTTTATCCTTTTTGTCTTTGTCTTTCCCTTTATCTATAAAAAAAACAGCTCTGATGTAAAAAAAAATAACAAGTTAAATAATAACATCCCAATTTGCCCCTGCAAGGGAGATAATTGTGTAAATCATCAGTTTAAACATCAACAATGGCAGTCTCACCTGAAGGTCATGAATTTGTTTTCTGTTATTATTGTAATGAACTGTATATACAAAATCTTGTTGAAATGGTTGTATGGGTCAACAAGATTATAGTAGGAATGGTTTGTGTAGTTTTGATATATACCATTTAGTTTAATGTTTGGGAATATAACTGAAATATTCCATAAAACCAACCAACCAATTAATATTTGGGCATGGGGCAATTCATTATGTGCCATGATAAACATTTATCAAGTTTCACAGTTGATAGATATTTATGGATTGCTTCCCTTAAATTGCACAAATCCTGAATAATGTTGCATAAAATTGCATTTAGAAACAAAACAAGACTATACCTTTATCTTTGCCATCTTTTCCTTTGTCTTTACCATCTTTAGCCTTTGGATCTTTCTCTGTTTTACTGGCTACATCTTTTTCAGATTTATCCTCCTTAACTAGCTCCTATAAATACATTTGTTTATTGTTTATTCAGAAATTCAATGCAACACTTTATATTTTCATTAGTGTGCAAAAGTGAGAAATGAAGCACACTAAAATTTGGGGGAAGTTTTCAAAACAGGAAAGCAAAAAAAAAAACCCCAACAACAAAAAAACCCAGATCATTTGGCTTTCAAGCATACACTTTTACCCTTTTTTTGCTGCCATAACAAATAAAGCTTTTTCTATATTTTTGCCAATAACAGAGATGGGTGTGGGGCAAAACCATAGTTGGGCATGTGCCCCTTGCACCGTCGGCTCCTACACCCCTGCTACAACTTACTGATGGCATTGTCTCCTCTCCTTTCTTCTCTAGTTCCTGCTGTTCCATCCGTTGTTTCTTCCACTCTTGTAATGCCTAATGGCACATTTGTAAAAGGGGTGTACATATAAAGGGGAGACTACTGTACTATGACTTACAGATGGAGTTGTCTCCTCTCCTTTCTTCTCTAGTTCCTGCTGTTCCATCAGCTGTTTTTCCCACTCTTGTAATGGTAGTTTCCATTCTGGTAATGATACTTTAAGTAAATCCCACACTTCTTTGATATGACCATACCTAAATAAAAAATGAGCAAGTTAAAATTAAAATCTTTTTGGATACATGTGAGATTTAATGCACTTAAAAATGAACTGTAATTCACTTTTAAAAAAATATGAACTTGAGAATATAAATAAATATTTTTGGAAAATTAATGCACATAACTTTGTTCAATACAAATAAGTCAAAATTAAAACTAAAAAAAAATAACACAAAAAAAACTCCTCATAAATAACTTCAAACATACATAATCAAAGTTTTATAGAAATAAAATAAAAATGTTTTTTTATCTATTACACCATGGTTTTCAAATATTTCAATTTGAACTTAAAATTACAATTGGAATTTGGATACAAAATGTATTACATTGTACTTAAAACTTTTTCCTTTGTGGAAACTCTTGTTCATATAACAAAAATGTACCATATACATGAACAATTCATTTGAGGAAATTTTTATCACCTCATTTCTAGTTTTGAAAGAAATTTACAGAGAATGTCTGACTTTTAATTCATTAAGAAATATACACACTGTAAATAAAAAGAAAGTTATGCAAAAAATATACTAAATCGACACATTTATGAAATTTAATCATGAAATGCCATGATTATAGTGAAAGAAAGCTAAACTTTAGTACTAATACTTATACCTGAAATAGAATAATTGTTTTTAAAAAAGCCATGCAGACATGATGTCAAATATATATATACCAGTATGCATATATTAAAAGCTTTATAAAGATAGTCACAAGCAATACAGAACTGCAAACATCATGTGGACACCTAAATCATTATCTGCTCACCTAAATAAAAACACATCAACTAGCAAGGGTAGACATCATAATTACAGCCCCTCTCCTATCATCATGTCCCCACCCCTCCATCCTATATCCATTAATGACACAGTTGTCACATTAACAGTTCAGAAGATTTTAGATAATAGAGCAAGAGAAGCATAAAGAAGAAAGATTTGTTTTATGTATGCTAGAGTATAAGACCCTATTTTAATTTACAATGGACTAAGATTACAAAAAGTCTGTTTCTAGTAGTCATCACTGCCATGTTACAAGGCACAAAAAAACAACATGCAGCACTTTACATCATATCATCCTTTATTAATGACATTAAAAACTTCTGTCCATATACCTATCCCAAGAACCACCTATTTCCCAACTGTACTGTTGGTTTTACTGTCTGTAAACCTGTTGTCATCATGACAACAGCTGGTATATTGGTCAGTGGACATTAAATAACAACTAACCAATCATATTACATTATTTCAAATTAAAGTCTAGTATAATATCAATTTCTATTGTATTTTTTTTTTTTTAACTTTTAGTCAATTAATAAGGTTTTACATATTCCATTAACCCCCTCCTTTTATACAAGAGAAGAAAAATTAGAAATGATGCCCTTCCTATTTTGGTAGAAAGATGTAATGGATGATACCATAATTTTACATTTCCAACTATAAATAAAACCAATCATTATACATATAAAAAATCTTTCAACTGACAAGAAATATATTTTTGTTTTTGTCATTTCTCTAATCAAATTATATATCTACCTGATAAATATTCCTAATGTCAACAAACAACATTTTTTATTGTACTACAGACTGGGAGATGGGATCTACTACAAAAGTTGTTGATTTAAAACAAATACATCTGGACCACAGGGAAACATGCAAATTACACATTAACGTGACTAACTAACTAAATAACAATGTGACGACCCTAATTCTACGATCAAATTTGTAAATCACATGCTAAAAACATAAAATACCTCTTTTGTGCCATTAAAAACCTAATATAACATAAAATAAATATACTAAAGTCAAACATAAAATTAAAAATTACGAGAAAAACTTTTTTTTCTATATTTCTACGTAAAATTATCCTCACTTGTCATATTTTAAGAAAAGTTTGAAGATATCAAAGTGGTAATCAAGAAGGTGAAATTCGATGAAAGACAGACAATTCAATGGCCAAAAAAAATATATCATATTTTAAGATCTCTTCAACTAAGAATTTTAATGATGTAAAACATTCTGTGATCTATTTTTATCGATTTTTTTTACTTTCACTTCATTCTTGCAATTTTAAGCAACTTCATTGCAGGGTTCTACAATGCGACCAAAACACTCGCATTTACGAATCACCTTTGTAAAATGCGAGTAAAAATTCTATATTAATAGCCAGACGGCGAGTTGATATTTCTGGAAATTTTTCGTTCTGTCACCAATATATTTTTCAATTTGAATTCCGACTTTGATTATCCGGTTTTTTAAATCACACAATTGACTCACATACGAAAGATTTAAATCGCATACTTTTAACGCTTGAAAGTTACTACAATGCGTAAAAATAAAACATTCTTTCATTTTTTTTCCCGCTAAGAATAAATCGGTTGAATCAACTGATCGTGAAGCTGGCCTGCCTGATGCAACATCGACGGAAGTATCAAGCCAAGATACTAATGAAGGTTCAGGTTCTAAAGCTGAAAAGCATAAATTCCTGGAAGTCGGAGTTTTTGTTGCTCATTATTTACGATTACAGTAGTTATGTTATTGTCTTGTGATGTTTGCCGAAAGGCAGGACCAGATATTGCTGGCAAAACTGAATTTGTTACTGGAAAGAAAAAGTTTAAACGTGAAAGTCTTGTTTATCATAATAAAAGTCAGAAACATGAAAAATGTTTCAATATGGTATCAGCAAAAGCCCATTCCTTAACTTATACTAGTACATTTTTAGTTCCAGTAAACCATCTTCAAGTTTAATACTCCAGTCTTTTGAAAAACAGTCAGAAAAAAAAGAAATTGGACTTATAATAAAATTGCCTTTGTTATTGCCAAAGAAATAAATACATATTGGAGTTATATAGTATGAATTAGTATCTTTATTAATCTGGTTAGTAACATACTTTTGTTGGCAAGTAAAAAATATTTCCTTACTAGCCATGGGCTAGTGGGAGCTGGTATGAATCGTAGAGCCCTGCATTGGTAAGTATATTTGATATATCACCTGTGTGCATGCATTTAGACATAATTCTTTTTGCTCAAGGATCTTTTAATTAAATTTGTAAGAGGTTGTGGACAAAACTAAATATAGAAATCTTGACAAGTGTGGATAATAAATTTAAACAAATCTATGAACTAGAAAAGAGGAACAAAAACATTTTATTTTTCAAAACAAAATTTATGCATTAGTTTGGTTTAAAAATTAATTAAGCCAAGATTTTAATTTTCACAATTCATTTTCAAACAAGACTATTAAAATTTAAACAAAACAAGAAAATAAAATAAATCTTTTATCACACAGACACAACAAAACATTAAGAGAAATCAGTTAAATTTTGAATCCTTGCCTGACAACCTGCGAAGCACCATTTGCACTCTTTACCCTACGAGGCGCTTCCTCGTCTTTCTGACGTGACTGTGAACTTAGCTGGAAATATTTGTCAAGCACCAGGCTAGCGGGCACTAATGGATCAGTCGTGTCGGAAGAAGAACACACGAAACTCCTGTATGATACATTCAAGACGTGCAGAGTGAAAAAGTGCAGTTGAGAGGTTAATATAATAATCAAGTGATTGCTTTCCCCAATTGTTCAAAAAATTAGAATAAAATATATAGACACATTTCTTCAATAGAATATTCTTTTATAGTGTCAATGTAAATGTTCTTTTCATAACTGGGAATAAAAGTGAAAAATAAAAATGCAGTTTTGATAATATAAATAAAGAAAAGAAATTCATTAACTTGATATATGTAATAATCAGGAACAGTAAGGAAATATCAAGACAGATGTTTCACAAAATTCTTCAATACAATTGCATATCAAGGCTTTTCTTAGCCCATATAAATATCCTATAAAATCTTTTGATCAAATTGCTACAACAATGTAAGCATCTTCAGGAAAAATCCTGAAATTCCCACAATGCATTTCCTGACTGTCCCTAACCAATAAGAATATATTTCACAACAACTTTTAACATGCATATTCTTTGTTTAAATAGCCAAATTGCATACTTTTTTCATTAATATTTCATTATCTTCATAAATAAAAGATCTTAATTCATAAAAAATATTAGTGTTTTGATTTCATTGCAATTTTATTTGAAATTTCATTGGATGGCAAAGCAATATATAAAAGTTAAATATTACACTGATGTGATTACATGACATTCTGATCAAATTACAGTTGTACATATTTAATTATGATACGTAAGTTACAACAATCTATGCTATTTAATTCTAAACAAATAAATCTTAATATCAAAAATATAAAATCTACAAGATTATATACTTGTTGATTATATTCTAATTGATAACATATAAATATTCATAGTATAACTACTCTCTCCACTCACAATATCAAAAATAAATCACAAGTAACCAAACAAAATGTCTGTTAACGCATGAGTGAATTATCATCATTGTTCGGTTACAAGTAATTTATTTTTGATGTTTGGAATGCACGAGTAGTTAAACTGTTTATTACATAGATTTCACACCTTTTGTTTTCAAAAATAAGATGTTTCTTAAAGGAACTTGTTTTCGCATTGTCAGACATTCAATGATATTTTGGATTGCGACAATGTTAATATCTTGACGTAGAGCATTGATGTAAATGGTTTTTTTCACTCTGAAATCTGAGTATTTCATGAACATCTATGTAATAATTTTACGTATGTCTTAAGTTTCATTGTAATCACATCTTTAAAGTGAAATTTCAAGTGAATATTATTATGTTCAAATAAAAAATGTCCAAGACATATGGAAGCAAATGGTACCATGATTCTCCTTCAACAAACCTGTCATTTTTTAATGTATATATCAACTTTATACCCTATTATATTCTTATATGATTTTTTTTCACAATATTTTTATTATTTTTGATATCAGTCAAATTGCCCTTATTTTCCAGGCAGATAAAACAGAAAATCTATATTGAATATATTTGTAATTTAGCTGGAACTGTGGATCAAAGCAGAACAATTCATTGTTTTATCTGTAATTTATATGGAATTATGGTAAAAAACAAAACAATTTGATCTGCTCTTGAATCTAAAGATATGCCATGACTACTTTTCACTTCAGATTAATCCCAGCATTATTTTTTTTTCTCCTCAAATATTTGGTAAGAAGAATCAAAATACCATCTTGCTTTTGTGACAGTGCATTAACATAACTTTATCAATATTCAAACACCAAAAGTCTGAAACATAACCATAATAATAAAAAGATGATGGCGGACTATCACCATGGTGATCAAAGGGAGGTAATAATGTTACTTACTGTAGTGGAATAGATTCTGGTATCCAGCTAGTTAAACATTGTACAATACTACAGTCTCCAAACTCACTGCTGCTACTGCCACCAGCGTAACTGAAATTAAATACATTATACAATTTGTAGACTATGTTCTCCATAACTGAAAAAAAAAAATGGCAATCCTATTCTACCTAAAATGAGATTTTTGCATATTATATTACAAGTTAAAATGTATGTATTTATTTTCAAAGGATAAAAGATACTAACATTATTTAAACTTAATATCATGATTTCAGTTCATTTTCACAGTAACAGCATGGGGTGGTGTAAAGATATGTTTATTTGCTATGCCAAATATTTGTTGAGTATTTCTATTACACTTTTAAATTTACTTTTCTTGTGTTGTACATTATATAGACGTATATAACAACATATTTTGTTGCCTATCGTTATTCGATTCAACACCTAAGGATAATTGCTGACGACTGTTTAGACATGTGCTATCATTTATTATTTAATCTGCATCGGGCATTGTCATTGATCTGATCGTTCTTGCTGCATTTCAATCATGCATTTTCAAAATTATTTTAAGAAATTTAGATCTCTTGCACATATAACAGAAAATCGGCTTTATAGCTATAAATCATATGATTCCATCAGGTTTGATTTCACTACAAAACATGCTGACCAATATATTTGTTTTTACCTGTGACTAACAATGTCATTTCAAGGTCTTACATCTACTGATAGTGAAGAAGCATATCTATTATTCAAAGTATTTGTTGGTTTATTACAATTTTAAGTTTTCTTTCGTGTTGTTGTACACTTTTCAGACATTTATATATTATTCAATGTAAGTATTTTATACATACTCTAAAGAAGCAACTTTAATCAAAGCTTTTGTCAGTAACATTGGCCATAACTCATGACTCATTGTTGTGGCGGGAAGTAGCAGACGGTCATTTTCATCTAATGGAAGAGAGTCATCCACTATAAGTTTTCTCCAACATCCCTGGAATAAATCATTTTAAAAATCAGTCAAATCTGGAATATAAATGGTGATTCTCATTCATTTTTATGCATGAAAAAGAAATCAATAATTTTTATGATAGTTTTACGATATCAAACTTGAAAATTTGATCTAAAAATAAAGCAAACTTCTGTGTTTCACACATATTCAAATGTTTTTTTTATCTGTTAATAAAAATTACAAACTATGTAGCAGTATGCAGTTACATAATTAGACTAGTAAATAAAAAATAGTACTTGTTTAACCTACTTTTAGCAAATGCCACCCCTCTTATAAAACCACTTTTTCATTGCATAATGGGTGGGTTTATAAAAGGGGGACTACTATACGGAATTTCATTTACATGAAAGTGTTGAAAATGAACACTGGTTACTATTCTGGCATTTGGTTAAATTCAATGCCATACAATTGATATACATACCATCCAGTATAATTTGACTACATATTTCCCATAAGAGCTATATTGTGGTACATGTGGTCCTTTCTGTGGTTTACTGGTATAAATGTGTTCCCATGGTCTCCATGTGTGGGCCAATGCTTCCACTGGTATAGCAGGGTCCACCGACTCGGTTGGAGGATTCGGTGTTAGACTCATCTCCCATAATGCTGATATCTGACTTATGATATACCTCATCAACTACAAAAAATTTATATTATTCATATTATGAAAAAAAAGGTACAATGAAACTTGACAAAACTGAACTTCCTTTAAGACAAATTTTGTGTTCGACATAGAGAGGTGTTCGGTTTATACAGGTTATTCTAACAAAGATTACCTACACTCGGATTTCATTTTGTGTTCGACGTAGAGAGGTGTTCAGTTTATACAGGTTATTCTAACAAAGATTACCTACACTAGGATTTCATTTTGTGTTCGACATAGAGAGGTGTTCAGTTTATACAGGTTATTCTAACAAAGATTACCTACACTCGGATTTCATTTTGTGTTCGACGTAGAGAGGTGTTCAGTTTATACAGGTTATTCTAACAAAGATTACCTACACTCGGATTTCATTTTGTGTTCGACATAGAGAGGTGTTCGGTTTATACAGGTTATTCTAACAAAGATTACCTACACTCGGATTTCATTTTGTGTTCGACGTAGAGAGGTGTTCAGTTTATACAGGTTATTCTAACAAAGATTACCTACACTCGGATTTCATTTTGTGTTCGACATAGAGAGGTGTTCAGTTTATACAGGTTATTCTAACAAAGATTACCTACACTAGGATTTCATTTTGTGTTCGACGTAGAGAGGTGTTCAGTTTATACAGGTTATTCTAACAAAGATTACCTACACTCGGATTTCATTTTGTGTTCGACGTAGAGAGGTGTTCAGTTTATACAGGTTATTCTAACAAAGATTACCTACACTAGGATTTCATTTTGTGTTCGACGTAGAGAGGTGTTCAGTTTATACAGGTTATTCTAACAAAGATTACCTACACTAGGATTTCATTTTGTGTTCGACGTAGAGAGGTGTTCAGTTTATACAGGTTATTCTAACAAAGATTACCTACACTAGGATTTCATTTTGTGTTCGACGTAGAGAGGTGTTCAGTTTATACAGGTTATTCTAACAAAGATTACCTACACTAGGATTTCATTTTGTGTTCGACGTAGAGAGGTGTTCAGTTTATACAGGTTATTCTAACAAAGATTACCTACACTAGGATTTCATTTTGTGTTCGACGTAGAGAGGTGTTCAGTTTATACAGGTTATTCTAACAAAGATTACCTACACTAGGATTTCATTTTGTGTTTGACGTAGAGAGGTGTTCGGTTTATACAGGTTATTCTAACAAAGATCACCTACACTAGGATTTCATTTTGTGTTCAACGTAGAGAGGTGTTCAGTTTATACAGGTTATTCTGACAAAGATTACCTACACTAGGATTTCATTTTGTGTTCGACGTAGAGAGGTGTTCAGTTTATACAGGTTATTCTAACAAAGATTACCTACACTAGGATTTCATTTTGTGTTCGACGTAGAGAGGTGTTCAGTTTATACAGGTTATTCTAACAAAGATTACCTACACTAGGATTTCATTTTGTGTTCGACGTAGAGAGGTGTTCAGTTTATACAGGTTATTCTAACAAAGATTACCTACACTAGGATTTCATTTTGTGTTTGACATAGAGAGGTGTTCAGTTTATACAGGTTATTCTAACAAAGATTACCTACACTAGGATTTCATTTTGTGTTCGACGTAGAGAGGTGTTCAGTTTATACAGGTTATTCTGACAAAGATTACCTACAATAGGATTTCATTTTGTGTTCAACGTAGAGAGGTGTTCAGTTTATACAGGTTATTCTAACAAAGATTACCTACACTAGGATTTCATTTTGTGTTCAACGTAGAGAGGTGTTCAGTTTATACAGGTTATTCTAACAAAGATTACCTACACTAGGATTTCATTTTGTGTTCGACGTAGAGAGGTGTTCAGTTTATACAGGTTATTCTAACAAAGATTACCTACACTAGGAGTTCATTTTGTGTTCAACGTAGAGAGGTGTTCGGTTTATACAGGTTATTCTAACAAAGATTACCTACACTAGGATTTCATTTTGTGTTCAACGTAGAGAGGTGTTCAGTTTATACAGGTTATTCTAACAAAGATTACCTACACTAGGATTTCATTTTGTGTTCGACATAGAGAGGTGTTCAGTTTATACAGGTTATTCTAACAAAGATTACCTACACTAGGAGTTCATTTTGTGTTCAACGTAGAGAGGTGTTCGGTTTATACAGGTTATTCTAACAAAGATTACCTACACTAGGATTTCATTTTGTGTTCAACGTAGAGAGGTGTTCAGTTTATACAGGTTATTCTAACAAAGATTACCTACACTAGGAGTTCATTTTGTGTTCAACGTAGAGAGGTGTTCGGTTTATACAGGTTATTCTAACAAAGATTACCTACACTAGGATTTCATTTTGTGTTCGACGTAGAGAGGTGTTCAGTTTATACAGGTTATTCTAACAAAGATTACCTACACTAGGATTTCATTTTGTGTTCAACGTAGAGAGGTGTTCAGTTTATACAGGTTATTCTAACAAAGATTACCTACACTAGGATTTCATTTTGTGTTTGACATAGAGAGGTGTTCAGTTTATACAGGTTATTCTAACAAAGATTACCTACACTAGGATTTCATTTTGTGTTCGACATAGAGAGGTGTTCAGTTTATACAGGTTATTCTAACAAAGATTACCTACACTAGGATTTCATTTTGTGTTTGACATAGAGAGGTGTTCAGTTTATACAGGTTATTCTAACAAAGATTACCTACACTAGGATTTCATTTTGTGTTTGACATAGAGAGGTGTTCAGTTTATACAGGTTATTCTAACAAAGATTACCTACACTAGGATTTCATTTTGTGTTTGACATAGAGAGGTGTTCAGTTTATACAGGTTATTCTAACAAAGATTACCTACACTAGGATTTCATTTTGTGTTTGACATAGAGAGGTGTTCAGTTTATACAGGTTATTCTAACAAAGATTACCTACACTAGGATTTCATTTTGTGTTCGACGTAGAGAGGTGTTCGGTTTATACAGGTTATTCTAACAAAGATTACCTACACTAGGATTTCATTTTGTGTTCCACGTAGAGAGGTGTTCAGTTTATACAGGTTATTCTAACAAAGATTACCTACACTAGGATTTCATTTTGTGTTCGACATAGAGAGGTGTTCAGTTTATACAGGTTATTCTAACAAAGATTACCTACACTAGGAGTTCATTTTGTGTTCAACGTAGAGAGGTGTTCGGTTTATACAGGTTATTCTAACAAAGATTACCTACACTAGGATTTCATTTTGTGTTTGACGTAGAGAGGTGTTCAGTTTATACAGGTTATTCTAACAAAGATTACCTACACTAGGATTTCATTTTGTGTTCAACGTAGAGAGGTGTTCAGTTTATACAGGTTATTCTAACAAAGATTACCTACACTAGGATTTCATTTTGTGTTCGACATAGAGAGGTGTTCAGTTTATACAGGTTATTCTAACAAAGATTACCTACACTAGGATTTTATTTTGTGTTCAACGTAGAGAGGTGTTCAGTTTATACAGGTTATTCTAACAAAGATTACCTACACTAGGATTTCATTTTGTGTTTGACGTAGAGAGGTGTTCGGTTTATACAGGTTATTCTAACAAAGATCACCTACACTAGGATTTCATTTTGTGTTCGACGTAGAGAGGTGTTCGGTTTATACAGGTTATTCTAACAAAGATTACCTACACTAGGAGTTCATTTTGTGTTCAACGTAGAGAGGTGTTCGGTTTATACAGGTTATTCTAACAAAGATTACCTACACTAGGATTTCATTTTGTGTTCGACATAGAGAGGTGTTCAGTTTATACAGGTTATTCTAACAAAGATCACCTACACTAGGATTTCATTTTGTGTTCGACGTAGAGAGGTGTTCGGTTTATACAGGTTATTCTAACAAAGATTACCTACACTAGGATTTCATTTTGTGTTCAACGTAGAGAGGTGTTCGGTTTATACAGGTTATTCTAACAAAGATTACCTACACTAGGATTTCATTTTGTGTTCGACATAGAGAGGTGTTCAGTTTATACAGGTTATTCTAACAAAGATTACCTACACTAGGAGTTCATTTTGTGTTCAACGTAGAGAGGTGTTCGGTTTATACAGGTTATTCTAACAAAGATTACCTACACTAGGATTTCATTTTGTGTTCAACGTAGAGAGGTGTTCAGTTTATACAGGTTATTCTGACAAAGATTACCTACAATAGGATTTCATTTTGTGTTCGACGTAGAGAGGTGTTCAGTTTATACAGGTTATTCTAACAAAGATTACCTACACTAGGATTTCATTGTGTTCGACGTAGAGAGGTGTTCAGTTTATACAGGTTATTCTAACAAAGATTACCTACACTAGGAGTTCATTTTGTGTTCAACGTAGAGAGGTGTTCAGTTTATACAGGTTATTCTAACAAAGATTACCTACACTAGGAGTTCATTTTGTGTTCAACGTAGAGAGGTGTTCAGTTTATACAGGTTATTCTAACAAAGATTACCTACACTAGGAGTTCATTTTGTGTTCAACGTAGAGAGGTGTTCGGTTTATACAGGTTATTCTAACAAAGATTACCTACACTAGGAGTTCATTTTGTGTTCAACGTAGAGAGGTGTTCAGTTTATACAGGTTATTCTAACAAAGATTACCTACACTAGGATTTCATTTTGTGTTCAACGTAGAGAGGTGTTCAGTTTATACAGGTTATTCTAACAAAGATTACCTACAATAGGATTTCATTTTGTGTTCAACGTAGAGAGGTGTTCGGTTTATACAGGTTATTCTAACAAAGATTACCTACAATAGGATTTTATTTAAAGTTCGGTTTGTACAGGATTTCTTATTCAGGGTTAAGGCCACTGATTGCATAGGCAAATTCAACTACCAATATGATCACAGAAACAATGGGCCTGTAAAGTTGCACTATTCAGAAATATGGAGTTTGTGATTTGTAATTCTAGTGAACTCTTGTTAATTTGAAGTCAGAGGATTAATATGTAAGCTTTGAACAAACAGACTACTGAAGTTATACTAAGATAATCCTCCTGTAGACATAGGTTACTGTAACTGATTTTGGCTATCCTCTTTATGTCCTTTGGTTTTATTGCTCCCAAAGATTTTTTTTAAATAATTTCAAGGTTTTCTAATCTTTTGAGCATACACAATTGAAGGTTATTCCACAAATTTGTTGTGTACATTTAATTAGATATTTACCTTTATTATACAGGGTTAATAAAACTTACATTTTAACCACATGACCATATTTCAATTCCATTAATCCATGAAAATAGCATATCAAGAGTTTGACTACATTCTTTAAAAGTCATATTTCATATACAATCTTAAAACAAACAAGGGCAACGCAAAGCGTGGCGTATCCCCTCGCCTAAATATTAGACCCTGTGACCTTGACCTTTGACCTTGAAAATCTATGGGTTCCAGATTCTCTTAAGGTGTAAGTATGTACCAAGTTTGGTCAAAATCCATTGAAGGATGTTGATTCTAGAGTGTTTACAAGGATGCTATGCTGTAAAAGTTTGACCCCTTGACCTTTGACATTGAAAATCAATAGGCTTCCAGACTCTCTTAAGGACTATGTATGTACCAAGTTTGGTCAAAATCCATTGAAGGATGTTGATTCTAGAGTGTTCACAAGGATGTTACAGTAAAAATTTGACTCTGTGACATTGACCTTTGACCTTGAAAATCAATAGGGTTCCAGACTCTCCTAAGGACTA
Organism: Bathymodiolus septemdierum; assembly: GCA_963383655.1. Lineage (NCBI taxonomy): Eukaryota > Metazoa > Mollusca > Bivalvia > Mytilida > Modiolidae > Bathymodiolus > Bathymodiolus septemdierum. The sequence continues at coordinate 114,980,806 of OY726517.1, read as the reverse complement.
ACTATGTACCAAGTTTGGTCAAAATCCATTGAAGGATCTTGATTCTAGAGTGTTCACAAGGATGTTATGCAGTAAAAATTTGACCTGGTGACCTTGACCTTTGACCTTGAAAATCAATAGGGTTCCAGACTCTCCTAAGGACTAAGTATGTACCAAGTTTGGTCAAAATCCATTGAATGATGTTGATTCTAGAGTGTTCACAAGGATCCTATGTGGTAAAAATTTGACCCCTTGACCTTTGACCTTGAAAATCAATAGGGTTCCAGACTCTCCTAAGGACTATGTATGTACCAAGTTTGGTCAAAATCCATTGAAGGATGTTGATTCTAGTGTTCACAAGGATGTTACGCGGTACAAATTTGACCCGGTGACATTGACCTTTGACCTTGAAAATCAATACGGTTCCAGACTCTCCTAAGGACTATGTATGTACCTAGTTTGGTCAAAATCCATTGAAGGATGTTGATTCTAGAGTTTTCACAAGGATGTTATGCAGTACAAATTTTACCCAGTGACATTGACCTTTGACCTTGAAAATCAATAGGGTTCCAGACTCTCCTAAGGACTAAGTATGTACCAAGTTTGGTCAAAATCCATTGAAGGATGTTGATTCTAGAGTGTTCACAAGGATGTTATGCGGTAAAAATTTGACCCGGTGACCTTGACCTTTGACCTATGACCTTGAAAATCAATAGGGTTCCAGATTCTCTTAAGGACTAAATATGTACCAAGTTTGGTCAAAATCCATTGAAGAATGTTGATCCTAGAGTGTTCACAAGGATGTTACGGATGGACGGACGGAAGGACGGACGGTAGCGTTACTATATCCCTTTGCAACTTCATTGACAAGGGGATAATAAGATATAAATAAACTTACCTCACTTTCATGAATATGTTCATTCGCTTGAATGAGATCAAATGATGCCATGCCATCAGGATCAACAACTACTGGTGTCTAAAAGAAAAAAATATATATTAAATATAGAGTGGTTATTAAAAATAATACATATTCTTGAAATCTGAAGCAAATTTAACAAAAAGCATTGGGTCATAAATATGAGGTCAAGGTATAAAATAATTGACCTATATAAGATAAGATAAGATCAGTTTTATTTATATTCGGCATGTAAAAATAACAATACAACACAAGCCCTAGTGGGCTTTTGACCGACCTATATGATGAATAGCCATGATCTGAAAGAGGAGACAAAAATTCTGGATGATATATATAATCCAGGATGAATATGTGAACCAAGTAAAGTGGGTCACTCTTTGATGTACATTTATTTAAAAACATAACTACTTGATTGCCCTACTTATACGAAACGAAGAGAATCAAAAATGTGCAAAATAACTAGTAACAAAATTTAAAATAAATCCTAAGTTAGCATCAATGGGGTTCTCAAAAAAACTAGTTTTTGTTAGTGTTGGTCTTCGATTACATACCTTGTCTGCAATATAATCACAAGCTCTTATCCAACGAACAACTTTTAAGGATGATGGCATGTCAATTTTACCCTCAGGATCATCAAAGAGTTGAGAGGCCTAAAAAAAAAGAAAAGCAAAAGATTAAAATTCATTTCATTTTTTTTATCAGAATATCAAGAACTGCACAATGGAACACACACATGCACATTTTGGGGGTTGTTTACTAGGAGAGTATATGAATAGAGAGTATTCAAAACAGAAATTATTAAACATAGATCTGATATATCCAGTTCTTAATGAGAGAAAATTTGACCAATGATATCTTAGTTTGCCAATAATATCTCCTGAAATGTAATGAATTTTGACCATATTCAGTCCTTTTTTAAAATAAGCCACATTATAAAACTTATTTTTCATTGAACAATTCTGACAAATTGCTATTTCAAATAAATAATATATATTTCTCATAGAATTGTTATTGGGGGGTAATGAAAATATATTTTCTCTATCAAAATTTATATACCAAAAAGAATATTATGAAACATAATAAATTCTTTTTCATGTTTTGGTATGCTTCAAATTTTTAAAACATTCATACTTCAGCTCTGTTTAAACTGTAAAGTAGACTATCGCTGAAAGTCTATATAACAGTTAGAAATAAGTTTGTCTGAGATTATACATCATACATTTAACAGTAAACTCACAACAACATGCAGCAGGTGTTATATTTAGTCCTGACTAAGTAGCAGCAATTTAAACAAGATATGACAGTAACAGGATGCTGTTACCGAAAGTCTCCCAAACGTTGCCATTTTTTTTCCGTGTTTTGGCGGCCATTTTGAAAATGGCAGCAATTTTGAAAATTTTGAAGACGCATACTTCCTCCTCTAATGGTGACCTATCACTATGTCAAATTTTATGTCTCTATCATTATCCATTTAGAAGTTATCAACATTAATGTATGAAATTTCAACTTTCCCATAGGATTCTATAGTAAACCCCATCCCCTTTGAACCCCTCAAAATATGACTTTAACCCCCTCTACCACAAAGCTGAAAACTTTAGGATCAACTAGAAACATATATCTATAACTCCACCAAGTTTCATGAAATTCTGTCCAGTAGTTCCTGAGATCTGCCATGGACACGTTCATGTCGCAAAGAAAGAAAGGAGAAGAATAAGAATAATAATAATAATAAGAAGAAGAAACGGAACAAAAACAACAAGTCTCCAAACAACGTTTGGGAGACTTAATAAATGTCCAATCAAATTCAACTCCAGGAATACAGTAACTTTAGTTGACACAATACAAAAATAAAATCTAAAGATACAAAAATTAAATGGGCATAAAAAAAATCGATTTTCTGTACATTACATGATGACACGGTAAAATCTTACTCTGTCTTATAATATGTGAATGTGCAGGGAACATTATTTTTCCTGGATACATGCAAGGTCAATAATCAATTTACATTCTGTTCTTTATGCCCACACCACAAGGCGTCTGGGGCTTTAAGTTTTACTTATGTCATTAAGTCCCACATTTGGTTTTTGAACTCCCTGTAAGCAAATTATTTGAAATTTATACATAAAATCAGGGACCATGAATGCTTGACCACTTTTTCCTTCTGGAGTTATATCCCTGTTTACTTTAGCTTGAAGCAGTGGTATCTGTGACCTATGGACACATTCTACCATTTTTTAATATGAAATGTGATACAGCAATACTTGAAAAGAGGCCTACTGAATATTCTACTGTTGGTCCTATGAATATTAAACTAGCTCATTACGTTTAAATTCAATCTAAAACAAATGTTAAATTTAAAGTCAAATTAAGTTTTAGAAGCAGGTATATTTTGACATACATGTAGTAATACAGGTTACAACAGATTGTTTATACAAATCAACAATATATTTCACAACAGTACACAATTAGGATTAAACTTTTTTTAACAGAACACGGAAAAGCTTCATTAGTACACAATACTTACACTACCAAGCTGTGTAAAAGGGGAGAACATGTTAGTAAAAGATTCTAGAAAGTATCTCTTCTTTGTACCCCAAAATATCAGTGGAAATAACTTTTTTCCCCAAAAAAAACTTCTATAATTGTATAAAAATTGCAATAAGACTGAAATAGTATATAAAACGATCATAGCCATCGGTTGTCGGCAATCCTCATCAAAAAATACTGTCAACAGATTCACAAACAACATAACACTGATTTCAACAAAAACCTATTAAGAGAATACAATAATTTTCTTTACAACTGGGACCAAATTTCCTCGAAGCAGTCAATAGTAATATTAGTTGTATTTATTCATCAAAGGAAACAATTTTCAGAAGAAATATCTAATGGCAAGACTTTATAAATTAGAGATATTATATTTAAAGATTTCCTTAAAAATATACAAGTTGCCTATTGCTATTGACAAAAATAGCTAAATAAAATTCCAATCATTTATTCCAAACATTATTTTACCGAGATAAGGGTTTTTCTGCCTTGCGTATCATATAAGATTAAGCCTTTATTCTTGTGAAACAAAATTGAGATTCTGCTTTCCAAAGGTAATAAAAATAGCATCTGTCTCAGAGATTGAGTAAAGCTGTGAGAGACAAAATATCACAAGCTTTTATTTATCCATAACAATGACAAAACAATGATCTCAATGCAGCATAGATTTAAAAAAAACATTGAACTAAAGAAAACCAATTTCCATTTTAAACAAAATATAAATTATGTAACAGTAGATCTAAATTATGACTGATTGATTGGTGTTTAATGCCAATTTTAGCAATATTTTAGCTCTATCGTAGCGTGAACACATTTTATAATCAAACTTAGACACAGACAAGATCCTTACAAAAATAAAATAAATTATCAAAATGTTAATTGATGTCAAAAAGAGAGGAGATGAAAAGGATATCGAGAAGTAGGCCAGGGTAGGATCTACTAAAATATATTATTGTTATTATTGGTTATAAAAACGTACCACTGGAGACTTCCCCTTCTCTGTCTTTCCACCTTTTCCGTCCTGAAAAGAAGAAAAAGAAACCGTTTTAAAGTCACTTGATATTGTCAGAAGCATAAAGAAATAAATCTTAGTCTTTTTGGGCTTTAGAAGATATATACCCATCTTTTACCTGATATGTAGTTTGTAGTTAGATATCATTACTTATCCAAAGAATAAAGACAATATTTTAAATATCAGTTACAGATGTACTTTGTTGTATTTAATATAACTTTTAATAGTTCAAAGTAAAATTTTAGTGTGTTTGTAATAATATTTAAAATCCTCCCTCCATTTGACTGTTTAAAATCCCCCCTCCATTTGACTGTTTAAAATCCCCCCTCCATTTGACTGTTTAAAATCCCCACTCCATTTGACTGTTTAAAATCCCCCCTCCATTTGACTGTTTAAAATCCCCCCTCCATTTGACTGTTTAAAATCCCCACTCCATTTGACTGTTTAAAATCCCCACTCCATTTGACTGTTTAAAATCCCCCCTCCATTTGACTGTTTAAAATCCCCTCTCCATTTGACTGTTTAAAATCCCCACTCCATTTGACTGTTTAAAATCCCCACTCCATTTGACTGTTTAAAATCCCCACTCCATTTGACTGTTTAAAATCCCCACTCCATTTGACTGGGGGCATCCGAAAATAAATCAAAATTCTTTCCAAAAAATGTCTTGCATTGAAGTTATATATATATGTTTATTTCTGGTAGCCTTTGTTAATACAATGGTATACAGATAACAAATTAAAGAACAACAATACAGCTATATACAATATTTACAACATGAGAGAGAGCTATATTTTTCAGACATTTTCATTAATATAGCTTTTTTATTTTTTATTTTTTTGTCAGATTCATCAAAGTACCAAATTGCAGAATATTACATTTTTTGAAATATTTAAATAGGTCTAATGAATTTAAATAAATAAGTTCATGGCTGTTTAAAATTTCTACAATATTTCAGCTATATAATGATGGCCAGTTTTCTTGGTGCAAGAAACCAGAGTACCTAGAGAAAAACCACCGACCTGCGCAAATCACTTACAAACTTTATCACATAAAATTGCATCAGGTACACCTCAAGCTCGCCAAGGTTATATGTTTAACCATTACTGTTTATTATTTCATTTCCATTTGTTTCATCCGTGCCCATATATGATAAAAAAAATGTTTTAACAGTTTTGCAGTTAAAATTCATACCCATTTTTCTGCTGCAAGCTCAGCTTCTGTCCATTCTGGCCATATTTTGACTTGTGGTCTGGTAGAGTTAGCTCCCCCTGCACTGGCAGCTATAGAGGCAGCTCTGAAATTACAGAAATTTTGTTGACGATTATTAATAATAAATACAACAAATATTTTAAGTATTGCCTTCAATCCCTTCGGGGTAAAACTGCTTCATAAAGAAAAATATTCTTCTTCTGACACCTTGAACTTTGAGGTAAACAGATTATCAGTAATTCTGTCTCTCTTTTCACAAAAAAAAATTTTCTGTCCCAAGGTTTAAAAAAAAATAAGACTCAACTTAAATCAACTTCAATCAAAGCTGTACAGAACATATGAATCATATACAAAGTAATATTTCTTCAAAATTTTAAATCATTGGATACCATTAATTATATTTTTTTAATGAAAAATAAGCCATTTAGTTTTTACTGCAGTTCTGTAATAGCAATTTCATAACAAATATAATTTTAATTAGTTTAATTTTTTTTCTTTATTTTCAATTCCATTTAAAATTAAAATTGAATCAAATAAATTGATATTAAATTACATGTAATGAAGATAACTACATCTTGATATCAGAAAAAAAAGGTATAAGCAAGAGTACATGTACCTGTAAAAATGTCAAAAATAACGGAAGGCTGCAAGAAATTGTATAATAATTAGCTATCCCATTGTCTCTCCTCCAAAAATGTGCTTATTCATAAAAACACTTTGTTGTAAAATAATGGAAACACAAAGAAAAGATTGCAGGTAAAATGATGGATCAATATAAAATCAATTTACCATCCATTAAAGAGAACAGGTAGAAAATCAATAGACTATAATACAAGAGTCTGCTCATTATAAATAAAATTATAGCAGTCAATTTGATCATAATTATCAACAGGCCAGACTGTGAGACATAATGTATCAGAAGCATATGGTCAACATTGTATCCGTTGTCTGTTATTTTTAAATATCTGTGATTTGTGTGCATCATTAAGCCAGAAAATTGTTATTTATTGCAATTATTCTATTACTATTTCACAATTATAAAGTTAATATCAAGTTTATGTCTTGTTTATTCACTAAATCATTCATGATATTCAAAGCCCAGTGTGCGAAATTAGCGGTAGACCGGTAGACGGAGTCTATGTAAATTATCATCAGTCTATGAAGAAACCTATTGATAAAGACCGATTGTCTATGAAAAAATTATTTTCTCTTAATGTTTTTATTGTCTATGTCTATGTAAATCTTGGTAGGTCTATGCTGTTCAATTTTGTCATAGACCTAAAGTCTATCAGACTCCAAATTTTAGTTTCTCACACTGAAAGCCATGATGATAATTCAATATCTGTAGGCTAAATTTTGACTTCAATGTGATTTGGAATTTTTTTTTACAGTTGTCAGTTATATAAAATACATTTGCTGTACTTTACTTCAATCATATCTTTTTTTTTGCCGTTTTTTGAGTATGTGTACAAAACTTGTACTCGATCGTATCATAACCCTAACCCTGATTTAATATAGATGGAAGCCTGATTTCCTGGGGCAAGGCTACATAAATACCTCCTAGAAAACTTTTTCTTACATTAGTTACCAGTAAAGCACACCTCCTGGTGAGCTGGGTGAGAATTCATACCTCATTGACGATAACTTTAACAAGACTCCCTTATAAGTTAAAAATAATAAAATTATGTGACCCATATCATTACAACAAAATATAATGTGCACATGTAGACTTGCATCTGTGGAACTGTAGCTCTTAATGGTTAACAAAACAAAAGAAGAGATTGTTGAGAGCTACATTTCCACATCTAAATAGCTTTGCAGCTTCAAACAAGAAATGTGTGCATCACAAAATATGCCCGTCTATATAAATTATCAAACGGTAAAAAATTATATTTATAGTAACAGTGACTTTGACCTTTGACCTAATGACCCCAAAATAAATATGGTTCTTCCCCTTCCACAGGGCAATCATGTGGTCAAGATTGGTAAAGATCCAATATACAGAACTAAAGTTATCATGTGGAAACGACCCTGTTTTTAAAAATTATATTTATAGTAATGGTGACCTTGACCTTTGACATAATGACCCCAAAATAAATAGGGTTCTTCCCCTTCCACAGGGGAATCATGTGGCCAAGTTTGGTAAAGATCTGATATATAGAACTAAAGTTATTGTGTGGACGCCCGCCCGCCGCACCCAAACACATAATACGGCCCGTCTCGAGACTGGCGTATAAAAATCAAACAAGACTTTGATTCTTAGGGTTATGGCGTGTAACGCCACTTTCAACAATATTTCAGTTATTATCATGGCGGTAAGTTTTATTGTTGGAGGAAAGCGGAGTATCTTGATTCTTACATTTTAATCTACCGGTACATTTGTACATGGATGGGAAAAATACTTCCCATTACCATCAAGTCAACCAAAGTTGTCACCAGAATCAACAATACTGGTACATGCATGGGAAACATACTTCCTGTTAATCATCTTTAAAAATGAACAATTTAACCAAAGTTTGTCACCAGATTCAACAATCAATACATGTTAAATAAGATAATATGCCAGAAACCCTTGATAATCAATAACACAGGTAATACTAATGAACATAAGTTAAATTTAGATGACTGATTAAAGGTAAATTACAGATCAAAGGAAATAGACATTTTCCATTACTGTAATGTACAAACATTAATTATGATCTACATCAAGACTATTTATATAACATGTCAATAAAGATTTGATTCCCTTTTTCTCCTCATTAATCACTGTGTTCCTCAAATACACAGTGGTGTAACAAACAACATCTAAATCTCAAATAAACCACAGTTAGGTTCTGTGTCATCTAGAAATTTGTTGACTTTGTCCCTTAATTCAATGTAAAACTGGTGAAAACAAACAACATCTGAATCTCAAATGTTCTGTGTCATCTAGATATTTGTCGGCTTAGTCCTTAGATCTTTAGTTTTATGCGTAATGTTTTGTAGATCGTTGTTTGTCCTTTTGTACTTTTTCTTTTGGCCATTGTGTTGTCTGATCTTCTTCGATATACGGATTCTGATTACCCCTTTGGTATCTTCAAACTCTTCCATGTAAAACTGGTAAAAACAAACAACATCTCAATCTCAAATATACGTTCTGTGTCATCTAGATATTTGTTGACTTAGTCCTTTGATTCCATGTAAAACTGGAGAAAACAATGTTTGCTTCAAATTGAACAGACAAAACTAATGGCAGCATTTACATGTGTAATAATTTAAGCAAATTGCCTAAAAAAAATTGTATTTAAACGAGAAGCTCTGAAGAGAAAGTAATGCTCACCTGATTTCTTAAGGTAATAAAAAAATAATAATTCTAAAATCCTTATCATATGGATATGACCCTGTCATTGTGGATTTCAGATTGACACCAAAATTAGAAGTTTGATAGAGGCCTGTCTTGTTTTATTTGTGCATAATTTGGTTTAAATATGTCAAAATACAGTGTTTCCCAATGTAAATTGAAGTTGAATGGACATTTAGTCCAGTAAAGGAGTATGAATTACTGGACCCAGCATCAAGTTTACAGGACGTTCACATACTCCACAGACCTTGGGAATGACTGATACCGTTTACTAGAAGAGGCTGCTTGTAATAGTATATATATTTCCCATAGGGTCCTATGTTAAATTAACTTCTGTGGTGGCGGTCATCCGATCAAAAGAATATTCCTACATCCCAATTATGAATTATATCTTCAGAGCAGCTTACAAGAAGATTTTTTTAGGTTTCAGCCAATCAGAATGCATTTTTGGCACTGATAGTCATGTTCAATTTCCTGCAGCACCATTGTAAATTTGTAGAATTTAAACATAAAATTATGTGGTACCGTTCACTTGACCAATATATATCAAAGAAAAACAATACCATTTTAGCATTTGACAAAATGTGGATCCCCTTACAATATATTTGCAGTAAATTTGCTATAACAGAATGAACAGTCTTATCAACTGTAATTGTAATTTTCAATGATGAAGATTTTAAAATGACTTCTTTTCTCAAAATTAGCCTTATTTGTATATTCAACAAAAGTCGGCAAAACTCTGAATTTCAGAGGAAAACCTGGAATATACCTAATAGAAATGTTTGTATGTTATCACTATTGGACTCGCTACTCTACTAGCGACAATGTCTGTCTCGACCTTAATACCTGCCATTACCGGGTATATATGTTTTGTGCCTGTACAATACTGGTAGTACAAGTATTTTCCAGGATTTGTAATAATGGTATTAAAAGTAATATCCATAGAAAATATATATTACTAATGTTGTACACAATACTGGTTGTACAAAAAGTACTGGTACAGTAAATCCTGTCTTATGTGACCTTCCAACGGAGCAGTGATATATGGTCACATAAGGCAGGTGGTCACATAATACAGATGAAATGCACTGTGAAGGGAATTAAATATTAAGGTCACACAATACAAGTTATTGCTTAATAGAGGTGGTCACTAAAGCAGTTTGACTGTACATGATTGCACATTGTATTCTGGTTCTAGTTTTCACTTTATCCCTCTGCAGCTTATTCAGGATCAACTCCAAATGCAATTTTTTTTTAAATTCACAATAAGGAGATATGGATGCAAATATTTTTTTTAAAAGTAATCATAAAACCTGATAAGATGAAAATTGAACTTGTTTATTTTTAAATCATATGCTGTGGCTTAATAAGATGTAAACCTTAAGAGCATCATCCCCCTGCCCCCTCCCCCACAATAAAAATTCTACTAAGACATTAACAACTTACCTGGTCATTAAATTTAAACATGTATTCCTGGATACACACACAAATGCATTAAACAAGAAGATATACAGTGATAATAAACGACTTTCTGTTTAATCCTATGACCATGATAAGTGAAAATTTCACATCCCCATCAGGTGCAAAATTCTGCCCATTACCATTTTACCTTATAATAGGGCCATTTATGCTACCTGCAGCTCTGGAATTTCTCTTGTCAAAAGCTACAGAAGAGCTCCCTAATGTCAGAGAACTACCTCTGCTGCTTATACTGGGAGCCGGCATAATGATATACCGCTTTGTCAAGTCAAGTCTTTTACGTAGTTATATGCTGAAAGATTTATCAAGAAAATAGAACTCTATCGAATGCCTTTGATCTTTTCACAAATTTTTATCGTATATTTTTTATGCCTATCGGGAAATATAATATAATATGAGAAATAATAAAACTGGCAAGCTTATTAAAGTTGACGACTAATTAGTATGTAAAAAAAACAATTTGTATGAAGAAAGATGCCATAAAATAAAGTGCCTAGATCAACAAAAATAGGATATCTAAACACTAATTACCTGTGCACATTGTCAAACAGCCATAAAATATCACATGTCATGCAAATAACAAGAATGTGGTCATAGGACACAGATGCCCCCATTTCCAGCTAATATTCAACTAGAAGATATGCTTTCTTCAGAAGACAATAGCTTTCACTTTCAGCTGGTAAAGGGAAACTAAAATTGGAGCATGGACTCAACAATCTTTTTTAAGGGGAATAACTCTGAAACTGCACAAGACATAATAGCCAAAATCAAATTTGACATGTAGCAGTCGCTAGCTTTGTGTGTAAATTTCAAAATGCTTTTGCCAATGGAAACTGAATTTAGAGCATAGAAACCAACATAGGTAAAATTTAATGCCCCCTCCCCCTACACTTTTCAATAGGGGGCATAAAAAATATGAAACCCGCTAGTATCCATATAATTTTTATTAAAAAAAAACTTCCAATTTTGCTAACCACAGATCACAGAAATTTTATTTTACATAAAAGTTTCAGCAGATATTTTAATTGGATATTATAGCAGAGTTTAAATATGTAATATAACCATTATGTTTTCCCACATCGAACATGAAGGATATGGGACAGACACACATATCTCATTCATCACACTTTACAAAAAATTATCTATCAGTAGACCCATAAGTGCAAAAAATCTTAAACTGTCACAGAAATAACCCAAACTATTTCAAAACAAAACTATACTGAATAACAAATATGTGCAAGACAAAAAAAATATTGATGGACGAGACATTCTCTATTTTTCTGCTCTGGACTAGTTGGGTGCCAGCCGAAAAATTTAGCATTCACTTTCATTTATGTCTAGCCATGCCACTTACATGTATTTTATATCATATACTTGCCATTTATTTATTTATCTAGATAAGGATTGATCACAATTTTTGTTTGGTTCATGCAGAAATAACCTCAATCAGGTTGTACACACCGTATAACCCGCATACGCAAGGGTGTGTACAACCTGATTGAGGTTATTTCGAATGAACCGAACAAATAATTTTGATCAATCCTTATAAATTAATTCAAACTTTTTTTGCTAGGATATTGAAAAATATATTTATTTTTTCAAAATAAGGCAAATAATCGGAAATAAATTTAAATAACCTCAAAGGTGCCTCATTTAAAGAAAATCGCCTGATGACAATGGCACGTGATGTCTTGAGAACGACGTTTATTTTCAGATTCAGTACATATGAAAATAACCTCAACTTTTTAAACCAATCAAAACACGTACAAAATGACATGTGACTCTAAAATTAATTTATATACATATATTATATACATGTATGTATATCTAAATGATTTTTTTAATGAAGCAATTTCATGTTTGTAAGCAATTGTCCATAAATATATGATGGACTCAGATTAGCGTCAAATCTGCATCCATCGACGTCAATATCTTAAATTACGATAGGATTAAAGGGTATTCTCAAATTGGCGTCCTTTCCAAATTCTCAGATCTATGGCCGATATATTGGTTAGGGTTAGAGCATCCGTCAGTGGAGACCAATTTGAGAAAGTGAGAAAAGGCCATAAATTTGAGAATTTGAAGGACATAAATTTAAGGTATAGATGTCTGTGAGGTAGAAATCAAACATGGATTTGAGGATTGGATGTCGATTAGAAACTGGACGTCGATCCGAGTCTTACATATATATAAACAAATAAGTACCGTATGTTTGAGAGACATATATGTTGGGGTCATTGTTCTGTATCAATAAAGACAAGGGAAAAGTGAAAACCAGAAGCAGTCTCATTGGTATATGTTTTTGAATGGAAATATGTCTGGGTTTTTTTCCAGTACAATATATCAATGTCTGTATATCTAGGGAAAGTATATGAATAGGCATATATTTCTCGGGGTCACCGAAGTCCAAGCTGAACACCCCTACCAATATGTTTTACCCTTGATCCAGTGTACTCCATTTCAGGCATTTGAGAAAGGACAGAATTTAATGTATTTGTAGCATGGTACACTTTTGAAGATTTGAAGAACATACCAATTAAAGGGGTCATGGGTGTGGTGTTTAATGCCACTTTCAACAATATTTTAGTTATATCGTGGACCAATTAAATGATCTCATATTTAAACCATATGTTATTGTACATACATTAATTCTGGAGGAGATTGACAAAATGAAAACAATATACAGGTGACATTTATATGAAGGGTTTTGATTTTTCGACAACATATTGTAAATTTGTTGTAAATAAACATTTTACATGCTCTGTTTTGTTATTTTGTTCCTGTCATAATGTAAACCTTGTTTACATATATTGTTGCTGAAATTATCTCCATAGAATATGATTTAAAGAAAACATACACATTCATGAATAAAGTTTAGGTATTTAATAAACAAAATTACAATTCTAACCAATCTTGCCATAAACTGGTCGAGTGGTTAACGTTTTCTTTGCCGGCAACATGACGTTGACAGTTCTTACTCTTAGTACAATACATCATTTTCAAAACTGCTACAACTCTCCCATTTTCTGGGTATGGCAAAAACCCACCTCCTTTGTCACAGCACAGGGGCATGTTATGATTTGTATTATCTCTCGACTACTCTAAAAAACCACAAGGGAGGAATCTCAAATGTCAAATTTTCATACAACACTTTTTCAAAATAGTTTTGCATTGGTGTCTTGACCTGATTCGCCATAATGTTGGTTCCCCTTTGAAGCATAATAAATATATTTTTGATATTCCTATTCCTTTTTGTCAATCTTTACCTATCTGCAAATTTTAAGCAATTCTTAACAGAATTTGCAGGTTTCGTAATCATCTTACCTGTTGTTTACATGTGAAGGCCGCACATGCGATCTGATTGGTCGAATTGACCAATCAAATCGCATGTAGGAATTGTGTACGCTCTCACATGTAAACAACATGGAAGATAATTACGAAACCTGCAAATTCTGTGAAAAATTCCTTAAAAGTTGCAGATAGGTAAAGATTATGACAAAAAGGAATAGGAATATCAAAAATATATTTATTATGCTTCAAAGGGGAACCAACATTATGGCAAATCAGGTCAAGACACCAATACAAAAATATTTTGAAAAAGTGTTGTATGAAAATTTGACAATTCTCCCTTGTAGTTTTTTAAGAGTAGTCGAGGGATAAAAAAAATCATAACAAGCCCCTGTGGTCACAGCACAGTAAATATTCCCATTATCACAAATATTTATTCCTTTTCACTATCTTTATAATATAAATATGTATCACCATCCACCAATATCTGTACAGAGGGTACCCCCTATTAACATTACATACATTTGTCAATAAAATCACATTGATCTAAATTCAGTCTTCCAACAAACCGAAGTTGGTTACTTTTTAGTAGGGACTGGATCATTTCATGCAATGGACTGAAGGCCCAAGACAAGTGATTGACTAGATACGATAACGTAACCCTCAGTCCGCTTTTGCTCCAACGAGGGTTACGATTCGGTCCCATTCAACGTAATGGAGCAAATTAAAATTTTCGTTCCGTGAATATTTCAACTTTCTTTTTGCATATGTGGTCATAACTTATTATGGGACGAAGTCCCAACTATGGTAGAAATAGCAATATTTTGATTCCAGATCCATATCACTAATGGCTTAAATTTTATGCACCGGAAATGACACACCGGAAACCAATACATGGTTAAATCTGCAGAAAATCGGATGCACAGTAATCTGGAACTACTTCCAGTTATGAATGTTAAAAGCCCTAAAAAAAAGTCGTCCCCGATATATCTCGGCCCAAAAAATTTCAACACTATTTTGATGCACTGAATGAGCGTGAAATTGGCAGATAATTTTCAGACACGCGAGCATTCATGGCCATGCCTGTTTCAATAGATGGAAAGAGCATCCTGACATTGTACTGCATTACACTCCAAAAAGTACACAAAAGTAAGTAAAATGTCTAAAATATTTCAATCATCCCAAGGATTTACATGATTTAAATAATTGATAATGTGGATTTTGCTTCGCAGGCACTACAGGTAGCACCTGTCTCATATTATTGTTTAATTTTTTTTATTGGACTTCGTCCCAAGTTAGGTAACACCTATTATATTATTCCCTACAATTTTTAAGTAATGGTGATACGAAATAAGTGTTACAATACCTGTTTCTACCTTCACGATTGATTTCGTATTCAAAAATTGTTTCTTGTCCGCCATGACACCTTACGTAGACACTTGTGATGGGCGTAGCCTATCCATATATGGATCTGAAGAATCCTAGACATCTCGGTACCTGGACAACTCGGTACTGACTTGGACATCTCGGTACTCGGTACTGACCTGGACATCTCGGTACTGGACAATTCGGGACTAGGGAGTTGGATGAGACAATATTCGGTACTGACCACAATTGTTTGGTACTTATTAATTGTCAATATTTTTGTACTAGTAGTTCTTTAATATATGACCCAAAAGTGGATCGATATGTGTTTTTGATAATTCCAACTGTGTAGATCGATCCCGGAGATCGTTGTTTTTGTATATTGATTTTTATTTATATGTACTCCATTTATTATTTACAAAAGTAATTAAAACGGACTGATTTATTGCTTTTCCCCACAAAAATTCTTCATACTTTGTAGTGGTGTTACCAATTATGCTATGTGTGTTCGTGCGAGTAACTGAGGAAATTGACAGTGCTTTCAATATATGACATTTCTTGATTTTCTGTTTATAATTTGGGGGGTTAAATAATATACAAAAGCAATACAATTAGATAAAAAGGTCTTACCAGTTTATAGCAATCGATTCAAATAAGGATATCACCAAAACGAGGCAAGTACATGTGAAATAGCAACTTGTAAACAAAATGTCAGACAGAAAGAAGATTTCATGCATTTAAATTTTCAGATGGATATAATTATAAGTCTACCATGGATTGATGCAGCGTTTACTTAACACCTCAAGTTTTATCTAAATATATTTATCTTTCACCCCCGTTAATTTTTCCAACCACTTCAACGGAATTAGGACAAAAAACTGCACCGTGTGAATCACTTCGGATGTAGTTCTAATAATAAAACCCTAAATGCTCGCTTACTCGCAAGGGTTATAACGGGATGCCATTACACGTAATGGAGCAGCCGCCGAGATTATTTGAGCTCGCTTACAGAGCTTCTGACGCCTGCTTTTATCAATAATAAGACATAACCTTTCCTTTTGTCCATTATTATAACAAGTTTTTATCACCTACCAGTGTTTTAGAATGTAATTCCCACAAAATAAAAATCCATGTTTACATTTTGAATTTCATCATTTCTGGCCTCATTATTTGGATGTCGATACCATATTTGGCGATTTAGGCGTGAATGTTTACCAATCGTAACTACTCGACCATTCTCGCTACCCTGCAAATAACAGGGTAGCGAGAATGGCCGAGTAGTTACGATTGGAATGTTTACATCAGAAAACCATATTTAGAAAAGCTCCGCCTTCCGTAGTTTCTGGTTATGGAAAACGATCGATAAATTTGAACAAGGTTGTTGCTAACTTTGAAAAGCATATATTTCTCAGCCAAACTGATTTAACAAGGACTGGGATCATCAGTAATAGTTATAATGAAATGTTTGAAGCGTAAATAGTGAGTTTTTATGTTTCAACTGCAACTTTTTTTTTGCTCCATTGTGACGAATGGGACCGCGTTGTAGCTCTGCCGAGACACAAGTTTGTCACAGGAGCTACATTATTGCAGCTACTCCGGATGCTGCTCCATTACGTTGAATGGGACCGATTCGTAACCCTCGCTGGAGCAAAACCGGACTGAGGACTGAGGGTTACGTTATCGTATCTAGTGATTGACAAGACAGGTGTTGGTGGAGGTTATACATATTATACTATTGCAGCTTGGGGAAAGGGCATCATCTGTCTGAAATTCTTTCACTTTAATTTATCAATTATATCCATTTTCTAATAGATCGTTATAGGTATTCTTGCGGCAGGGGAAACTGACTGGGACAGCCATTTTGTATCCAACGAAACTTTTTCGAAATGACAACTTACTCTCTTGGGGTAGCAGAGCTGACTCTGTTTGTAGAGGCACCTTTCTTTGCACCCTTAGTAGCCATTATAGTGGACTAAATGTCATTTGAATGTTTTTTTGTTGTATAAAATGCAAGTTTGCTCTCCTAAATCGTTGCCACGAAAGGCTACCGGATGTCAACAAGCATGGATTTGAGCTCAACAGGTGGCGCGACGAAGGGAGACGTTATTGTTTTAAAAGATATTTTAACGTTGTTAACACCCTTTAATCCGGATTAATCATTTAAAGTGTCTCGATTTAGTAAGCTTGAAATAACAAACAACTTCTCTGATCTAAAATATTTTAAAGTATTTGCAAGAAAAATAACAAAAAAGTGAATTTATACTATTTTGGCTTATAAATATATTTCAAGTTTCAACACATTCAGTGAATTGTTTTTTTTACCAGTGAATATCTGTAATATTATCACTCCATATTTCTAATTAGGTGATGCTCACTGAGATAAAATTTCTCAAAATGGAATGGGCGTCTTATAAAATTGACAATCCATACAATTACGTAATTTTAAATTTGTAAAAGATATAAAACAGATATTCTATAGCACTGTATTACAGTATACAGTTGATTTGTAATCAGATATTTTAATGGTTTTAATGTAAATTCTTTCAAAAGGAACATTTTTGTTATTTTTGCTTTCTTTTTTTTTTCTTTTTTACTTTTCACATTTTATTATCATGAAATACATTACCACCTATTGTGAATGTTAAAACAGAATCAAATAAAAATAACAACATAAATTTATATCAAAGCAACTATATATAGAATTATAGATCCCCATAATTATATGTCTGTCTCTGATTTCAGTAATTAACTCGAAATAAAATTTTAAAAAAAGAATGATGAAAAATATACAGCTTGAACTTAATTTTTTATTTAAATTTAAATCTTTGAGTTTTGATAAATAGATTTAGCACATGTCTGCCATCATCAGTGGCATTTCCAGCCACCACTGCTCAATTTTATATTTTCAAATTGCAAATAAGTATTCTTTAACTATTCGAGTAAGCATTGATTGATTGCTTGCTTGCTTGCTTGCTTGCTTGCTTGCTTGATTGATTGATTGATTGATTGATTGATTGATTGATTGATTGATTGATTGATTGATTGATTGATTGATTGATTGATTGATTTATTTATTTATTTATTTATTGATTGATTGATTGATTGATTGATTGATTGATTGATTGATTGATTTGTGTGACATTTTCAGCAATTTTCTAGCCGGAGTTCACAACAAAAAAAATCATATTTCCAACAAAATATACAAAAAATATATACAAATTTCCGTTGCTATTTACCTAGAAATAAGGTGTTCTGTATTTGGAGAGTCACGGCCTGGCATTGGAGAAATAGATCCCGGCATTGGGGATACTGCTCGACTTTCACTATACATCGATCCCCTTCTAGATTCTGCTGTTGCAGACCCTAACCTCTGTATTCCTGATTTAGCAATGGCCACAGTGACTTCCTGGATATCAGAAATGGACGGATAAATACGTACTGTTTTGTAATATGTATCTCCATCTCTTATATCTCCTAAAGATTGACGATGTGACGAAGGAACGGACAGAGTGTTATCCTTTAGCGAAACACGTTTACCATACCTAGGATCTGACAACCTTTTACCGGCTGCTGTCGGAGTAAGAGAACTTCTTCTACTCATTATGATGAAGAATATGGAATTATCAATAAAATGCTTATCCTTTTTCAAATCACACACGTGCTATAAACACCATAATACATGCAAAGTCCACACAATGTTCTTAAGTCAATAGTCATTGAGAACTACATTAGAACTGAAAACTCTATATCCAAAAGCTATTCAAATGATAAGTCCACAGCGTTCTACAGTCGTCAATTAGAACTGAAAACTCTATATCCAAAAGCTATTGAAATGATAAGTCCACAGCGTTCTACAGTCGTCAGTTAGAACTGAAAACTCTATATCCAAAAGCTATTCAAACTAAAAGTCCACAACGATATATCACTGGCAATTAGAACTTAAAACTGTATATCCAAAACTATCAAATTGCAGGCAAAAAATACCTAAATATCCATTTAGTTCACACATGTTAAATTTGAAAAGTACACGATTTCCCCCAAAAAAGAATGTTTAACGACAGTAGCAAGTATTTACAAAATATACATGGTGACTACGTTGTTTGCTATGTTAATATGCAAAATTGTAAAACAAATACACCGGAAGAGTGATTCCATGTCATACATCTCTGCTTCTCAATTCTGACGGTTATAAATTATTAAATCTTGTTAGTAACATCAAATTTATTACTGTTTTATAGTCTACTAGCATAAATAATTGACTCGTTTGCCGTGTGTCAATTTTGGATCTACAATTTCACTTTAAAAAATAATAAAAGAAAAAATATACTTTCGACATGAATCTCAATATTTTGTTGAAATCATCATCATGGGAGGGAGCTGAGACTCCTTTTAAATCTAATCCTTTCTGAATATGAAAAAATAATAATAACAAAACGAATACGACACGGATATAAACCTCTTTGACGAGTCTGTCACGGATGCTTCTGTGTCTCCAATATATGAGGTTTTTTTTGTCAGCAGAACATTTTAAGCTCGATATTGATATCAAAATTCCAATATTCCAATAACTTAGGTCAACATACGCTATACAGAAACACAAAAATCACAGGTTTAAAAATTAAAGACTTCAAACACTTGACGACTTGTATGTATACATTTACTTTAAAATCCAGTTGAGGAAAAACAAACATAAACGAGAAAAGTTAGAATTTGATTATGTTAAAAGGTTTCTTCACAGTTCAGTGATATTGTAAGGTATAAAGATGTTTCCTGTAATATTTTGTAGTTTAAATTACTCCACGTATTATATCAGATAATTTTTAATTTACCTCAATTTGTAACAAGTTAACGAAGAGAGTAATGAATTAAACAGACATTTAAAATACTTTTCAAATTAAAATACATTTGACACCACTTAATAGATCGAGTTTAGTGTTCAAGTACATTTGTATATGGTTTGGTAGGAGGTCTTATGCTGATGTTAAAACTGCTAATACTTGTTAATGTCTAATTGGTAAATAAATACAGGCTTCTAAGACCTTTTAACGAGTTGGTAAATATTGGATATCTATAATGGTTTATGAGAATAACAAAAATATTGGTTCCAACAGATCTCGTTGTCATCGTGTTCTTATTTTTTTTTAGTTATCATTTCTTATCACAGTTAATAGAATTATTCACTATAAATCGGTTCTCATCGTCTTACGGTATTCCGAATATAATACACAAAACATTGTTGAAAATTGAATTTATATATCAACTTTCAACTTCAGAAGAAACCAACACGGACATCAATCATATCAATTCTTTCATAATGTTTCCAGTCAAATTAACGCTTCGTAACTTTTTGTCATATTTCCCAGTCAAATTAACTCTCCGTAACGTTTTGTCAAATTTCCAATCAACTTAACTCTCCGTAACGTTTTGTCAGATGTATATAGTAGTAATTAAACATTAAAGGTTCATTAATTGGCGTTAAGTTGAAATCAACATTCATTTCACACACTGGCTGTATCATACTAGATTTCTAACAATCATATCAATATTTTATAAATTACTATCGATATTATACGATAAATACGACACATGATCTACAAAATGACATGCACTTTTCAAGAAAATATTTTTTGATAATTTCATTGATTTTCATAGGGAAATATTTAACTGTTTCTAAATGATATTGTTTCTTATTCGAATGGTGTTTCCTATTCTAAATTTTAGACTTAAATGAAGATAAACCAATTACTATTTGAGCCAAAATGTTTGAAGGGCACCATAAACAATAAATAAACAAGAGGCAATCAAGAGTGTGTATTATTCACTTCCTTTCATAAAGGTTTCAAAAAGTTAGTTGGATATCAAATAATGTCTAAGTACAACCATGAGGGTTTAGCATCTTTCTTTTAGTTTACAACCGTTCACCCTACAAAGTCCAATACTCAAATACCCAGAAAATGCTTCAGATTGCACCATACCGTATACATGCATGTACATGCGAAACCGGACATAGAAAAAACCCAATAAATACTCAAATACCCAGAAAATGCTTCAGATTGCACCATACTCTATTCATGTATGTACATGCGAAACCGGACATAGAAAAAACCCAATAAATACTATTATAATGCACACTATATATCACATCCATTAAATCTGCTCTAGAAGCTCAAGTCGAGCAGAAATATACCTATATTATTACGTGTATATCAAACAAATACCAGCGAAGCCTTTCCAAAAATTACACTTAAATATGTGGTTATTTAGCCATATATAAAGTTTGCATGAGTTCTTATCATATATTACGAATATGTTCAACTTTGAAGTCATTTTAATTTTACGGCATTTTAATGGACATTTGTGTGGGTTTCACTTTTAAATTTAATATCTAAATGCAATTTGTGCTCAATGAGATGTACATGTTGAAATTTACAATACTTATTAGTGCTGGATCAGGTTAATGCACTTTTGTGGACATGTCGGTTGGTTTGTTTGATGGTGTTTAACGCCACTTTCAACAATATTTCAGTCATATCGTAGCGGTCAATTTTATTGGTGTAGGAAACCGGAGGACCCGTAGAAAAAAAACCACCTGTCGCAAGTCACTGACAAACTTTATCACATGTTGTACACCTCGCCCTGATCGAGTTTCGAGCTCACAACTTCAGTGGTGATAGACACTGATTGCATAGGTAGTTGTAAATCCAACTACCATATGATCACGACCACGACCACCCCTCACGTCGGTTGGGACTAAGGAATAACCATGTTGAACCGAATCCAAACAATGAACTTTGAAATAGAGAAATGTCAAAACTAGTCCAGTTTCTCTGTATATATGAGAGGGCATTAAACAAAAATACCATTTATCTTACCGTGATGAAGATGTCCTTGCTGACCCTGGGCGACTGGAGGAGGGTCGTCCGGACGGAGGTCGACCAGATGTTGGTCTATTGGAAGAACCAACCGACGAAGCTTGAGACGAAGATCTCGACTTGTCTGAGGATTGATCGTCAGACTGAAATTTTACACTTCGTACATTTCCTGAACCGATTCGGTTACTTCCTTTACTTGTGTTTCCTGTTCTTTTAGTTGTGGTTGACATATCGATATGTATGTTTGTTTCTTCTCTTCTCTGTGGGCCGCTTTACAGTCCGAATTTCCACAAATGTTTACAAATTTCCAAAAACAGTCCGAATTTCCACAATTTTTTACAAATCTCCAAAAATAGTTTTCAATTTCATAATTCCGAGATATCACTTCCAACATCAAATGTTACAATGGGAATTAGTAAATCCCGACAATTTTTGTCTGTTTGTTTATTTGTTATTTTAGGTTGTTGTGTTGTGGTTTTGTTTACGTTTTTGCACGTTTCCTTCCATATTACATTCCAACATCTAAATGACATATCACCAAACAGAAATTCATCACCAACCACACATATTTCACTGTGGTCAATCTTTTATTAAAATTACGGGATTACCATGCTAAGAGTCCAATCCTTTTACATATTAATTGAGATTTGTAACTGTTGTTCATTCCTTTGTGTGTATACAGTTTATGATAAAGAGAGTCCTCTATGTCATTTTAATATTTCATTACTTAGAAAGTGACCTGATAATTTGATTGAAATACAAACTTTGTTGTATCTTTCAATTCATGACTTGTTTACTTTCATAATAATCTTACAAGATCCGTTAGTCATATAATGTATCCACTACAGATCTAACTAATTTAGGTAATAATTTAAATTTTGAGGGTCTAAATTACAAAATATTTGTTGACTTTCAGAGTAAATTTAAACTTTGCAGTAAAACTTTGCATAAAATGTTAAACAAACAAAATCGTGTCTACAAAAGACGACACGTGCACTTAAATACCCCTTCACGTTTTCATGAGAGACTTATTGGGTGTTTATTTTCGAAAACCGAAAACTATAATGACGCCACAATACATTATAAGTCCCAACAGGGCCATCATTAGGAGGAACGGCGCCCTATAATTGTTCTCTGTAAAACCTGCAGTGTGTTGTTGTGTGTACTTGAAGTGAACAGTCAAGAGTAGATAACTCCAGTACGGGGTCTAATTGTCTTTTAAGGCGGCACTGCATGAGTACCAATCAAGACCAGCAAAAAATATTTGATAGGTTCCAATATTTTTTCGGAACGACAAAATATTCTCATGTATGAATTCAATTCGCCTTATACTATACATATATAGCGCTACACGAAAACTAAATCTTACTCTTTATATTTAGTATTCGGATTTTGGTTTAAGGGTTTATGGTGTTTAACGCCACTTTGAAGAATATTTCAGCTATATCGTGGCGGTCAGTTTTATTGGTGGAGAAAACCGGAGTACCGAGAGAAAACCATGCACCGACCTGTCGCAAGTCACTAACAAATTTTATCACATAATGTTGTATTGCTTTTCATTAGTGAATAGCTTTTTTGCAAATGTTTCTTGAATACACATGTTATATTTCTCATTTTGCAAATTAGAAATTTCAAACTGAATCTGTAGATGTTATAGATTCAGTTTGAAATTTCTAATTTGCAAAATGAGAAATATAACACACACAATGTATCTTCGAGGGAAGAAAACTACTGGGAAATTTGCATCGTATACCAGACCCCACCACAGTAACCCTCACATATATACGGGTGGAGTACAACTTTATCAAAAGTGTACTTAACAAGCATATAATTTTATTGACCCACAATAAATAATTTAAAAATAGAGATAAAATTACAATAGAAACAAGTAGTGTCCGGGATACCTTTATTGTAGAAAAAAAATGATTTATAAAGAAAAATAACATTAAGGGTCTTTAAATTACATACAATTTCTTTGAAATAACAAAGTACAATACATTGAACTTTAAAAAAAGCTGCACTCAGTTTTTTCCCAATACAAATATTTCTTTATTCCCGACATTAATGATAAATGTCATTTTGAGATCTTTCAATAAAGGGTTATTATAATCTTTAATTTATCTGTTATATACTCATGATGATATAATATTTCATTTTTGTTCACTGAACCGAGAATCACCGATGTAGAGCGAAAAAAAAAAAAAAAAAAAAAAAAAACACATACAAAAATCTACATGAAATCACAAAGCCCCAAAATTACGTAGACTTTAAAATGAAAGTGTAACCAGTTAGACATGCTGAATAATAATTCCTTTCGCTTTAAGGACATGGGAAATGATCATCATATGAGTCCTTGCTATATTGAGAAGAGTTTGAAGTTACCAAAGGGGTAATCGGAATCCCTATATCGAAGAAGAACAGACAACACAATGACCAAAAGAAAAAGTACAAAAGGAAAAACAACGAACTACAAAACATACACATAAAACTAAAGATCGAGCAACACGAACCCCACTATAAAAGGAACAAACAAACAGGTGCAGCGATCTACAAAACATACACATAAAACTAAAGATCGAGTGACATGAACCCCACTAAAAAAACGGGGTGAATTTTGCATGAGATTATTATAAGATTCCATTGATAATTAAGTGCGAAGACAAAAAAAGAAAAGAAAAAAAAGTAAATTGCTATCACGTGGCCTCTTGTTGTTCAATAGGCCTGTGTCCACGAGTGCTCGTGGGGACCTTGTCCTATTTTGTTAATTAACATTTTCCGGGTCAGTTGCATTCAAGAATTTTGTCGTATTGATTGATTTCACACGATACCATCGAAGTAGAAAATCCGTTAACTTTTACTTAAGTCGTAAATTAAATATTATGTCACGTTTAAAAAAGAAATAACTACTCCTGGCATGTGTTCTCATCCGCAATATTTACTCTCTACATTTTTAAACATTTTGCAGATCACAACATAATTAGCATTTTAATTGGAAAATGACAAGCATGTTAAGCGTTTTAAATTGTGGCTAGGTACGTTTATTTATAAGTTATAATGAGTAAATTTTGACATCGTATGTAAAGCAAAATGAAGTGAGAACTGAACAATCACTTGACGTTTCTCGTGTAGTTGATCTCGTCAGTTATAATAATAGTTGAGAGAGAGAGAGAGAGAGAGAGAGAGAGAGATATGGTGTTTAACGCCACCTTCAATAACATTTCAGATATATCGTGGCGGTCAGTATTATTGATGGAGGCAACCGGAGAAATTCACCGAACTGCCGCAAGTCATTGACAAACACTTCATCATAATGTTAGTGGTGCTAGGCACTGGTTACATAGGTAGTTGTAAATACAACTCCCATACGATCACGACCACGACGAATAATAAATTCGATGGACCTCAAAATTGTTAAGGAATCCCACTGACGCTTGTGGGTAAAAAACTATTCCATGATTCAGTTCTCGACAACCGAGAGGTTGATTCTTTAATTCAGTTCTCGACAACGAGAGGTTGATTCTTTAACACCAAATAAATTACTTGTATTTTCACGTTAAGCGTGCAAGTAATATCAATTTCATGAATGACAATTTTTCTCGCCGAAGAATAAGACACATCTTTGGGAAGTTAAGACTGCATAGAATGCAGGCAGATTTGAAGTCCAGACGACTCGTCGGTTCAAACCCAATGTCATGTTTTGACATTAAATAATGAAATTTTTCATACCTTGAACTTCGTCTACCAGATCTTGTTTCTGATCGTGAACTGCAGCCTCCAACAACAAAACGACTTTGTGATTCAGTTCTCGACAACTGAGATGCTGATTCTTTAGTTGTAGTTTTTGCTAATGAATCTCTTTTGCCCATTTTCATAGCATTGCTCGTTGTCTGCCGTTCAAGAGTCTTTGTTTGTTTAGGTTATATCAGGAAGGTATGTCAAAGTCATTACGCTATATTTCATTTGAAATTATGAGAAAGTAATGTACTTTGATTGTACAGAATTATGTCAATTATTTTACGTGGCTTTATTATTTATTCAGGCGTCTTTTTATAGATAGTTTGGGTTATTAGCTTCTATTCAGGACTGTTTAACTTTTTCATTTTAATTCAACCAAATCGGATAAACCGTAATACCTGTCTCAGTAATCCGTGTATATAAATATATCTTTCGGATTATTTTTTTTCTTTAACTTTTACATTTCAGCACTTGTAATATAGATTTCACTGTTATTTGCTTTATGTCGCCATAGCAGAGCGCAAGGGAGAAGTTATTGTAACATGTCATGACATTGAATTGTTTTTAATTATAAGACGCGAACAAATACACGAGGTGAACTATATTATAAGTAAATTTGGTTTAAAAAAAAGTAATATATAACAAAAGACGATAAAGTGTGAATATTATATCATAAATCTATGAATACTTTAAAATCAGATTTGACAGTAGTATTAAAGGGAAACAACTCGAATTAAACTTGAGAAAAAGACCGATCACTGCATAGTAACTAGACATAACAATATTAAAATGCTCTTAAAAGCAAATGAACACACAAAGAAGAAAGTTTCTGAATAATTCTCCAAATATTTCAAAACTAAAATAAACAAAAACAACCCCCCCCCCACCCCCCCCCCCCCCCCCTCCCAAACCCCAAAAACATAAAACAAACAATCACCCCCCAGAAAAAGTCAGATAAAAAAACCGAACAAACCTGAACGGCTAATTAATATGTGTAATGATTTATCACACGATTTGGTATGTCATGGGAAAACACTCAAATTTTACCCAAAAAAACTACCACTACATCATATGGTAAAAACATATACGTACCTGGACTGTTGAGAAGAAGCACGTTCATTTATAATTGATAAATTTTTATTCCCTTTTTTGCTTGCCATCAAGCTAACTAAACTTATAGAATTTGTAAATTACTACAAATTCATATAACACTTTTTATATTTCTAATTGTTCCAAGATCTGGGTAAATATAGGATTAATCATAGTATAATAATTTTCGCACCAATGAAAACCTGGTTTCAATAACCAAACGCTTAAGATTTATCATTCACGCCGGGAATTAGTATTAATCCGTAGAAAGCTTGACGATTAATACCCCCAAACAATTCAACAGCAATTACGATTAATTTTGTTTTCTTTTAATTCACATTTCACCGGTATAAGATTATATCGCGTGCAAAGATAACGGGAATCAGTTTAACCCCGTCACATTTTTGCGACTGTCTCAAACCAGAACCTGGATTTGCAACGTCATAATTTATGTTTTTCTTTTAATTCACATTTCACGGGTATAATATTATATCGCGTGCAAAGATAACGGGGATCAGTTTAACCCTGTCACATTTTTGCGACTGTCTCAAACCCGGACCTGGATTTTAAACGTCATACGTTATGTCATCGTCTTATTTATGTACACTGATCTGACGTCAGAGATAGTTGTTCGCTTTGTTTGCATTGATGCAATTGTTGACCATCATTGTTTAAATTTTTTTTTTCATAACGTCTTCCTATGCATTATCTAACTACAAGGTTTGGTTAGTCTATGGTGTTTAACGCCACTTTCAACAATATTTCAGTTACATCGTGGCGGTCAGTTTTACTGGTGGAGTATCCGGAGAAAATCACAATCCTGTCGCAAGTCACTGACATTTATCACATATTGTTGCATCGAGTACACCTCACCATTAACAGGGTTCGAACTCACAACTTTAGTGGTGATGGGCACTGATTGCACAGGTAGCTGTAAATCCAACTACCATGCGATCACGACCACGAAGGCCTCTTATAAGGATATAAAAAGGATAATTAAAAGCAGCAATGATTTACACCAGAACATACACATTTTTGTACTAAATTCGTGTTTTTTTTTTTTTAGCACACCTGGTTATTTTGTCTGAAGTTTAACTTTTCCACCACCATATATTTTCCTTGATTTTCTGTCAGAATATCATGCACTGGGGTAAAGCTGATGACCGTAACTGCAATTACGGTCACCCGACGTGGAATCGGGTAAGAATCTTTTTTGTCGATTAAATTGTTTCTATGATGTATTCTAAATGGCACATGCATTGGTACGATAGTAATCATTGAACTCATCACAAGGAAATCACAAATTACGACTGATAAATGTATATGAAAGAGAAAATCCGATTAAAAAAATCGTTAAGATGACCGTAACTGAACACTGAGATTACGGTCATCTTACGGTCATCTTAGCGATTTTTTTAAATCGGATTTTCTCTTTCATGTACATTTTTCAGTCGTAATTTGTGATTTCCTTGTGGAAAGTTCATAGATTACTATCGTACTAATGCATGTTTCATTTAAAATACATTATAGAAACAATTTAATCGACAAAAAACATTCTTACCCGATTCCACGTCCGCCATCTTGGGATGACCGTAATTAAAGTTACGGTTATCAGCTTTACCCCAGTGATCATGGGATTTTTTAAATATTGCAGTGAAATGCTCCACGACAACCCCTCTAAAAGTAGCACAGTCGTCCCCAGAATTTCAATATTTATAGGTCATGCATCAAACTCTCCATACATGTATTAAAATACAACTAAATCCAATCAAATATGGCTCAACATAATCCTTATATTGATCTCAAAATAACATTTGTTTATACCATTACATTTGATGTTTTTTTTAAATACATGTACAACAAAGGGAAAGAACCTTTTTGTTTAAAACGGACTTATTTTTTTTATTCTAAACTCAGTTTGTTAAATAAATATAATCATATAAGGCAGACAGAGGAATCTTGAGTGTTTAGTTCCAACTTGTCGCAAGTGACTGACAAACTTTATCACATAATTTTGTATCGAGTATACCTCGTCATAAGCGGAATTCGAACTCACAAGTTTAGTAGCGATAGGCACTGATTGCACAGGTAGTAAATCCAACTACCAAAGGATCACGACCACGACGGCCCCCAGAAAATTTAGAGAACATGGACAATATTCTAATAAAATTACAAGGATAAATCGTGGTACATTTGTTTCGACTCTTTTTTGATTATTGCAATAATATTGTCGTAGTCAGTTATATTGATTAAAAAAACCGGAGTGGGGTACCAGAAAAAAAAACAACAAACACGTTGAAAGTAACTGACAAACTTTCTTACATAAAACTGTATCGAGTGCACCTAGCCTCGGTTAAGAAAGAACAAACAAATTTGATTGGAGATCTCCGGTTATGATATATAATTATAATTCGTGATTAAACTTATGGGTACATACCTATTCTTCCTTTTCCTACATGAAATATGGACATGCACCTCCATGTTATTCTTCAGTGTGAAGAGAAGAGGTATTGTTTACAGATCCGTTTTGCCTCTCGGGTGAACTTTACTCAACCTTTTAACACGCATGAATAGTCATTTTATGGAACTCACTTCGGCACATTTTTTACTTTCAATAAAACTAGACATAAAACGTTTGCAATAGGACCATAGTTAATCAATTGTTTGTTTGCCCAAACGATCTACCAGCATAAAAGTTCCTACTCAAATTCTTTATTTTTCTTAAAAAAGAAATGTATTTTTTTGATTTCTGGGTATTCCCAACATCCACATTTACCGATTTGATGAGCTTATTTCAAAATATCATAAATATGATATTCTGATTGAAAATAATAATTCAATATTTGAAATGATTTACTTTGCAAATATTTTAAACAATGTACTTTGTGAGGATTACAAATTCTATTTTATGTCAAGTTACCTACAAACCCTCTCTAAACACTAATAAAAATAAATTAGGGGGATAAAAAGATGGTCTTATTTAATAAGCTGTGATCTATTTTTTGTTGTGCTTCTCCATACCATCATTTCATTCGAATAAAATACATGAACATCACTACCCAAATTTCTCACCTGAAAACTGCTTGTAGCCTAGACCTGGCCGAACGTTCCAACTTTGGAGGCGAAGCAAGAGTTTTTGTTGCGATAAAATCCATCATACTAGTTTTTTTCTTCATAGATAAAATACATGCTAATTCCTAAATGTAACTAAAACTACAAGCGTCTCTCGTAATTTCCAAATGTAACTAAAAAAAATGCAAGCGTCTCTCATATAGTGAAAACATATATGCACTTCTCCGTTGTTTTTTGATCTGTTTGTATATCCTCAAATCTCAAAAACGGCACGAAAAACATCCTGCTGATACAAAATAAATTAAAACTATTTAAATTGCTCTTGAATAATTGCAAATACAATTTACGACCAAAATCACATTAATATGAAATATGGTTACTTTGTACTCAAATGTTTCAATTATAATTAAAACCCGACCAATGTTGTCTGCGTTTCCTATAAATTATCAATGTCATATTTTTTTTACTGTTTCCGATTTGTTTTACTAGATATTTAGATTGTTTTAGCAGGATTTATTGGGAAGCTGTCTATAAAAACTGAAGTTATGGTTGATAGAACATGGTCTTATCATTTTTACCTTTAATTGGAATTCAAAGGAAATCTATGAAAAACATCTTTGCGGATGTCAATTTTATTTCGAAGTCATTATTAGATAAGATGTTATTGTATTTCAAGTATTGAATTCGCACAACTAATCTATAAGCTTTAATTGTTTTAGAGTTATCTCCCTTTGCACAAACGAAACAAACAATAGCACCAGAAATTACGAAAGTCTAGTAAAAATACTTGACTCCAGAAAATACGAAAGCCGGTAAAAAATAATTTACACCAGAAAATACGAAAGCCTGGAAAAAACAATAATTGACAATAAAACAATCAATCTGTACATTACAATAAAAATATAACAAACAAGAATATGCCCAAGACTCCACTGTCTATTTTATATAGGAAAATGCTTTTCTATATACATTTTTTTTTGTATATCCGTTTATTTGTTAACCAATTAAGTTTAACACCCATTTATACGTTTCCAAATACTCGCGTTTCCTCTACTAATAACTAAGACTTACAACAACTAAAACTAACGCAAAACCTTTTGGAAAATGCCGTTAAACACCACAACCCATTGAAATAAACGTTTACGCAGAGGTTTGACACATCCATACATACCTACCTTTGCCTAAGTTTAAGATCTCTCTTCAGATTTAAGATGCCTTCATTAGTCGATGGATTAAAACCGGCGGGAACTGTCATCCGTCGCAAACTGTTGTTATATTTTCCTTCCATTTTATATTCCAAAAAATTATTCCTTTATATCCATTTTGTTTTCTAAATTCCAATTTGGTACTCAACTTCCTTAGTCCCTTTACGAGGTTTCAAATATGTTGAAAATTTTGAATTGTCCAATCAATTTTGTTCTTGACAAAATATAGTGTACAGATTAAACAAACAATTTGACGGTAATGGAGGTGTAATCGTTATTTTCTTAAATTATTGACAAAAATATTGACTTAAATATGAACAAACTTTGCAATATCTTCAAAATGGGTAAGGCTATACCGATTTAATTTTATTCATACAATTATAACTTTAAATATATAAATGTATGACTTTTTCATCAGAAAAAAACTCGCAATTTGTAATAAAATAAATGGATACAAAAATATCGAGAATATAGATTTGCACCGACGCACCTTAAAATAGAAAGCCCAAGAAATGCATTAAACATATGAAATGGTTTTTTTTTTCATTTCTATATATCCCATGAATAATAACTCCCCATCCGACCATAGAAATCAGATCATCCGTCAATATCCGCCCCTTTTATTCATTTGCAAACTAATTTTCCTCCTCTTTTGAAAATATGACAAGCTGTGCATTCTATTAACCCCAAATAAACCCTTCCTAAACCAAGTAATTAAATTTATTTGGCCTTATATTTTGAAGTGTCAGTGGATACCCGCTGATTGTGTCCATTAAATATTTTCAAAAGTGATTACAATCTTTGGTTTTCATGTTAATTTTACTAAAAATCAACACATTGTTCAGATATGGGATCCTTCAATAATATTTAAACACGTACAAATATAGAGATTAAGTTAAGCACTCTTATCTTTAGTTTATATTTACCAGTTTACTACTTTAAACAATACATTACTTGCATTTGTCTAAAAGCACGATCATAATCTTCAACTTGTTGAAGACGGTAAGTATGTGGTAGATCTATTTGGTAGAAGTGAGAGAGTGAGCTCTTTTTCTCACAGCTATTATATATTACGGCAAGAACAAGTCTGCTTTATACTAGACCAACACTGATAATCTTCAACCTTGCGGTAGAACTATTTGGTAGAAGTGAGAGAGTGAGCCCTTTTTCTCACAGCTATTATATATTACGGCGAGAACAAGTCTGCTTTATACTAGACCAACACTGATAATCTTCAACCTTGCGGTAGAACTATTTGGTAGAAGTGAGAGAGTGAGCCCTTTTTCTCACAGCTATTATATATTACGGCGAGAACAAGTCTGCTTTATACTAGACCAACACTGATAATCTTCAACCTTGCGGTAGAACTATTTGGTAGAAGTGAGAGAGTGAGCCCTTTTTCTCACAGCTATTATATATTACGGCGAGAACAAGTCTGCTTTATACTAGACCAACACTGATAATCTTCAACCTTGCGGTAGAACTATTTGGTAGAAGTGAGAGAGTGAGCCCTTTTTCTCATAGCTATTATATATTACGGCGAGAACAAGTCTGCTTTATACTAGACCAACACTGATAATCTTCAACCTTGCGGTAGAACTATTTGGTAGAAGTGAGAGAGTGAGCCCTTTTTCTCACAGCTATTATATATTACGGCGAGAACAAGTCTGCTTTATACTAGACCAACACTGATAATCTTCAACCTTGCGGTAGAACTATTTGGTAGAAGTGAGAGAGTGAGCCCTTTTTCTCACAGCTATTATATATTACGGTGAGAACAAGTCTACTTTATACTAGACCAACACTGATAATCTTCAACTTTGTGGTAGAACTATTTGGTAGAAGTGAGAGAGTGAGCCCTTTTTCTCACAGCTATTATATATTACGGCGAGAACAAGTCTACTTTATACTAGACCAACACTGATAATCTTCAACTTTGTGGTAGAACTATTTGGTAGAAGTGAGAGAGTGAGCCCTTTTTCTCACAGCTATTATATATTACGGTGAGAACAAGTCTACTTTATACTAGACCAACACTGATAATCTTCAACTTTGTGGTAGAACTATTTGGTAGAAGTGAGAGAGTGAGCCTTTTCTCTCACAGCTATTATATATTACGGCGAGAACAAGTCTGCTTTATACTAGACCAACACTGATAATCTTCAACTTTGTGGTAGAACTATTTGGTAGAAGTGAGAGAGTGAGCCCTTTTTCTCACAGCTATTATATATTACGCCGAGAACAAGTCTGCTTTATACTAGACCAACACTGATAATCTTCAACCTTGCGGTAGAACTATTTGGTAGAAGTGAGAGAGTGAGCCCTTTTTCTCATAGCTATTATATATTACGGCGAGAACAAGTCTACTTTATACTAGACCAACACTGATAATCTTCAACCTTGTGGTAGAACTATTTGGTAGAAGTGAGAGAGTGAGCCTTTTCTCTCACAGCTATTATATATTACGGCGAGAACAAGTCTACTTTATACTAGACCAACACTGATAATCTTCAACTTTGTGGTAGAACTATTTGGTAGAAGTGAGAGAGTGAGCCCTTTTTCTCACAGCTATTATATATTACGGTGAGAACAAGTCTGCTTTATACTAGACCAACACTGATAATCTTCAACCTTGCGGTAGAACTATTTGGTAGAAGTGAGAGAGTGAGCCCTTTTTCTCACAGCTATTATATATTACGGCGAGAACAAGTCTGCTTTATACTAGACCAACACTGATAATCTTCAACCTTGCGGTAGAACTATTTGGTAGAAGTGAGAGAGTGAGCCCTTTTTCTCACAGCTATTATATATTACGGCGAGAACAAGTCTGCTTTATATTAGACCAACACTGATAATCTTCAACCTTGCGGTAGAACTATTTGGTAGAAGTGAGAGAGTGAGCCCTTTTTCTCACCGCTATTATATATTACGGCGAGAACAAGTCTGCTTTATACTAGACCAACACTGATAATCTTCAACCTTGCGGTAGAACTATTTGGTAGAAGTGAGAGAGTGAGCCCTTTTTCTCACAGCTATTATATATTACGGCGAGAACAAGTCTGCTTTATACTAGACCAACACTGATAATCTTCAACCTTGCGGTAGAACTATTTGGTAGAAGTGAGAGAGTGAGCCCTTTTTCTCACAGCTATTATATATTACGGCGAGAACAAGTCTGCTTTATACTAGACCAACACTGATAATCTTCAACTTTGTGGTAGAACTATTTGGTAGAAGTGAGAGAGTGAGCCCTTTTTCTCACAGCTATTATATATTACGGCGAGAACAAGTCTGCTTTATACTAGACCAACACTGATAATCTTCAACCTTGCGGTAGAACTATTTGGTAGAAGTGAGAGAGTGAGCCCTTTTTCTCACAGCTATTATATATTACGGCGAGAACAAGTCTGCTTTATACTAGACCAACACTGATAATCTTCAACTTTGTGGTAGAACTATTTGGTAGAAGTGAGAGAGTGAGCCCTTTTTCTCACAGCTATTATATATTACGGCGAGAACAAGTCTGCTTTATATTAGACCAACACTGATAATCTTCAACTTTGTGGTAGAACTATTTGGTAGAAGTGAGAGAGTGAGCCCTTTTTCTCACTTTGTGGTAGAACTATTTGGTAGAAGTGAGAGAGTGAGCCCTTTTTCTCACAGCTATTTTATATTACGGCGAGAACAAGTCTGCTTTATACTAGACCAACACTGATAATCTTCAACCTTGCGGTAGAACTATTTGGTAGAAGTGAGAGAGTGAGCCCTTTTTCTCACAGCTATTATATATTACGGCGAGAACAAGTCTGCTTTATACTAGACCAACACTGATAATCTTCAACTTTGTGGTAGAACTATTTGGTAGAAGTGAGAGAGTGAGCCCTTTTTCTCACAGCTATTATATATTACGGCGAGAACAAGTCTGCTTTATACTAGACCAACACTGATAATCTTCAACCTTGCGGTAGAACTATTTGGTAGAAGTGAGAGAGTGAGCCCTTTTTCTCACAGCTATTATATATTACGGCGAGAACAAGTCTGCTTTATACTAGACCAACACTGATAATCTTCAACTTTGTGGTAGAACTATTTGGTAGAAGTGAGAGAGTGAGCCCTTTTTCTCACAGCTATTATATATTACGGCGAGAACAAGTCTGCTTTATACTAGACCAACACTGATAATCTTCAACCTTGCGGTAGAACTATTTGGTAGAAGTGAGAGAGTGAGCCCTTTTTCTCACCGCTATTATATATTACGGCGAGAACAAGTCTGCTTTATACTAGACCAACACTGATAATCTTCAACCTTGCGGTAGAACTATTTGGTAGAAGTGAGAGAGTGAGCCTTTTCTCTCACAGCTGGAGTCATTTACTCTCGCCTGTACAAGTACACACAACAACACAGTGTATGTTTTACAGAGAACAATTGGGCCCCACGCCTCCTAAGGCCGGCCATGGAAGGGTGAAAAGTCAATACAAAACTAATCTTGTCTGAAACGACCAAGAACAATGAAACACAAATATGACAAATATAATGTAACGATAAAGTACATTTACAGAAACAGAGCTACAAATATACAAACACCAAGAGCTACAAAATGGATCCCGAGAACAGTTCATATGAAAATGATAACAATAGTTACTTATTAATTATTTGGAGCGTATATATGAAGACTTCGGTTTGTAAATTACTAAGCAAATTATTGATTAGTCAAACATATTGGAAATTATGGTCAACATTTTTTTAAACATTTTTGTGTAAAATATTATAATGAAAATATTATGAATATTAACACAAACAAACTGTAAGTGTCAGTGTGATATCAGTCGATACAAGGATTAATTTAGAAAATACAACTAAAAGAATTTGAAGAAAGAAAAAATAGATTCCTTTAATAAATCGAAAATCTACCAATCTAATACCGATACTTAAGAATTGATATACAAAGAAACATTTTAAACATGAGTCTTTTACTTGTATTTACATTATGAATAGAAAGTTTAAACATTTATGGTAATTGATTCCACCAATATCAACAAAACAACTACCTCTCACCTTAAATCATTAAACACACACAATAAACATCACGACATATGGCATTGATAATCAATGACCTTGCTTATGACAGGTACACAAATGTGGCGGGGTGAAGCAGGTCAATAGGATGCCAACCCTCCCCTCTTGATAATTGTATCTCAAACGATAGTACAGATATAAACAAACAATAAAAAACACATAAACATGGACAATGCAATTAAGCAGAGTCACTGAATGCTCATAGTTA
The DNA here is from genome assembly GCA_963383655.1 of Bathymodiolus septemdierum. Lineage (NCBI taxonomy): Eukaryota > Metazoa > Mollusca > Bivalvia > Mytilida > Modiolidae > Bathymodiolus > Bathymodiolus septemdierum. The sequence goes on along the minus strand of OY726517.1, from coordinate 114,944,410 downwards.
AGTGACTATTAGCGAAGAATGTAAAATCGGCTGATTAAAGACCGTTACATTTAGGACAAAAAATCTTAAGTGATACTTCTAACAGTTCTAATATCAATTAGCTATAAACATATAAAGAAATTAATGGTTTCCGTGGGAGACCAGAGTAAATAAGATACCACTTGTTTTGGAATCAATTATTGAACATTTCAGATTATAACATTCGTTCATACTTAGACAATTTCAGTGAACAGCAAAGGGTTCAATAAATTAGAAAGTATGATATTGGATTTATTTATTTCAGTACTATTTTTTTTATATTTTGAAACACGTTTCACAACCTCCCCCCAAGTTTTTTTTTAAAGTTTTTTTCTTTTTTTTCTGCTTGATAAGATCTCGGCTTCGCCTCGATTTTATTCTTATATATACTTACTCGATAGTGCCCCTCATCGGCAGTTTAGAGGATGTATTCGCTTTGCGATAATATGTGTTCATCACTTTATATATATCTTTATTCTCATACAGCCAAATACCATGGTACAAAGAAAAATAACAACATAATAATAACATAACAAGACTATTTACAAAATATACATAGGTTAAGGAACAACAGTGGGTAAGCCAGGAGTACAAAAGACCTTATTGATATGTTTGATAAATATACATAATTTTCGTAACAGCGATTGTTTTTTGGTAGATAGAAGTTCAAAAAATTTGACAACATTACGTCTTTTCATCAAATATTTTGGAAGAAGATGCTTGCGTTTATCGTTTAAAGGGGAGCATTCTAAAACATAGTGGTATTCATCGCCTAATTTCTGACAATTACATAAATTACAGTATCTGTTTCCTCTATCAATATTTCTCCATCTACCGGTTTCAATCGGTAGATAGTGATTTGTTGTCCTAAATCTACACAGTCTGATTGCATCACCTATATTTAAAATATTGAAATATTCCTCGAATTCGAATTTGGTTTTAAAAACCCTATAATGTAATACTTTTGAAGAATCTGACAGAGATGTTTGCCAATTCTGTACAAACTGATCTAACAATCGCTGAAGAATTCATTTACAGTGACTGTGAGAAAACAATAAATGCAATTTACCTTAAATTTTGGATTGATACTTAAGATTTCCAAGGTTAGATTAGGTTAAGTTTATGGTGTTTAATACCACTTTCAACAATATTTCAATTATATCATGGCGGTCAGTTTTATTGGTGGAGGAAACCCGAGTATCGGCAGAAAACCACCGACCTCCCGCAAATCATTGACAATGTTAATATTAACATTTGAAGTTTTATCATTAAAGACTTAATGAAACTTATGAATATCATACCTCATTACACTCATTAAATTCACAGCCTGTACAGAAGCCTTCCGCAACAAAATAGATCCTCTACGTGAACTATTTCCTGACATTTTACTATGTATTTTAACTATGTTTTTTTGAGTTAAACTTCTCCAAACGCACAATAACTCCGCATTTCTTAAAACGATATTAAAATAAAAGCTTTGAAATATTGAGTTTCTTTTTGTCTACATTCGTGTGAATGCAACATATGGTATTTGAAATTTAAAAAGGTTTATTCCTAGTATTCATTTGTAGCCCAATTAAATTTACTTATTTATATATACATTTGAACGCTGTAAAACAACTTATTATTTGACTTGCTGTTTTTTTTAATCGTTTGTTTATACATTGTATATATATAATATTGCCGTTCGGAGATCCCATTATCAAGAGGGGAGGTTTGGTATCTCATTAACCAGTTTAACTCAGTCATATTTTTGTGTCTGTCCCAAACAAGGATCTGGATACCAAATGTTATGTGTCGTGGTCTTTGTTTTAATGTTCAACGATATGAGATATGAGGTGATTGTTGGTTTTGTTGATATTGGTAGAATTGTTAACCATCACTGTTTAAACTTTCTTTTTATAGTACCAATAATTCAGGACGGAACTGACCAGGTTGTGCTTCCTGCTATTTAATAACTTGTTCCTTTGTGTTCGTTTATCTTATCACGTGGTTATAACATGGTTCGCTTTCCACAGCGATTTTTTGTAAATTTATTTATTTGGTGGATTTTACTGTCAAGAAATAAATGAATATCTTCTTCAATAGAATATAATATTTCTATATCATCAAATTTCAATAGCTAAAGTATATAACCTAATTAAAAGTATATCTCCGATTTACTTACACTCCATTTTGGTATCTCTGCGTTCCCTCGTTCCCTATCGTTGCGTGGGAACACAATGAGAAAGAAAAGGGGGGGGGGGTGGGGGAGGTGACAACTGAGGATATCTAATTTAAGTTAGATTGCTTGATTGTATTACTTATTCTAAGCTTTCAGCTGAGTTGTCAATGATATTTTCAAATTTTTATTTTTATTTTTTTTGATAATATAAAATAATTGATATATGCTATTTGACTAAATATTCTGAATTATATCTTTAACATAATCTCAACTATATTTATATTTAACTTTATATACTTTCTTATACATTGCGAGGGGACGTCGTGGTGGTGATCGTATGGTAGTTGGATTTATAACTACCAATGCAATCAGTGCATATCACCACTAATGTTGTGAGTTCAAATTCCGTTCATGCGAGGTGTACTCGATACAACATTATGTGATAAAGTTTGTGAGTGACTTACGACAGGTCGGTAGTTTTCTTCGGGTACTCCGGTTTCCTCCACCAATAAAATAACCGCCACGATATAACTGAAATATTGTTGAAGGTGGCATTTTAAAGCAAAAAACCTCAAATTGAAAGTCAACATTTACTTGTTCAAATGATTTGTACGCACAACATACGTTTTTTAACATTGTAGCTACGATCCTGCTAGGTCATCGAAGAAAAAAAAAAGCGATCGAACTAATATTAATCTGCTGTACTAGAGGCGATTAAACCACTATACCACCGAGACGGTATGTATTATAATGCATATACCTTTCTATGTTAAAACGAGGCTGAATAATGAAGTAAATAAATGAGGAGCAATATTTATACGGAAATTAAAGTGAACATTCGAGGCACTTAAATAATCTCTTATAATGAAGTGACCACTATTTAACTTATATTCGGGGTGGATGCACTGGATGGGGCCCAAAAAGGTAGGACAGATAATACTTACGAAATAAAGGAACGGATTTGAACCCTGTTATGTTGTTCTTTTTTTTAAACCCCGTTTTCTTGTTTTTATTGTTGTTCATTCCAAGAAGAAAAATATAAAAACAAACAAACATAAAAATTAAAGAAAATAAAAATAAAGTAAAATATCTTGAAAATATATTGGTTTCTGTTATAGCTGTGATGCCGTTGGATAATCTTAATTAGAGAAACGAACACGAATTCAATTTGAAGCTATATACTATTAAACACGTTTCACACGAAAACGATACGAAATATCATGAAGACTCTCTTAAGTGAAAAGAACTTGTCAATATCACTTACATTATAATGGCAGAACTTCCGGAATGAATCTTGGACATCCGTTTCGCAATTGTTGACATTCTTCTAGAGCTTCGACCACTCTCGTTTGATTCTGGAGTTGATGTCATCATAACATTTATTTATAATCCTTTCCCCTTAGAAATTTAAGCTTAAAAAATGGTCTTCCAATCTTAATACATGTGCATTCCACCCACTTGAAGACCAGTAACAAAACTCTCAACTGTTTACAACCCACATGACATTAATACCCCTTATGAACGGTAAACAGCGACAATTATAATTATAAAATGATGCTGGGAGTTATGTGAAGCAATATTTACTTAAGATTCATCGTTATTAAGTAAACTAAAATTATCTAATCAATAGTTTATTATCAGCTAAAAGCATTTTATTTGGTTTATATCAATATCTCATTAGAAGCTATTCGGTTGTTTTACCTATTGATACCATTTTCGATTTCTCAACAAAGGGTTATTTAACAACTTTATATTCAAATCATCCAATAGATGACCTTTATTTACAATATTCGATCAATTCAATTTCAACCTAGTAGAAACATGGTTGCTTCCCTTTAATTAATATAAAGGAGTAATACCACTAAAGAATTCTCCATAGTTTTCTATGTTAGATAAAAAAAAATTGAGCTTTCATACAGGATTCATCTTAAGTTTAATCTAAGTGACACTCATATCTCATGGAAGGGGTACCTAATTGAAAGCTTAACTCCGAAAATCAACATACATTTAATGGCATATAAGAAAAAACAGACAGTCCGAAGATGTCTACCGTCAAAAATCCTACTTTCACTTTCGATTTAACACAAATTCAGGTGGTTTCTTTCCAATGCAATCATTTTTTTATTTAAAACCACAAGGACATCAAATATGGGCTTAAAATTATCCTAAAATATGTAGGTTTCTGCTGACATTCAGTATTTTGCAGTATCTAATAAGGTTTATTTTTTATCCAACAATGTAGGAATCCATTTTGTGTTTACGTACTACGTTCTTTTCGACTGGTACCCATGCTTAGTGGTATTACACCTAAGAGCAATAAAAGCTTGTTTCTCTAACCTTTTCTTTGCCTTATTTATATTCCTATATCAATATCCAATCAAAAAAAAACTATATCAGGTATATGGCAGTCCAATATTTGAAAGAATTAATGTCCATATACAAAGGTACCTCCATGAAGTTTTTAATGAAAAAATCTGATTTTTCAGCCGTTGAGTTCAGATTGTGAAATAACATGACAATGGCTTTTTATCTCAATATATTACAAGTATAAAGCTGATTTTCAACACAATAAGCAACTTATGACATGTATATATGCTTCATTTGTACATTTAACATCAAATTAATATGAAAAATGTTATTTTAAGCATACCCCCCTTTTTTTTACCTCATAGAAATGATCTCACAATATACTAAATTATGTTAATTCATGCTATGTTCCCATTAATTATACATTGCAAGACATTAAATAAGACCTGATACCTAGATATTAAGCAAAAATTACTTCAAACTGCCCATAATTTGTAAAATTATGATTGTTGATTTTCAGGTTTCTGTTATTTCTTGTCAACTGCAACTGTAATTTTCTTCAAAACTGAATAAATGAATGTTTCTTGACAACTTTTGTTATGTTTCAAGTTAGCCGGATGCACACATGTACATTTACAGTCAATTTATACTCTAAAATATAAAATCCACATTGACAATTTGAAAAATTAACAGTAAATGTCCAGTGACAAATGCAATTTTCTTGGGATCACTAAAATTACCTGGTTTTAAGTACATAATTCTGAAATAAAGCTGCTTTCTATAGCCTTATATTTTTTCATATGTACATTTTACATGTGCTCCAACTATAACTACCAAAATTTATGAGGAAAAATAAGTAGGATTATAAAATTTTCAAAAACGGTATCACCATATACCGTATTTGAAGTCGACTAAATGCCGCAACATGAAATTGTTAAAATTTTGAAAATGGATTCCTACATTGTTGGATAAAAAATAAACCCTATTTGATACTGCAAAATACTGAATGTCAGCAGAAACCTACATATTTTAGGATAATTTTAAGCCCATATTTGATGTCCTTGTGGTTTTAAATAAAAAATTGATTGCATTGGAAAGAAACCACCTGAATTTGTGTTAAATCGAAAGTGAAAGTAGGATTTTTGACGGTAGACATCTTCGGACTGTCTGTTTTTTCTTATATGCCATTAAATGTAATTTGATTTTCGGAGTTAAGCTTCCAATTAGGTACCCCTTCCATGAGATATGAGTGTCACTTAGATTAAACTTAAGATGAATCCTGTATGAAAGCTCTTTTTTTTATTTAACATAGAAGGCTATGGAGAATGCTTTAGTCGTATTACTCCTAAACACTGAAATTGTTAAAGGTTCTGTAGATGAAACGATTATATGACCATGTTTAAGCAGCTTAAAATATATTTTCAGTTAAAATAACTACTTTTGAAAGTGATCACGTTGTTCAAGTCGAATGCAAATCGCCGTTTTAATGAATATCCAAGGTTTCGTTTTAATGCATATTCAAGTGAAGAGTGAATTTAATTGTCTTTGAATAAGGAAGCCCGTTTTCCCATAATCCACGGCAAATGGCAATGTCAGTTCAAACAATAAAGAAAACTGAAAGAAGTACATAAAAAACCTGTTTGTTCATCGAGTGGCCACAAATGTGTATGGAATTTTTATCAGTTATAGTGTATATCAGTGTAGATTGCTCGAAGAACAATGAAAAATCCAGAATGTACAACTAACGAAATCTGAATCCAGAATGTATAACTAACAAAGTCTGAGTCCATAATGTACAACTGACAAAATTTGAATGCAGAATGTACAACTAGCAAAATCTGAATCCAGAATGTATAACTAACAAAGTCTGAGTCCATAATGTACAAATGACAAAAATCTGAATGCAGAATGTACAACTAGCAAAATCTGAATCCAGAATGTATAACAAACAAAGTCTGAGTCCATAATGTACAATTATATAACACCGTCGGATACTAGAATGTACAACTAACAAATACTGAATCCATAATGTACAAATGACAAAATCTGAATGCAGAATGTACAACTAGCAAAATCTGAATCCAGAATGTATAACTAACAAAGTCTGAGTCCATAATGTACAAATGATAAAATTTGAATGCAGAATGTACAACTAGCAAAATCTGAATCCAGAATGTATAACTAACAAAGTCTGAGTTCATAATGTACAACTATATAACACCGTCGGATACTAGAATGTACAACTAACAAATACTGAATCCAGAATGTACAAATGACAAAATCTGAATGAAGAATGTACAACTAGCAAAATCTGAATCCAGAATGTATAACTAACAAAGTCTGAGTCCATAATGTACAAATGACAAAATCTGAATGCAGAATGTACAACTAGCAAAATCTGAATCCAGAATGTATAACTAACAAAGTCTGAGTCCATAATGTACAACTGACAAAATCTGAATGCAGAATGTACAACTAGCAAAATCTGAATCCAGAATGCATAACTAACAAAGTCCGAGTCCATAATGTACATCTATATAATACCGTCGGATACTAGAATGTACAACTAACAAATACTGAATCCAGAATGTACAAATGACAAAATCTGAATGCAGAATGTACAACTAGCAAAATCTGAATTCAGAATGTATAACTAACAAAGTCTGAGTCCATAATGTAGAAATGATAAAATCTGAATGCAGAATGTACAACTAGCAAAATCTGAATCCAGAATGTATAACTAACAAAGTCTGAGTCCATAATGTACAACTATATTATACCGTCGGATACTAGAATGTACAATTAACAAATACTGAATCCATAATGTACAAATGACAAAATCTGAATGCAGAATGTACAACTAGCAAAATCTGAATCCAGAATGTATAACCAACAAAGTCTGAGTCCATAATGTACAACTATATAATACCGTCGGATACTAGAATGTACAACTAACAAATACTGAATCCAGAATGTACAAATGACAAAATCTGAATGCAGAATGTACAACTAGCAAAATCTGAATCCAGAATGTATAACTAACAAAGTCTGAGTCCATAATGTACAACTGACAAAATCTGAATGCAGAATGTACAACTAGCAAAATCTGAATCCAGAATGTATAACTAACAAAGTCTGAGTCCATAATGTACAACTATATAATACCGTCGGATACTAGAATGTACAACTAACAAATACTGAATCCAGAATGTACAAATGACAAAATCTGAATGCAGAATGTACAACTAGCAAAATCTGAATCCAGAATGTATAACTAACAAAGTCTGAGTCCATAATGTACAAATGATAAAATCTGAATGCAGAATGTACAACTAGCAAAATCTGAATCCAGAATGTATAACTAACAAAGTCTGGGTCCATAATGTACAACTATATAACACCGTAGGATACTAGAATGTACAACTAACAAATACTGAATGCAGAATGCACAAATGACAAAATCTGAATGCAGAATGTACAACTAGCAAAATCTGAATCCAGAATGTATAACTAACAAAGTCTGAGTCCATAATGTACAACTATATAACACCGTCGGATACTAGAATGTACCACTAACAAATACTGAATTCATAATGTACAAATGACAAAATCTGAATGCAGAATGTACAACTAGCAAAATCTGAATCCAGAATGTATAACTAACAAAGTCTGAGTCCATAATGTACAAATGATAAAATCTGAATGCAGAATCTACAACTAGCAAAATCTGAATCCAGAATGTATAACTAACAAAGTCTGAGTCCATAATGTACAACTATATAACACCGTCGGATACTAGAATGTACAACTAACAAAGTCGGAGTCCAGAATGTACAAATGACAAAATCTGAATGCAGAATGTACAACTAGCAAAATCTGAATCCAGAATGTATAACTATATAACACCGTCGAATACTAGAATGTACAACTAACAAATACTGAATCAAAATAGGAAAAAGCAACACCGCAATCGTGCATGTAATCCACGAGCATGAACAATTAACCTTTCGACCGTGATCGGTTTGAAAGTGTCAAATATCCGGATATTGTCAACAAAAAGCATGTGAAATCACCATAGACAGCTATTATATGTTTATTACATGTCAGAATTACAATATATACTGGATATTAACTGTATAAGTGTACTAACAACATTTATGTTGAACTAAGCTTCACTTAATAGCAAATCCCTTGCTATTTAATGATTAACAACTAGGGATACTAGGTAAAAGCTGTATATCTAGTAAATTGTTAACAGCAATTAGTGCAATAAAATCTGTGATTAAAAAAAAAATAAAAAAAATACTGAATCCAGAATGTACAAATGAAAAAGCCAGAATCCATATTATACAACTAACAAAGATTGAATCCAGAATATACAACTATATAATAGAGACCGATTCCAGAATATACAACTAACAAAGATTGAATCTAGAATGTATATCTATATAACACAGACTGATTCAAGAATAAACAAATATTTCAAGTTTATATTACGTTACAAGGTATCGTTGTCATTAGAAATAAAATCTTCAAATTAAACACCAGTATTTTAAAAGTAACTTTCAGAATGGTTTACTTTAATACTTCCATGTGTTTCCAGCGGTGAAGTAAAATACATTTTCAACCATTAATATAAACGTAGATATCAAATTTGAAAATAGCAACTATTATATTTGAAGAACATCCCGATAGGTAAACTAGTTAACTCGGAAAAGCAGATTTGACGAATCACTACAAATATATCAGATCGATATGGCACTTTATGGAAGTGGGAAAAGGCGTTTGACACTTGTAAAGGGCATGCCCACCCTTCTATATATCATAAGCATGTAGGAATGAAGATGTGCATGTACATGTAGTAATGGATTCAAATAAAATGAAAAACAAAAAATACTACACTGTAAGATCTATTCCAAAATCCAATAGAAAAATTGTAGATAGAGGGAAAATCGATACCCTTAGCACAAATGCATGACCCCCCACTTTCCTGGCGAGATACGGGAACTTAAATAGAGTGGCGGGGTTAAATTAGCTTTATGGACATAAACCTCCCCTCTTAATGAAATGATACGGTCATGTAAGTCATTTCCACGTATCAGTACATTTTCACTGAATTCAATATTATTGAACATAGTCCTTCTTCAGCAAATTGATATTTACACGGTTCATATACCTATATAAATTATTCATTCAAATAACCGTCTAGATCTTACTAGGCATGCATGTGATTATAATTAATTAATTTTATAGATTTTCCACATTTCCAGATCGTCGGGGACATTTTTCAGAAAACTTTTACATCAACCTATTCATTTTTGAATTCTACATGCACAATGTTTAGCACTTGTTTTAAAATTGTACAGCATATGAATATCAATTTCCACCCATGAAGAGATGTGTAGAAATTTTGTCACTTACGTACAGAAGTCCGTTATTTTATATTTCAGTTTTCATTCCCAAATACAACTAACTGCCACGATACAACACTCATAATTCAAAACCACCAATATATGTCTAAATATTAAACCCAACTGTGTTAAAATAAGATTTTTGAGCATACAAATTTTAAGCCTAGCCTCAACAGGATTCGTACCCACACCTTTGATACCCTAAATAGCAACAATCTCTAAGCCTTATACCCAACGCCCTAGACCACTCGGGACATAACAGTTATATGAAAAATACAGAGCTACAATAGTCTAAGTGTTTATATTGTTCCTTAAGACGAATCCAAGGAAAGACATAAAATATAAAATATGCTTTTAGATATTTAGATATTTAAAAAGTTAAAAAAAAATTATCTGACAGCCACCTAACTCAACAATGTCCATCTAGGATGAAGAAGAATTCATCATACAGTAACAGGAAATAAAGTGTACTTTACAAACGTTTTAAATATTAATATACAATATATCTCCTCCAGTGAATTTCAAAATTACATGAGATAGAAGAAGTTGGCATTTTAAGCAAACGCTATTCTTTTTAACAAAACACTGCAATAATGTAATTTCACGGTGGTCAACTTAAATTTGAATGAAATATAAAAACCGTATTAGTCTTTGTTTAATTCAGCGAATATGACCTATATCTAATCTACAATTAAATGTATTTACAATTAAGACTGTTGTTTTAGACTGAACTAACTTACTGTACCGAAGACCTTCTTCTGCCTAAGTCAGGTTTCAGAATGCTACTCCTCTTCCCACTACGGGAGGCGGGGTTATTATCCCCACCAACTACGGATCCTCTTCTCATGGATTTGTTTACCTCAAAAAATACACTATATAAATAATATAATAATACCTTGACTCTTTGGTCAAGATTTTTTTAATCCGCTTGAATCATTTTCGAATCATTTAACGGATTAACTATTGTGAAAGTTAGGTTGGAGCCACTGGTCATTTTTATTTTAATTCAAACTTCAACTTATTTAGTACATTTGAATGAACGATTAAACTTTCCTTTGTTCTTTTCATCAATATTTAAAATCATGTTTTAAGCATAGTCGCCGGTTACGTTTGCTCTGTATATAATAATCGTGAGATTAGGAGAACAAAAAAAATTCAATTATATAAGAGAGAATGAATACGGTGTCCTCTCATGCATATGGGAAATACACAGATTACAAGAGATAAGAAATCTATTTGAACTTGAGCACGAAAAATAAATTGAAAAAAAAAACATGAGTTTTGTCTTTGTTCTGAGTGGAAATGACTACACTATAAAATACAGAAAATTAATTACTTCAAATTGATACATGACTACCAGATGACTTGAATAATAAAACAAGAATTAAATGTTGTCCGCGATTACAGGTAATACAACATTATTGTAGCCTGCTTCCATGTTATAAAATACAATAGGTTATCATGTGTCGTATCTATAGTAATTACATTAAATACCTTTAACTCGACTCTTATTTATTGAATTTATCATCCACACTGAGAAATGAAGGAAATCGTGTTCGTCTCTTAGATTATTTCAATAGCAAAAATAAGTTGTAATGACCCGTCAAATAAATCTCTACCCGTATCAACTTTACCTATACATAAGTCACACACAAAAAAAGGGAGGGGGTTGGTGATAACTCTAGTATTACAATATATGTTGTGTGACAATATTAAAAATAAACCTTGATAAGAATTTAACTATTAGTGTACTTGCACCGATAGCGCAAATTTTTTACATCACTTTTGTTTTAATCGCGCACATTAGTAGAAAATCTTCCCTTAAATGTGTTGCCCCGATTTCCCTTCAGTTGACGAGGAAGAGGAGGTAGTGGTGTTTAACGTCACTTTCATCAATATTTTAGTTATATCGTGGAGGTCAGTTTTATTAACCAATGGAGGAAACCGGAATACCCGGAGAAGACCATCTACCTTCCGCAGGTCACTGACAAACTTTACCATATAATGTTGTATCGAGTACACCTCGCCACGAACGGGGTTCGAACTCACAACTTTAGTGGTGATAGGCACTGATTGCACAGGTAGTTGTAAATCCAACTACTACCATACGATCACGACGGCCCCGCATAATTTGCATAAAACATGTAAGACGCTACGCGCGATGTTCGTTCCTATAAACGTAACAGACGTAAAACAAAATAAACGACGTTTTTTAAAGTTTTTTTTTATGTTTTGTGTTTGTATATTGCGTAGTTTGTATAAAATAATGGATGTGTGTTTACACTAAACTGCGTAGTAAATGGATCTCGAAAATAATTTTCCTTCCAATTAAAAAAATGTTGACTGTTTTACATTTTGTTGTAAAAATTAAATTATACTTGCATAACCTGATTTGGGTCAGTTAACGCTTTTCATAAACCGCTTTTCTGTTTATTAAGCGTAAACTGACCCAAACCAGGTTATATCTTATAACCTGTTCAACAATTTCAAATATTCCTTAAATGTCAGGTCCCGGTGTTTGTTTTGTCTCATGTACATTTATCCTTTTCTTCAAGAAATAAAATGATTTTTATTCGATCGGTTAAAAAATACAATATAAATTTTCCGCAGAAAAATATGATGTTTTGTATTTTGCTGTTTCTGTCGGATCGTTGTCTCATAGACAATTATTCCACGTCTTAGTATTTTCCATTGACCTCATAAAAGAAAAAAACACTATCAAAACATATATATGCAAATCGTTTTATCACATTATACTTCCATTTCATCTAAAACTGATAAAATATCCAAATGTGTAGTTTTTATATGAATAAAACACTTTTCGTTGATTAAAAAACACTTTGCCTGTTGGTACTGAAGACATTTTTTTTACATGTTGCGTGTTTTAAAATTAAATTGTTCATTTCCGAAGATTTATCATAAAAAATGTAACATTATCTTACGAGTCTTTTTCCATTTTTGTTTGTTTTATGCTTTTGTTTGTTTTTTGTTTTTTGTTGGTTTTTTTTGTTCTTTTTTTTTCGTTTGGTTTGTTTATTGTTATTTTACTTTTGTGTGACAAACATTACGTTTCGCATAGGTTACATACAAAATTGATCAATGCGACGTCTCATTGCCGTCATCATGAAAAATCACGGAGGGAACATTTATTTCACCCTTTTTTAACGTTCCATATTTCAAACCCCGTGATTCCTATGTTTATAATTTTTGTAGATTTAAAAAGAAGAGAAAAACAACATTTAATCATTTATTTTTGATTGCTCTCTGCCTTGAATTGGTATTAACAAAACCATCCGGAAAACGGTTGCCTACATTATTTTATTCAAAAATCGGACTCGGGACATTTTGTTCACCCAAAATGAAAATAAAATATTTTTTCGGATTTTGCCCTTTTTCTATTTGTCCTTTTCAAATTTTGAACTCCTTAAAAACAACATTTTGATAGTTACATTATTTACTCACCAATTTTCATGATAAAGCTGTATTTTTGTCTTGTTTGTGAAGTCTGAGTTGTGATTGGATGAATGTGAAACAATGTAACTGATCTCGAACTTGCCTTGGAAACCGACAAATGACGTCATAATGACATCATAAGTTACGTCATCAAAGATTGCCACTCTGGGCACTTCGTGGCAAAAAAAAAAGAAATCGGACAAGAAATTAAAACGTTAACAAGGCTTTAACTTTTATTTGTAGCGTAAAATGTTACACGGGACAACGACTTTTTTCACCGAAACAACATTTCACGGCTTATAATTACAAAATAACACATTTTAAATCGGAATTAATTACAAAGAGTAATGGGGACAGACTTAGACTTTCAATAAATATACATTTCTCAATGCAATATTTCTTTTCTATCTTGGCTGCACGGTCTTCATAAAGCGGCAAGCTTAATTATGGTTAAACGTACGAAACATCGCGAGTAACGTCTAACAACACTACACAAAATAGTACATTATATGGATTATAAAGCATTTTTCATTGAACATTTTTAACAACTAAGTTTTGGCTGTTAAATTTTTAAAGCATCATTCCACAAAGACCGTGCCATATTTTTTTACATGCATATGTCTAAGAAAGATAACTCGAATTATTTTAGGGTAATCTAAACTCGCTAAAATGTACTCTTCATTGGAGGATAAACTTTTTTGAGAAGTGACGGTAAATTATGTATCATTTCATGCGTCTTTTGCGAATTACATAATGTTATTTATTACTTCATTCTACAGTATGCATATTAATGAGGTCGTATTTTGCTCTATATCCAATCAGAAACAGTTATCAAAAAAGTGACAAATGAGGTTGCATGTTAATTACAGACTAATTTTCACCATAGATTCCACATTTTATCATCATGTTATATATTTTTTTACGTCAGAAAGTTGGGAATGCCAGACGGCAATTGTTGTTAATCTGAAAGATCACAGACGATTACCAACAGTACATTCACTTGTCATAATAACTCCTGACATTTGGACATATGTACATGTATTGTGTTTGGTTTGTACATTCACTTGTCATAATAACTCCTGACATTTGGACATATGTACATGTATTGTGTTTGGTTTGTACATTCACTTGTCATAATAACTCCTGACCTTTGGACATATGTACATGTATTGTGTTTGGTTTGGTTTTGGTTATGGTACTTAACGTCACTTTCAACAATGTTTCAGTTATATCGTGGCGGTCAGTTTTATTGGTGGAGGAAACCGGAGTACCCGGAGAAAACCACCAACCTGTCGTAAGTCACTGACAAACTTGATCACATAATATTGTATCTAGTTCACCTCGCCATGAGCGGGATTCGAACTCAAAACTTTAGGCATTGATTGCATAGATAGTTGTAAATCCAACTACCATACGATCACGATCCCTACGGTCCCCATACACTTTGTTCACAATATACTAAGTAACCGATAGAATAAAACGACAATCTACTGTCATGTTTATGAATTATGGTCGAACAAGCCCTTCTTATTCACAAACATGAGGTGGCTTACCGAAGAAACAAACAAAGCTTTCAAGTGCTAGATGAAAGGGGCAAGTATAAAGCAAACACATGTGAGATAAGGACAAAAGGCAATTAAAGTTTACAAATGTGAGATGAATCAGAGTTTTTAAGAATATTGATCAAATGAAATCTACAAATATATGGAGTCTGGAATAAAAAATTTAAATACTCAACAAAAACAATTTATGGTGGTTTGGTGCTTTATGGTGTTTAACGCCACTTTCAACAATATTTCAGCTATAACGTGGCGTTCAGTTTTATTGGTGGAGGAAACCGGGGTACACCGACCTGTCGTAAGTCACTGACAAACTTTATCACATAATGTTGTATCGATTGAGTACACTTCGCCATGAACGGGGTTCGAACTTACAACTTTAGTAGTGATATGCATTGATTGCACAGGTAGTTGTAAATCCAATTACCATACGATCATGACAACGACCTGATTTAAATTTCAGTTATGCATGTAATATAAAACTGGAAACATTTCTCAAATATTTCAAATTTTAATCAGAATTAGTCGCATGCAGGGTCGTATTAACAGCATAATAGGCCCCGGGCAAAGCAGTACACTGGGGTCACTACACACTACCTTTACAACCACTCTCAGGAGTAAAAATGTAAATTGTCGATCAAATTAATCATATATTTATTGTATTGGTACTTCCACCTAAATCAGTGTTCAAAAACATTAAAAAACATAAAAAAAAACATGCTGTACACAATATACATAGATTAGCGTGGAGCCCCGGGCAACTGCCCAACGTGCTCATGCGTTAAGACGGCACTGATCGCATGACCAATTTCTGATAATATTAATATTGAAAAATTTCGTCAGAATATACTGATAACCTAATATAGATATAACTGAGAGGAAAATTCTAACTACTGCAAGATAACTGACTCAAAAATAATGTTATAATATTGTGAATAGACACATCAAAACAATGTCGGTTATGTCCGACATTATATTGCAATTTTGTATTATTCCTCTTGTCACGCATGTATAAATTTGTGTTTGAGAGTATTAGTAAAGGTATAACGTTCTACACATGTGGTGTAAAAAAAAATCTATAAAGAATCGTGAAAGACAGTCCACTACAAAGTTTAAATATGTTTCATACAAAAGCAAATCTATCAGAGTTGTCGTTCCTAGATCTCATATCACATATATATCATTAAGACATTCATAACTATTTATATTGTCTGTATATATATAGAAAACTGTATATAATTTGCTAAGACATAAACACACTTCTGTTGGTGTGTGTGACAACTACTAAGTTTGGTATCACAAAGACAAAGAATACATAAAGCATTGACTGGTACTACAATTTATATACATGTATATAATATTAATCATCTCTAAATATGTAATTTTCTACGTGAAACTTACATACTGAATTTTTTACTGCAATACAATTTTCAATTTGGAAATGAAAGACAATATTTAAAGACAATTATTGCAATATTCTGAGTTGAACTTTGTATAATATTTGTCCTTCACATTATGATAATTTTATCTCAAAATAAATGTACTCACTAAATTTAAAATCTTACAAATATTTCTAATTCAATTTTACGGAAATAACATAGTTGTCTATATGGAAAAAAAAAACCAAAAAGCTAGAAAATAAAGACAAAGATAACCACATTGTTGCTGTTGTTGAGAAAAGACAGTTCAAGTTATACCCCCTGAATTTTGTAATATTAGATAACGTTAATTGCTAATTTGATGCCCGTCTTGAATGTGAGATCTAAATGGAATTGTGATTTTAAAAACAACTCAATGCATACGATAAAGTAGTGGCATTATGTCTCAATGTTAAATAGTTAATTAAGATTTGATACATAGATCACTCTATCATGTCATCATTAATTATGGTAAATTAAGAAAAAATCTGTATTGCACTCCTTCAGTTGCGATAAAATGTCCGTAATCGCTCTTTTGACTAAATAAGTCACGTAATGTAGAATTAAGGTGACAACGATGAGCGCATGCATTTACGTTTAAACGTGTTTAAATACTCTATATATGATGTAAGATGTAAACATTACACATCATGCATGTCTCTTACAATCGACAGATTGTCATATATATGATCAATACTTTGATACTTACAGTTTAGATTTAACTAAAAGGCCAGCTAGTTTTCCGAATGCTTTTGGTGTTTCTGCTCCGTCATCACTTCCTTTTCCTCTACTTAAAACACTTGCCATGGAAACATTTGATGACGCTCTTTGGACCGGTTCATCCTTTTCTTCGATTTTGTTCACACTGAAATAAGAAAAGTACAATTGTCAAAATACAACCCTTCTTAAATTGCCCTTTAAAATATCTGTAAACGAATGAGGTTGAAGATACCAAAGGGGTAGTCAGAATCCTTAAATTGAAAGACAGATAACAAAATGGCCAGAAGAAATAGGACAAAGGGACAAACAACGATCTACAACACATTACACATAAAACTAAAGATCGAGTAACACGAATCCCACTAAAAACCGGGGGGTGAACTCAGGTGCTCCGGAAGGGTAAGCACTTCCCCGCCCCTTTTCGTATCATGCGCACATTTACTTGTGCACTGTAATTGATATGCTTATATCGGATGTGACCGCTAGAATATAATGTTGTTTGACCAACAACCGCCTTTTAGCAATCGATGGATGGGTAAAATAGAATTGTGGTTGGTTCACAGTCAAAGAATTACGTAATGTACTCGATACAACATTATGAGATAAAGTTTGTCAGTGATTTGCGGCAGGTAGGAAGTTTTCTCCAGGTATTCTGATTTCCTCAACTAATAAAACTGACCGCCACAATATAACTGAAATATTATTGAAAGTGGCGTTAATCCCTATAACCCTAACACAAAAGCAATACCCCTCTCTTTTACATGTACAAACATGTAAATATTTCTGGTTTTTTTCCCCTTTTAATTAGGACTTATAGAATATTCAGATACAAATGTTATCAGTCCAGAAAGGTCAGACGTGACACACTTGATGGACAGTTGGACGTGTTAAATCATTCGGCTTGCGTCTCAGCATTTAATAGATCCATATGTCGATTGTCCGTCAAAGCGCCATATCTGAGATTCTAGATTGGTAACGCACATATGTCACAGGTAGACTGTTTAAAACATGGACGTGAGGGCTGTGACAGAACCACTAACCTAACTAGCAGGTTAAATCATCAATAAAGACTACGTGTAACTTCAAGTATAATGCGCGGTCGTTGTAAAGCGTCTGTTCTTTCAGAGGACCTGGCAGTCAATGAAAAAAAAATATTACAATCCGGGCGCAAATCTCCCTGTGTTTGCTTTTTATAGTGACGTTTACAAGAAAAGTCGTCAGTCAGTCATACGTCATGATGAATATGATGGAACAATGAACGAATGGATGAATGAATGGAACAAATAAAATGTGTAATTTTTCATAAAATAACTATTACGGTGACATATATAATAACCAGAAAGAAGAAACAGTATTTTGTCCCAATACTAATATATTACACTTTACGTTTTTATTTTCCCTATTTGTCTTTGTTAGCGCAGCCGGTCACTATTTTCGTATATGGACCGGTAGTATATGGACCGACCAGATACCTGCATTATTTTAGATAAAAAGTATAATATAGCAAATAGTTCATGTCACTTCGGGTATGACCCTCAGTGCATGTCACTGCCATGAACTATTTGCTATATAGATTATAGGTAGTTCATTGAACATCGTTTTTTCTAAGTCGAAGAAGCTTACTACTTTAATTAAAATTTGATATCCAAGAGTTTGAGATAACCAGGTTTTTTGCGTTGTTATGATAATGTAATGTACATTATACATTTATACACATTCCGCATAGATGGTGTGTAATGGTCAACGTGTTCGTGTCTAGTGCAGTATATTGTGGGTTCGATCGCCGGCATGCAGTTCACTCTACAGTCTACTGGTACAATTACCGTTACTAGTGCTTCCCCTATCACCCATACCAATTGATACCATGGACAATTGTACTGCTCCTGTGTAAGTAAACAACTATCCGAGATTTCACCTTAGCAAAGTTTTAGCCAAGGGACTTAACCCTAAAGTCTGGGTCTAAACCCCGGTAGTCTCCCTTTCTGTTTGATGGTCTGGTTACTGGACAACATGCAATCGTAACTACTCGGCCATTCTCGCTACCCTGCAAATAACCTCGTACGTACATAGTAGAAATTCTTCTTAAATTGTTTGCCGGAAGCTAAGTTA